>OZ002741.1:210019195-210505662 GCA_963924295.1 Dioctria rufipes
TGAATAGAATTAAGACGTCGGAGAAACTAGTACAATGACCGTGACATAATTTGAACCGAAAGTAGCAACAAAATTGTTGAAATTAGAAATTGATTTAGAAGCAATATTTTTTAGAAAAAGTGCTTACTTCAATTTAATACTCGTTTTTTATGGATGATTAATAATAAAAAAATCGAATTTTTAAGTAATTTCTAATAGTTGTCATTTTACTTTATTTTACAGCTATGTATTTTCCTTTTTTATGGGAAAGGTTAGATTTTAATTCTACAGTGCACGAACTCGAACAGTTTAATATTTGCCTGAATTTTTAAAATTCTATAATGTCATATAATATATGCAGCAATTATTGATGATTATTTTCAATTAGTATTCATGTTCATATGGAATATTAACACTATACCATCATCGCGTTTTTCTTCAATCATTCGATGGACATAATATCGTCGGCTGTGAAATTGTTTGAGATAAATGTTGACTTTTTTAAACTAATCTTACTTGTAGGGTTTTTAACTATGCTCGAAGGAATATATTCTCCAAAATTTTTTTTCTGTCAGTTATGGAGAAATTACGTGTCAATTTTACTGTAAAATAAGTATTCTTTGTTAGTTTTAAATATGTTCGAATCATGTCAAAAGTAGATATAGGTACTAAGAAATGAAAATACCTTTTGTTATTTTGAAATAATATTATTTCACTACACATTGATAAACAAAAGAAATAAAAAAAAATCAACAAAGACAAATTAGTTATTACTTTGCAATAATAAAAGTGATATTAAAAAAATTCATATTATATTGTTTCAAAAATAAATTAAATATGCAGGGTGTGCGTTCTGTGCGCAAAAGGGGCGGGTATCGGTTTTGGAAAAGCCCAAATTAAAATTAATTAAAATTTATTTCAGTCCTGAAAATACATTAATACAAATTCAATATCACAGTCCAAAATTCAAGCAAATTCAACTGAACTACATCTTTGTTTGAGAAAAAACACTTGTTCCGATTCCATAATTATTTTATTTTAAAAATGAATAACAACCTACGCGTTTCGTCTGCTTAAGACATCATCAAGGTTGAGTGCAAACCCTGATGATGTCTTAAGCAGACGAAACGTGTAGGTTGTTATTCATTTTTAAAATAAAATAATTGTGGAATCGGAACAAGTGTTTTTTCTCAAACAAAGATGTCTAAGAACACATTCCACCAAGTGTTAACATATAAATCGATAAAATCAACTGAACTAAAATTTAATCTATCAAAGTAAAAATTCAAGGATAATAATAAAAAACTTAATTCTACCAATACGATTTAAAAAATTTAATAAAAAAAAATCCATATAAAATCCAATGAAAAGTTAAAATTCAATCAAAGTCTAGTATAGTTTTATGTTTTTTTTTCTACTAAATCAATAATAAAATAATAAACTTACCTACACATACCTCTGGGTATGTTTACAATTCAACAACAATATGTCAAATGATGTCGCCGCAGAAATTGGCATAAACGTTGCTAGGGCAAAACCATGAGGAGTATAGCACATATCCGGACACAGCAGCTATAAAAAGGCGGCGAGCCATAGTTAAATTACCCATTTTCCAAAATCAGAGTTGATCTGTTCACATCCTAAGCCTTGGAGTCTGTTCTGAAGAAAATCCCAACCTAATTCAGAAGTTAATTCTGCATCTTAAAACAGAAGTTGATTCTGAATATCTAATAATTTTAGGTTAACTCAATTCTAAAACAGATGTTGATTGTGGCTACTTAAATATTTGAGACTAACTCAATCTTATTGCAGAAGTTAATTCTGGACATTCAAACTTAATACCCTAGACAGACTGTCTTCATAATGACTTAATTTTTAATTAAGTGGTGTCAAATGTGTAGTGTGTCACACAAATGAAGTCCATCAAGGACCCAATTGCAACATTTTGCTTCATTTTCAAATGAACCAAATTTTAGTGAAATTACAGCAAAATTGCCATCTACCGTCATTAAAATGAGGTGAATTTATTGGAAAGTGGAAAGTTTTTCCAATAAGTTTAGCAGTGACAGCCATCAGCTGATCATGAAAGAAATTTCTTTGCCGCTTTTTTCTCTTTTTGGTCTCTTTCAATAAAAAAAATTGTCTTCTACTAAATGCTTTGCAACTAAAGTAAATACTCGCAAAATTTCTTGATAGCATTTAATTAAATTATTGAACTCTGCCATGATCTTTACTAACATCGAGGAACTGTCAATGACATTGCAAATGAAATAATTTTCGTCCATAGTCTGTCAACTCTTCATTTCCTTGAAATGACTGAATTTCAAATTAAGTCATTATGGACACAGTCTGTCTAGGGTATAAGGTTAAGTCAAATTCCTAATACGGTAGTTGATTCTGGATATATAAGTTGAGGTTAACTCAAGTAATTATTAATAGGAGTTAATCCTAAACATTTTATATCAAAATTTATATTTATACAAAGGTTAAACCTCATCTTCGACCAGAGGTTAACACTGCCACAAACAAAGACAGACGTTAATTCTGATATATTATCAATTCTCCAACCAACATGTAGCAGCATTCCAATTCGCTGCACCTATAAACACACACACACGATAAGCATCACAATTGTCATTACTGCAGTCCTCCACGTAGCAGTAACCCAATTTGCTGCACTTGCAAAAAAATGCAGACGACAAAATGTCACTAGTGCTACGGTAAGTCCCACACGGTGCAGCACAATAAAAAACTAGACGCTAGTAGCAAGTCATACTTGCTACACCTTCTCCAGCGTACACGAGGCTGTAGTACAAGTAGCTACCCTAAATTCTAAGTGACCAAGACTTAGGCCCACACGTAGCAGTATACGCCACTAAATTTGTATTTGTCTATATTGAATTTATTGAATGAATTGTTAAATTTTATTGAATTTTAAAATAATTAGTATTGGAAAATTATATCCATAAATTAATTTAATCAAACAAAATAAAAAATAAGACTTTTGTATGTGCTGCAGTTGAAAACAGAACTAGGTACATTTCTGCATCTGAATTACAATCCTGCAATTTAGTAGCTAGACTTCTGTGAATTAGAATTCTGTATTAAAGGATGAATAGACAGATGTAAACTCCTGTGCTAAAGGCAAACAGAACTTAACTTCTGTATTTTGAATGGGAAAACCTCAGGCTAGACTCTGGGAGGAGGGTGTTTTCATATAAAACTTTAAAACAGGAATGGCAATTTCCACTACAGCTCCTTGACCTTTTATACATGCAGAGGCCTGAACTCCTCTAAAAGCGAACACTGTCCTTTTTTCGCATGATATTACCCAGGCAACGCTTATTCCATTCGTTTAATTTTCGATTATGCCACACACTGACTTACGTAATGTCATTGGATGACAAGAAAGGAATGCAAATATACGAATATAGGTGGTTTTTGGGTTTGATTCTTTGTTTATTTGTTTTTTTTTTGTCTTTTTATGAACATTGTATGCGGAGGACCAAGCGATATTTTTTTTTGAAGGAACAACATGTTTTCTTTTAGAAATGCGTTGTAGAAGAAAATATGCGTCTAGGGATCAAAATTTAATATATGGACTCAACATAGTGTGATTTTGACTTGGTTGCCACAAATGAAACAAGTGATAGGTTGAAGTGTTAGAAATAAAAAAAAATATGTATAGAAGGGGGGGGGGGGGGACAATCTTTATATAGTTTTCCAAATGCAGGGTGATTCATAACGTATGGTTTATCAGGTATCTGACATAACGTTTATATCTGTATATCCGGTGATCCGTAACGTATTGACTTGAAACAAGTTTCGTGTAATATAGGAAATACCCTTTCCGCACGTCCATATCCAGTTCAGCTATCTTTCATATTTACGGAGCAGTAGACTTAAGGATGGAAAAATTAAATATTTTAGCTCAATACTCGCATTTCGGTCCATTTTACTCTACTTTACTTTTAATAACGCTTTATTATTAATATATGAATTTTTTTAACACTATGGAGTAATCACTAATATCCCTTATATAAGGTGGTGAACCATTTATTTTACCAACTCATGCAAAATTCAAAAATAAAGAACACTTCTGAGGAGTTTTCATATGAAAGTGCTATGCAGAAGAGCGTACAACAATAATTTTATTACAGCGCATTATTGAATATATAATGAATTTATAAAATATTTAATATGTCCTCCATTATTGCACATGCACGTTTCCGTCTTAATCTTCTTTTGATATTCGTTAACCTTACCGTATTGCTAAGTTTGTTTGCAGCATCTCCAATTCGCGAAAAATAATTCCTTCCTTTGTATTTACTGGTGTTTAATTTCACTTTTCCAGAAAAAAGTCTAGAAAGTTAAATCCAGAGTCCTTGCAAGTCATTTAATAAGACCAAAAAAACCTATCCACCTCTCGGAGTAATTTGATGTGTATGTTTATGTTAGATTGATTCTAATAGAAATATACCTGACTAGATTTATTTCCTTGTAGATCCCCGAGTTTTATATAGGATAAAAATTATTCCTTGCGATCACATGATTCCAGGAATATTTATGAAATTATTAAAACACTAGTTTCGTCCTTACGCTTGCTCCAATGTTTCCCGGTGTTATGACGTTTCTATTTATATACTATTCTATTTATTTACCTATCATTATTATTATTATTATACTTATGTCACGTATCTATGTAGGTGATCTGGTCGGTTATTGATCACCTGCCTAAAAATATAAAAACCAGCACTGTAAATTGAATGCAACGATGAAACACCCCATGGTATTGCTTTACCAAAAATTCTCTCCTGTAAATTACTTAAAACAATTTCCCATATTTTCCTACAATATTAGCCCACACATTAATTTCATGGCAATTTGTTATAACCTCAAAAGCATCGGAATTCTTCAGCAGGCAATCGTACCACAAAATCCAGCAACTAACTATACAGAATTCCCCTTCCGAAGGCCCCGATCCCGCAGCATAAGCATACGTAGGTATACACCAGTGTCATAATCAAATGATGGCCCGTACAACGGGACGCGGATTATATATGTAAATGTGTGTGCCTGGTGCAAATATTTTGTTATTTAAATTGCCGACGGTTTACATTGTTAATAATAAATTAGTCTTTACGTACGCCAAATAAATTTGTTTGCGTGCGTTTGTGCACTAGATAAAGTGTGAGAGCTGCCGAGCAGGAAAAAAAGTTTGTTATTTTCTGGCTGACTGTGTATTCTTTTCAAACTTTAAATATTTACCGACGATTTTATCAGCGAGAAGTAAACGTACGTACAGGTGAACATCTGATGATGATTATAATGACAAAGTGATTACATGAATTGCCTTTAAGGACAGCGTAGGAATTTTTATATATTCAATATTTGATATGTAAGCCCGCATGAGGGTATCGCAATATATATGTATTTTATTATTATTTTTCCTTTTTATTAAGGTGCAGGACGTGAAATTACTTTAACAAATATTTATGTAATTTCAATTCAGGTCGTCATAAGATATCTGAGTCCAAGGAGAACCAGTTTCCTAAGGATATGACTGGGATTGCAAAAAGTTAGCATTAGCTTTTCGGCTGTAATAAGATACATCTTGCCTTAGCATCCGTGTAGGTACATAACATGTTACAGACGACATAAAGATAGTTCATATTCGTAATGTTAGCAAAACGTATATACGGCTTCCATAATGCCTACATAATTAAGTCGTGTAATTACAGATCTATTTTTATCATGATTATTTTACACAATTTTGGTGTTAGAGGATCAATTCGCCTTAATATGTAGACATAAAAGCTTTGCAAATCTGGCCGATATTAACTGCAAAGTGTTTCAAAACTATAATTATAAATTTAGAAGAATATGACTGATTCGAGTGGAATTAGTAAGGATGTTGATGAGATGATATAAAAGAAGAAAGCAATAGCACATTCTCAAAAATAAATTCATTTTTATTACTTAATGGACGATTTTCTATTTGCGAAAAAGCACCTTCCTAATATCTGAGGGTAAAACAAAAATCTCATTGATATCAGATGTTCTAGTCATGCTTTCGAGGAGTATGGTTAATATTTTCACTTATTAATTATAATTATCCCGAAACAAACGGTTCTTTATCGAAATTACGATATGAAAAAAAAATTCTAAGAAATTAATGTGTCAATTAATTTCAGATCAACACTGTTCACTATTTCAAAACAGAGTCCGGTGTAGTTGCAGGTTTATTTTCTGAACAACTTAACCTAACAAAATCCTATCATTTACCGGACCAGACCATACAAGTTTCTGTTAAGCAGAGATTCTTGCGGTTATCATCATATCATCATATCCTTTAGAAACCCGCCAGGCTGTTTATTGTCAGCTAATTAACTGGCCGACACAAAACTTTCCTTTGGATCGATTTCAAAGAGCTGAAGTGTCGCTCTCTAGAACTGTTTGCCTCTCTAGTTCTCTCTGGGACGATTACTATCGACCCGGCCTGTTTTTATAAAAAAAAAATTACGCTAACAACCTTTTTGTAAAAAAAATTGTCAAAATCAATAAAAAGGTTAGACAATCCAAAATTCTTAGTTTAAACCACCATAACTCCTGAGGGAAGAGAAGTACGTGGCTAGTCGAGCAGTTGTTGGAAAAACTTCCGCATACAATGAGCTGTGTAAGTGATTGTACACCTTGTAATTTTTTAGATACAGGGTATTTTGTGAAAGACTAGCATATTCTCTTAATCACCCTGTAACTCCGCCCCCCTCCTCTCCTATAGACCACTATGGATGAAACATCTTTATACTTTACGTATAATTGGTTTTTTTTTTTTTAAAGAATATTCACATTTCCGCCCCGTTGTAACTCGTTACACATCAGACTTACAAAAAAAGTCTTTATGCAAAAAATCTAGGGAATTTAGTCTTCTTCAAATTTGTGTCAGCCATTTTTTTCGTAGTATCAACTGCTGAGGAATTATTTTGAAAAAACTAATATTTTGTACCTTTAATCCAAAATGGCGGACCCCGCAGACCCTCTCCAAGGGTGAAAACTTGGATTTTTCATCGGGGGCTCGAAACTAAATAACATATTGCACATTATAAAGAGATTTGTATCTCAATTGTGTATGCTAATAAAGGAAATATTATTATTATATATATTGCAATCAAAATTACCCCAGCTTTTGTAGGGCAAAGGTCTTATTTAGTCCTTATTGACTGGACTATAAGCATAAATATGTACAAATTTTTGAGAGAACTCAGACTATAATAGCCGAATTCTTTTCCAAACTATCCGTGTATATCTCTAACTAAATTTTATTGACCTCATAAATTCAGCTTGGCATTGAATTTATGAGCTTTTTTAATGTTTCCATTGACATTGACTTATTAGCCTTAATAAACCCCACGTTTTTAGCAACAATACAATTTTCAGGAAGCAATACCTGCAAAGTTAAAGTTGGAAATTGTTTTGAGATAAAGGGTTTTCCAATAAGAGGTGTTATTTTAATTAGCCTGCTATTTCGGTAGATGTCACTTTTGGAGCTGTCATTTTTTGACATTTGACAAGTAGAAACTACGCCATTAATAAAAATGAAACGATACACGATTCAACAACGCACTGAAATTATTAAAATTCACTATAAAAATGGTGAAAATGTGGCAGAGACGGTTCGTAAAACTCGAACATTTTTGGGTCGTCGTGAAGCACCTTGTCGAACCGCAATACAGAAATTGGTAGAAAAATTCGAGCTGTCGGGACAAGATAGTGATGTGAAGAATAAAACTTGTGCACGTCGCTCAAGAACAGCCGAGAATATTGCTGCTGTAGCCGAAAGTGTTGAAGAAAACCCAGGTTTGTCCATTCCTCGTCGTTCTTTGGAATTAGGCATTCCACAAACGTCATTACACCGTATTTTGCATAAAGATTTGGCTTATAAAGTTCAGTTAACACAAGAACTCAAGCCGGCCGATCATCAACAACGTCGAGTCTTTGCTGATTGGGTCCTTGCAATGCATGAAAATGATCCGGAATTCCATCGAAAACTCATCTTGAGTGATGAGGCCCATTTCCACCTCGATGGCTTCGTCAACAAGCAAAATTGTCGCATCTGGGGCTCGGAAAACCCAAGAGTTATTGTTGAAAAGCCTCTCTATCCTCAACGTATGACTGTTTGGTGCGGTTTATGGTCCCGCGGGGTCATTGGACCTTACTTTTTCGAAAATGAGGCTGGAGCAACAGTTACGGTGAACGGATTGCGCTATTGACAGATGATTAATGATTTTTTATTGCCGGAATTGGATGGTATTGATCTGGACAACGTTTACTTTCAACAAGACGGCGCTATGTGCCATACAAGCAACGAAACCATTGATCTTTTACGGGAAGAGTTTCCGGACCGTGTTATCTCTCGAAGAGGTGATCACAATTGGCCACCGAGATCTTCTGACTTAACACCTTGCGACTTCTTCCTTTGGAGCCATGTGAAAGAGAAGGTCTACGCCAACAGCCCAACGTCGATTCAAGACCTCGAAGACGGAATTCGTGAGGCTATCGAGGACATAGGGCAGCCACTTTGCGATTTGGTTATGGAAAATTTCATGAAAAGGATATGGTCCTGTAGGCGTGGTCGTGGTGGTCATTTGGCTGATGTTATTTTCCATTATTATCGGCATACCTTCCTCTTTATAATGAAATAAAGATCCGATCATTTATCTCAAAAAATGGCATTTTTCTTTGAATATCAAAATAACACCTCTTATTGGAAAGCCCTTTATTTGGCAACTGGTGATTCTTTTACTAGTTTAGAACATTCAGAGTACCTACATAAAAAATCATATATTTCAAACTTCTTTGTTCCTGTATTAAACTTTTATTGAAATTTAGGTGCTTACTACCGAAAACAAGTGCAAATGAATTCTCAAATCAATACAATTTTCCACGATGTTCCGGATCCATCAATGGTAAACATATCCGCGTTAAATGCCCGTCACACTTCGGAAGTGACCACTACAATTATAGGAAGTTTTTCAGCATAAGCCTTTTCGCACTAGTTAAAAGTGAATATATATTTCGTTACTTAGATATTAGATAGGTGCAATAGAAGGATAAAAGATACTAACATTTTGGAGACTCCCAATTATAATCAGCTAACGAAAATATTACAGTACATTTTCTTAATTGAGGCGCTATTCTTAGCGTGTTGGTGGTTGTTTTCGCGCAACATACCTTATGAAACTATGTATTGGTTCTGTGGAAGTGCCATTGAACAAAGAAAATACGCTCACATGTTCAAGACTTAGAATTACTTTTTAGACTTCAAATTAAACATTATTCACTTACGAGCTACAATTAGAGAGAGAGACGGAACCTCACGTTATGACGGCGGTATACTACTGACTAACAGACTATATTTTATATTTTACGAATTTGAACGAGACTTAAGTTTACTTACGAATGATTGACAGTCTTGCCCTAAATAGACGTCACATTCCATGAGGGTTATTATCTTGACATTTAATGTTTTAAATTTTAAAAAAATTAACAAATGGAAGTTGATTTAATTGAAGATTTGTTCCGATCAAAAGGGGATATTTACCTTAAAAAATATGACATTATTACTGTTACTTTGGTTTCATTTCAAAAAGGGATATTTACAGTACGATTTCAATAGTTGAAATAAATTTTTAAGGGAGAAGTTTCTGTTTTATATTTTTGAGTAAAAATAGAAGTAAGAATTAAAAAATAAAAACTGATAAGAATACTCAAAATATGCTTTAATAATTTTATTCTAGTATAATGTACAAATCAAAAGAGGATATTTACAAAAACGTACAACACAAAAAGGGATATTTACAAAATGGTACTGAACAAAAGGGGATATTATAAAGATTTTTATTCAAAAGGGGATATTTCCAAACTTTGCAAGCCAATATTACCGGAAGTAATAGTCAAATTTAATAATAATAGTCAAATAATATATTCTAGTATAACTTATCCTATCCTTTCCATATATTCCTCCTATTATTCTGTAAAGCTGTTGGTATTGCTACAGTCAGTTTTTTTTTTGATTTTATGAAAAACCGATTAGGACGTAAATATCCCCTTTTGAAAAGACACTCCTCAATTATTGCTCGAAAAACAGATCATAATGATGAACAGTAATGAAGGGTTTTTTCTTTCATTAGAGCGCTAATGAGGAAAAATGTGCTAAAACTGAAACTTCGGCATATAATATAAATATGGACCTCCGCTGAGCATCTGCCCATTTGAAAAATAAGAAGAAGAAATGCAAATCAAAAAGTATATTATCAAAATACATATATATATATATACATACATATCCAAATCGTTAATTTGAAAAATAAAATAAATAAATACTAAGTTTATAGCGTCGATTCGATCTATATCGCTTCTTTACTCTCATAAGTATATCAAAACCAGTTTGACAGTACAAGATAATTAAAGAAATGGCTGAATGTCTGCAGTTGTATAATGAAATGAATCATTATGGTCGTATTAATCTTTAGTTAATTATTCATTAAGAACGCTATGTGTCTAGAGCATTAGAGTTTTATCGATTTCATTAATATTTCATTAACATCATTGGATAAACAGACGCATCCGCACATTATGTGCATTTATGTTTAATTTAAAGGGTGCTTTCGTCTTACGTAAGGAATTTTACTTATGTATACGTCTATTGTGGTTTCGCCTATTGAGAGATGAAAAATTCGACTACAAGAAATATGAACAATGTTGCGATTTATTCGGATTTTAATATTTTTGTTCGTGATGTCAATGCTCGACTCTACAAAACCATATTCACATCGCGAATAACTGACTGACAGTGAAATCACTTTCAATTATCAGCTTCTTGTGCAAGAAGAAGAGTTGGAATCTTATCGTTAATGCTCAGGGTGCTCATATTATGTATTCAAGTTGGTCCCCAAAAGATGAAAATATAAAAGCAGTGTGTGTTTCAAGAAAAGTTGAAGAAACGTACAAAGAGTTACATTCTTCTGGGTACTGAGTTTTATAGGTAATTTTAAAGCGAAACTTTTTGGTGTTAATGATATGTTTTTTGATAAAAATAGTAGTTAAATAAAAAGTGTTAACATTCCGAAATTTTAAATTTATTGAGCCATTGCTTCAAAATGGGGAGAGGGAAGGAAGCAAAAATTTTACGACCATTAGAAATATCCAACGATTATCTTTTTAAATCATCATTACAGAGTGTAAGACTCAGAACTTACAGGGTGATTTATATAAAAACATTCCCAAATATTTTTAAGTTCCGTTATCTCGGAAAGCATTTAGACTTCCGCTGTCTAATACTGGAAATAGTCTTGCGGTTTTAATATTGTAATTTAAACTGTATACTCTCGCTGTACACTCAGTATGTAGAATATTGGAATTCAATATTGAAATTGCGAAAAATTTCGCGTATTCACGGTATCTCAAAATTCTGACCTTGAAACCCATTTAAGAACTAAAATTTTTAAAACTATTACTTTTCGGTAAAATGAATCTGTTCAGTCCACATACATATTTTTAAATCCCTCGTCGAAATTCCGCCATCAAATGATATCCCTCGATGAAATCAGATTGTCCTAAAAATACATAAAAAAGGAAACAGAAAGTATCATGTTCCCAATCAATATAACACAATATACTTATCTAATTATTCCACCGCAAATCCCATCCCAATCCTGCCTACAGCCGTCCAACATATTTTTTTGAGCTGAAAATTAATAGAAAGTACATTAATAATATATAGAATAAATAAAAATAGCTCAAACTTACCTAAAATTCCACTTCCATCCAAATGTTTACATTTTTGTAATGTCATCTAATGACAGTACGTCAAACAGCTGTTGTCGCCACAATCAAATTTGGACCATCGAACCAAGCGTTGCCAGGGCAACACATTATGAAGCTGGGACATAGCTTTTCACGGCGGCTATAAAAAGGTGGCGAGCCACAGCTAAATCACCATTTGGTTTTCAGAGTATAATCTGAAAGCATCCTCCACCAGAGTCTAATCTGTTTTCTATCCTTTGAACAAAAGTATAATTTTGTATATTCTTTCATATAGAAGTTTAATTCTATTATTGTAGAAGTATAATTCTACTTATATCCAACATCCAATTTTGCCGCATATTATAATTTCAGAGTTTAATCTGAAAATATCCTCCATCAGAGTGTAATCTGAATCCCATCCTAGGACCAAAAGTATAATTTTGTTCTATCCTACATATAGAAGTCTAAGTCTATTAAAATACACACTCCCAAAATTTGACACCTGATCCCCAATTGTGTGACAGAAGTTTAATTCTGCTTACACGCTCCAGGACGTTGTGACTGAAGTATAGTTCTGCGCATACGTTTTTGCCATTCGCTGTAACAGAAGTTTAATTCTGCTTACACGCCTCAGCACGTTGTAGCAGGAGTATAATTCTGCCTACGCGTTTCAATACTCGCTGTAACAGAAGTCTAATTCTGCTACATCGTTGCTCTCGCTCTCAGAGAATTCTACTATATTTCATTTGTGGAAGTTTAATTCCAATAAATTAAAAATTATTCTCTTCTCGTTCATTTCAGGAATAAGGAGAACGTTTTGGAGAGAACTAATTTGGAATATTTCCACTGAAATTTGTAATATTGAATTTTTATTTTGGATTTTTTAAATTGTCGTCATTGTTGTTATTGAATTTTAGTTGAATTTTTAATAGTATTAGTAGTTTTAATAGATTTTAAAATATTATTAGAATTGGAATTTTTAAACAAATGAATTGTGATATTTAGGTTAATTATTGTAATAAAATTTATATTTGAATTGAATTCAAAGCTGAGTTATCCTTTTCTAAACCGGTACCCTCCCTTACGCTCGAGACTAGATCTCACAGAATCAATAAAATTGTTGAATCTACTCAAAATGCGAGAAAAGTAAAATTGTGCATTTGAAAATTTAATTTTATCTTTTCTCCCATTCATGCAAAAGCCATATTTCTATCGCTATGTTCACTCAGTTTCAGTTCTAGATGTGACTTCAACCAACTCGGACGTAGAAAAATTTAGCAAAATAAGATTGTGTCTAACAAATTTGTCTAATAGATTGATGTTGACATCAAAAATATTTTCGTAAAGGACTCCTGCAAACTACTCACAAATTGGGATATCTACAAGCCAAAAATTATTGAGAACGCTGTTTTTAAAGAAAAAAAAAACATATTCCTGTTGATGTAACCGAAGATGGTATATTAGTTTCTTTTTCATTATTTTCAACAATGCCCATAATTACGTTTTACTTTACAGATTCTATAAATCTAAAAGATTGCCTACTTTTGCATCAGCTATTGCCACCTGCATCAAGGTACAAAATAAAAGGCCCAAATGGACTCCAGTTTTGGAAACCCTACATTCAAGATTCGGTAAATGGAATATTTCTATTTGCAGAAGATGAAGGTACAATTCGTGAAGATATTATTAAGTTTAGTAGTGAGTGTAAACATAAGAATTCTTCATTTCAACCTTTGATTGTAATTTTGATGAAGGAAGAGCGTTCAAAGAAATATTTTGTAAGCGTATGAAAATCTTTACATACAACATTCTGTATTGAGCTCTGTGGATTTATGTTTCAAAGTATACAGGGTGTCCCGTAAGTCGACGTCAAGCCGGAACCAGGTGATAGACCAAATCGTAACAGTTACAAGAAAAATATAAAAAAAAATCTAATTCATGTATTTTTCAAATTATAGGCATTTCTTTTGTTTTCGAGAAAATGTACACCTTGTGATGGTTTTTTAGCTCCTGTTGCTAGAAATCTTTACTTTTTTTCAATTTTATTTTTCTCATGTAATCCCGAATAGTGCTTATGTAACCTGTTGCTTTAAGTTCTAAGCCAACTGCTCCAGCTTGGAAGAAAATGTCACATTTTTCCGAACCAACAATATAAAATTAATAATTCGTTGAACTTTAACTGACTGTACTGAAAAAAAAATGTGCTACGCCAGTCTGGCAAGTAACTTTAAAAAAAAATTTTTTTTTTTTCTTCAAGAAACCTAGTTTTGAAAAATTACTTTTCACCTACTAAAATTAATTCTAGTGTACCCGAAGCTTGCCTTAAGAGAGTAACTTTAAGATTCTAGCTTGAGTGAGACGGAGAGTCATTCCATGAAGTGTGAGTGAGATAGATAGTGTCTTAGTGATAGTGCTTATGTAAGCTGTTGCTTTAAATTCTAAGTCAAGCTCACCGAATATTACAAAACCATGAGCTACACCCATACCATGTACAGTGAGTACAAACTATGCTACCTCGGGACTATCAACCTCGGGTTGCGTTTTGCCAAACGGTGCTACAAAGACAACGGGAAGATCCGCGATTCTTCGAGAAAATTTTGTGGTCGGAAGAATCGACATTTAAAAAAGACGTTTTAAAATAAACATGTGGACCGGAATTTTAAACGGAAAAGTCATAGGTCCTTTTGAGTTGCCAGAGGTCTTTAATGCTGAAGTTTATTTAGATTTTTTACAAAACCATTTACCTAATTTACTGGAAGACATGCCACTAAGTATTTACAGAGAGATGTGGTATCAGCAAGACGGCTGCCCAGCGCACTATGCCCTTTCAGTTAGAGAATATATCAATGAAGAATATCCGGACAGATGGATAGGGCGGTCTGGTACGATCTCGTGGCCAGCCCGTTCACCTGATCTAAATCCATTAGAATTCTTTTACTGGGAAGCAGTAAAAGAGAAAGTTTATAAGAAGTCAATTGAAAATTTAGCTGAGCTTCGGCAAAGAATTACGGAAGCAGTTGAATTTGTCAACAACGGAAGAATTGCCCGTCTGATAACCCGATCTTTTTTAAGAAGATGTCGAGCTTGTATTGAAGCTGAAGGAAGGCAGTTTGAACATCTTTTGTCCTAAATTTAACAAAAAGTTAACATCTCTAACTTGAAAGCGTCACTATCTGTCTCACTCACACTTCATGGAATGACTCTCCGTCTCACTCAAATTAGAATCTTAAAGTTACGCTCTTAAGGCAAGCTTTGGGTACAATAGAATTATTTTTAGTAGGTAAAAAGAAATTTTTCGAGACTAGGTTTCTTTAAGAAAAAAATTTTTTTTTTTCCTTAATCTAACAAATAATGTAGCAAGTATTATACCATTTTAGAAGCCTTATTAAATGCGTCAACTTTTAACGTTACTTGCCAAACTGGCGTAGTACATTTTTCTTTCAGTACAGGCAGTTAAAGTTGGGTGAAATATTAATTTCGGTTCGGCAAAATGTGACATTTTCTTCCAAGCTGGAGCAGTTGGCTTAGAACTTAAAGCAACAGGTTACATAAGCACTATTCGGGATTACATAAGAAAAATAAAATTGAAAAAAAGTAAAGATTTGTAGCAACAGGAGCAAAAAAACCATCACAAGGTTCACATTTTCTCGAAAACAAAAGAAATGCCTATAATTTGAAAAATACATGACTTAGATTTTTTTTATATTTTTCTGGTAACTGTTACGATTTGGTCTATCACCCGGTTCCGGCTTGACGTCGACTTACGGGCCACCCTGTATAATGTCTTTGATTCTTGCTATAATTTTTGTATTTTATTTAAATTAAATTAAGCCAGGTTGTCTATGAAGTATATATATATGGTGTAATAGTTTTAAAATATGGTATATAGCGTTGGAAACTTAAAACTTAACTACTTTGCAATGACTATGAAGCCAACTTTTTCTGTACCAAATTAATTTCTTTGTAGCAGGTATGCACTTTCTGTTATATTGCTTAATTTCTTTTTTAATACTAAAAATATTAAATTTGGGATTCTTCAATTCCATCTATTTTTACTTTTAAATTTTTTCGTTACCCCAAATCCAGTATCCAAAATGTCGGCAAACATTTTTGTTGACATGAATGAAGACAGTAAAATTTAAAATTTAATTTTTATTTTATACTGCAAAACGTTCAGTTTTACCATCGTTAGGCGTTGATTTAACATTTTATTTGTAATTTCAACAATTAAATATTCACTTTTATCAGATATAATTTATTGAATGAATGCATTTTTATTGTAGAATTAATAAAAGTATTTTTATTTTAAGAATAATATTGTTGTTTGGGCAATCGATAATTTTTGATGTAACAATATTTGAAATTGTGAAGGAGAAAATATTTTTGTTAATCCAACAATTATTATTTATTGTGATTTTAACAACTTTATTTTTGGCTGAAAATCAAAGCACTTTTTTGAAGAATTTACAATGATTTTGGTTGAATCAACAGCTTTTTTCTCTCCGTGTTGTAATCTGACCCTAGTTTTACAGCATAATCATTTATTACACGACAACTGAATTATATACTGCAATGTTGGTTGCAACTTTTAATATTTGACACTTGTCAAGTTCAAGTGTCTATTTGGTTTTTATTTTCCATACAGACAAGTAATTTCACAATATTTGCTCGCGTTTTGCGCGTACGCAGAACTTTCTTAAGTCAAATGAAATGTCTCTGAAATTTTATTATTGCAATACCAATATTTCAATTTGAAACAGCAAGTTTGTACCCGCTGTAAGCAGACCTATGCATAGCCTCCGGGTGTAATAACCAAGATCAGACAGCCTGAATATTTTATATTATATTAAAATAAATAAATAAAAGTACCTTAGGAACTAAATGTAATAAGCAGATTGTTGATGGAGTATGCTAATCGATTCTTTCCAGTATCTTCATCGATGATTGTTCTGCGATTCCCTTCTAAAATATTGTTTCGGAAGTAGGAGAGTTGCAAGTATTTTCCTTCATAACTACCACATATATACTGATAATATGATAATGGCCTCCTTTTTGCTGCGAAGTTATGCTTCAACCAAAATAAAATTTCGGAATTTTAGCACATTATCTTTTCACTTAACTATTATTTTTGCTTTAAAAAATAAAGCGAAGGCCTTAGGCTTTTTACATAAAATATGAAATATTGATATCGATGACATACTTTTTTTTTTTTTAATATATATTAAATGAAAACAAGGAAAAAAGCCAGAATTGGTATAAGAGCAATTCTTACGATACCCTAGAAGAACGCCGGTATATAATCTCTTATAGCCGGTGTGTAATTTTTATTATTGAAGTGACTTTTCGCATATATTTCTGGAACGTTTTGTCGGACAGTATAAATGATACTAAAAAATTTCATAGGATTTCATATTTGGAAGAACTTTATAGTACAATAAAATCGTCTAGGACTAATAGTTTTCACAGTATACCTAAAAGCCCCTAATAACTTTTAATATTATTGGGTAGTGTCCATTCCTTTTGGTTTTACCATTAATATTTCTATGCATTACAAAAGGAATGGCATGATTAATATATTCTATAGATTGCATCTGGGGTTTAAAAAGGTTATTTTAAAAACACAATACAAAATTTTCCGGTGAAATAGGAGAATATATTTTAAAACGTTTCTGCAGTTTTTATAAATCCTGTATAAAGCCGATTTGGGAACACTGTATAAAGGCAACGGGAACCACTTTATAGAACCTTTTTACGATATATAAATTCCTTCCGGGAACACTCTAGGAGCACATATAAAACATCTTATAAAACGAGTTTTTTCTAAAGTGTCTTGCATAAATTTTCTAGCAACGTTTACATACCTGATTTATTATTGCTGTGTAAACGTTCTCCGAAATTATGTACACATATAATTCAGAGGTTTAAATTAATCTGTTAAAGGTGGCTATTGCAATTCTGACAATATATGTGATTCTTTTATCCTCATGTAATATATGCATACAAATAATTTTAATGGTATGCGATATCATCCTAAGTATATATGAACAAGTATTTATTCTTAAAAGTTTAATTGTTAATGGCAAATATATTAGTATATTGTTGATTACTTAAAGTAAAATAAATTTATCGCCAAATATATGCAATTAAATTTACTGCAAATCAAATTCGGCCGAAAAAGTTTTAAATGTAGCTAAAAATATTACAACGCGCCTGTGAATTTGTGAAAATTTGTAACACGGATCTAAGGTCCAGTATAATTTGGTTTATTATATATCTTGATATTTTAATCTGAAAGTATTTTTTAAATTTACAGAATAAATTATAAATTTATTTTTTAACATAATATCCATATATGCACCAAACATACAGATTAAGAAAATATAAAATTTAAGTTTTTTACAAAATGACGGCATTCGCAGCTCTATCATTTTTAAAACAAATGGCCGATGGTTAAGCAACAATTTACCTCTTACTGTCATAAAAATAAATAGTTTTTTCTAAATCTTCTATAAAAACATTAAACAATTTTTCGTGATTGAGAACTTCATAAAATTGCTTAGTTACTCTGAAAGCCCTAAAAACCATACAGCTCTTTTGGTGTTTTTAGAACCCTTATAAAATACTTCAGTTTACTTCATAACCTCTACAAAATCATTCAGCTATTATAGAACTCCTAAAAAACATACTAAGCCACGACCGATAATATCCAACTTTGACGTTTGCCTTGGATAAAAGACAGCGATCATATTGAAGAAAGATGTCTTTTAAAATTGTGCAAAGAATCGAAAAGGGGTATTCCAAACCATGCCCTTGTATAGTGCCTTAAGCGTGGGAGCATGATAATCTGTTCCGTTGGCCTAATAAACAAACACTCAAAAAATATTAATAAGCTAATAGTAAGAGATAAATATTCGCATCCTCAGACTGACTGGTCGCAACAGGCTTGCATAAAAAAGAGAGACAATTTTCATATATAGAGGCTGTGACAGACGAGTTTGCTGATAGTGATAATAATAACGTTGTAAGGTCAGCAATAAATAAAAAAATATTTTTGAGACAACAAACATCAAATAAAATCCATTGTCTAGAAAATTTTCACAAGTCTTCTCAGAAACTGTTTAAAACGAAATAGTTTCCAAGTTTTAAAAAGGTTGCTTTTGGATGGCTAAATTTTTTTTTAACTGCTGCTTTTGCTACTGGTTTGCTGTCGACAATAATCTGCTTTATAATGGTTCTCACAACGCAGTTTTCCGAGCCTTTATGAAAGCTTAATGCGACTAAATGGTATCCAGAGCCGAAGTGTTTTAATAAGTTTCGGATAAATGACATTGCAGACCACTATGTATATAACCATTATATAACGAAGTAGTTTTTGAAGCCAAACAGTTTTATATTTATTTCGGAAAGCATTCCTAACACTGCATTATAAAACATTTTAGTGTCAAAATCCAAAAAGCAAATTTTGTTGCTTTTATAAAACAATTTAGGCACGTGAATCCATTATAAATCCTTTTTAAAGCACAGATAAAATTTTCGTAACCAAATAGCTGCTAAAATTGTTCGTTGGGCGTAATTCATTTACACATACAAGACAACCATAAACATCTCAAGTCAACGGAAATTTTTTATGAATTATAAATGTTTGAAGAAAATAGTGCCGGAAGCAATAGACTAATCCTCCATAATGAAAACGAAAGACATTAAACAAATCTCCTGGCTTTATTTATACATACATACATGGCTGACCCTTACGAGCTCTTCATCAAAACTATTTCAATGAATTACTGATGAAATTACCAGAATATAGTTGGAGGGTAATTCACCATGATTTCCATACAAGATTTATATTGATTGCTTTCATAAAGTAAAAGGCTTAAGAGACTTCAAAATCCTTAATGTCAATCATCTTCATGTCAGTTTAGAGACCCTGAAGTACAAACTTATTCACATGCTGCATTATGACAGGTGATTATTGGAATCAAAAATTTCATATATTTTTATCTCAACTTTTTGGGTAGCACGAAAATTTGCTAAGCATTTTATATTGACATTACGTTATAAAATAAACACAATTTGTGCTCCGTCTTTGTTTTATTTTTATACAAAACGAGTTTCACTATTAGCTGTTATCGCACCTAATAATTGAACGAGTACGAAATGAGCTGGCTGGTCCTTAAATCCCAGACGTAGAGCCCAAATTGAGCCATTTGTCATGGCTTATTTTCACATATGCTCGCAATTGCTAGAATAAAGGGAAATAAAGCGCCGGGCAATAACAACAAACCACCCATCAACACGACCTCAATAGATATGAACCTTGTTCCATATGACCTGTGTTTTTGCTTGAGCAATCCTCCCTCGTCATTCAGAATAGAAATCAACCCTCGTCTTGGCTTATATACATATATTAAGGGTGAAAGATTTACGCATGCAATTCCCCGCGTACAATTGTAATAAGAGGGCAATGAAATAATTGTCACAATAAGCGCGTCATTATTTGTAGCGAAGGGGTGGATAATGAACGTTCAGCAGGCATATAGATGAATGAGAGTTTTTGGGGTACTTTGTTCAATTCACATTTTTTTTTAAATACTGCTACTGATGTTACACTGTCATAATCACAGCACAAGGGTGCTAATCAAATCATGCGAGTGAGCAATTGTTGCTGGATCAAGTAAATCTGGAATAAAGTGTTCCCGTTAATACAGTGTAAACCGCATAAAAATGTCATTCAGGATTTGAGGGATATTGCGGCAAGTGTATTTTTGCCCACAGTTATTTCTTCCCCCCTAATCTTTAGTTCTATAGTACAATTATTCTAATTTAAGATTTCATTAAGCATTTCTAGTTTAAAGTATCGAATGTAAGTAAGACTTCCCATGCCTTCTTCGATTCTAAGGAATATTTTTAATTGAAGGTTATCATAACAAATGTCCAATAACCAATTGTAGTAGATAAACGTCTTAAATCTTACTATAAAAAATATCATATTTTTTTTCTTTTTAATTCAATATAAGTTCATTTTTTCACTAAACATAAGCGTCAACTCTCCACTCGGCACAAATTTACTTACCTAATGCCCCAAATTCGCTAAGTTGCTCTAAATCCGATACGCAAAGAAACAACAAAACTTCAGTAAACAGCAGAGGGCATCACCTACGTCTCAATTAAATATCAACAAACATTACGGCGCATACAAATTGATAAACAAATTCCGAGAGTCAACAAATTCGTCGAGAACCATGTTCCTGGCAGACATCCACCTCCACGTCTCCACCAACGACAACAGCACTTGGCGCATTGCTTGGGTACCTACTTGCCAATTCATCTCCCTATTGTGGTGAACAAGTTTGAGTTCGCTCTCATCTTGATTATGGGCGACCTATCACCCTCCGCTATAGAAGGCGACACGGAGTCAACAGTGTCCACAATAAAAATAAGGAAACGGAATGAGACTGCAGAGTAATGGGGTTCTTGTCTCTTCTCTACATACTATATCTCCAAATGTTTGTAGAAAAGTCCATAATAAAAAACACCTCAACCCCCGAAGCTTTCACTCATTACATGAAAGCGCAAAATGGACCACCACTCTCTGCATAAACAGTAGAATTCAACATCCGAACTATAGGAAGTCTGGAGGCATCTCAGGTGACACCCTGTGGGCGCCCCGTTTTTTTTTTTTTTTCTTATTTTCCCATCCACGAAACATAAATCCTCGACGTATTTGTGTGACTTTCTCCGAGTTCAGTGGTATACTATGGTAGTGCAGAAAAAAGAAACCGGCATCAACTCGACTGGGTAAGTAAAAATGAACACAAACGTTGCTCCCCCGCACCAGCCAGGGTTGAATGAGATTCGTGTGAATGGAAAAAAAAAGGGAAAAATCGGTCGCCAAATATTTGATGACGAGCAGGGCAAGCGGAACGCACATAGAACCGCGTTATAATAAAGTAACGTCGGATGCTGAATAAATGAACGAAAGTCGGGGAAGAATTTCAAACATCTCACCGATGACATACCAGCTGAAGTAAGTATAGGCACCTACTCCATTGGGAAAGATTAGCAGAGCCTCCAATGTGGACTCTTCTAATGTCAGCTAAATGTTAATTTTAGTGTTTATTTTTGTTTATTCTGCTTATGAATAAATACACCAAGCACATCCACACGGAACAATATTTGCAATCAAAATATTTGTCAGGAGAGGTTGTCTCATTGTGTTCCTCGCTTAAAGAACTCGCGAGCATTCACAAATTTTATTCCATAGAATGATTATAGGGGGGCCGTTCTTTTGCTCCACGAAGTTTAATCCTCCTATTTTGAAATTAGTGCGCTGAAACTGAAAAAGGTTTGATTCGAAAATGATAATTACTGAAAAATACAGCAAAGTGTTGCGTTTGTTTCTCAATAAAAAAAAAAAAAAAGGTTTTAGTGAGCTTAAGTAAAATATTTGCAGAGTTGTTTGCGAACTAATCACCTGTTCAGGTTATATTAGTCTAATAGCTATGATTACTATTGCCCCATTCTCGGAACTGAAGCTACTTATTTAGTTTGGTGGCTCGTGCCATTCATCTATTGCATAATTATTATTGACACACGTAAATATTTACGTATTTACTCCAACACTTTTTGTGATTTATATTACAATAGCATTTGTGAGTAATTTACTGTTTTGTTAATTTGACAAAAACTTTGATATTTTTAATTTTATTCAATTTCACAGAAACAAAGTCAAACTACCTAGTAGAAGATACTAAGAGCTCAAATTAATTTAGTATTTCATACTATATAAGTTGTAAGTCGCAGATATTCTTTCTTTCAATCTTTCATATAATTTCGGATTAACCATGAGCAGCTTTTGACTGAATGCTGTGAATTTAATTTGGAACGCTATACTTAACTAATAGTGTTTTTTATATGACATAAACAAACAGTACACCCACTAAATATTTGTCGTCAAATATCTGTCGACATTGTGTTAATAGTCGGAAATCGCCTGAGATTAAAAGTTTTTTACAACAGGGGCGGTTGCATTCATTTAGTCATTTCTTTGCGTTGATGAAGCTGAAGTCTTCTTAGCTTATATATTTTTATACCCTAGATGAAATCATAGGTTATACTATGTTTGTCATTCGGTTTGTATGGCATAGAAATAATGATTGTATAATATATGTATTTATTATATATTTGGATACTGCCTGCGAACGTATCAACGTGGAAGATTCAAATTTTGTACACGACATTTTCATAAAAATTGCAAATAAAAGTTCAAAATTTGTCCAAATTGAGTAACCCTTTCTTGGTGTTGTCACACAAAGCTTTGGCTTTTCAGTATCTATTTGGACACTGCCTGAAAATGGAGAATGCGTCGACATAGAGACCTGCATTTTTTTTTATTATTAAGCCAAGCTCACAGGGATACCCCTACGACGTAAAGCACAGCATGGCAGGAAAGAAATAAGGAACGGATTAGGGGACATAATGAAAGTGGCAGAGGTGCCTATGTATGTCACTTTTGAACTTTCACAGATTGTAAGCACGAGGAAAAACAGAAGATGGTAGACTGTTCCACATTCGCACAATTCGGGATAAGAAAGCATCACGGAATTTTACTGTACGGCCGAAAGTATTTTGAAGGGTGAGAGAACATGCGTGGCTTGCAGCGTGAGTATTGCGTTCAGGAATTAATCTACAAAGGATCAGACAAGAACATGGGCCATGCGTGTAGCGATAAAGGAGCGAAACACAACCAACATTGCGGCGCAGCTCAAGTGAGTTGATGTGACAAGTTATTACCAAATCGCCAATGAGATTAAACAATATCTAATGAAGCTAAGGCTGTACAGCCAGCCCAGTCCAGATATGAAAATTATATTTCACTCAAGGTCTGATATAGGACTTGTAGAGGAGCGCTAGATTTGATGGGTTGAAATATTTCTTACACCTTTTCAAAAATCCAAGACATTCCGATGCTTCTTTGGCAACAGAGAAGATGGGGTCTGTACACCTTAATTTATTGGAAATTTTAATGGCAAGAATGCTTAGTGACGGTGAATCTGAAATAAAGGCTCCATCAAATGAAATCGGAGTGATTAAATGGTGATCTTGTTTTAAAGAAACGAAACAGCTTTACGTCTTAGCTGCATTGAATGCAATGCGATTCGCTTTGCTCCAAGCGAGAATAATATCAAGATCGGTATTCAATGATCTAATCATGCAATCTCGTTTAGCACATGCGGCATTCCCTCTGGAATCCGCAAGAGTATCAAATGAATAAATGAAATCAAGGGTACTGTCATCGGCAAAGCAATGGATGGGATTGAAAATTAGGTAAAGTAGATCATTAATCAAAATTAGGAAGAGAAATGGAGAGATAACAGAACCCTGGGGCACACCCGAATTTATAGGATGAAGTTCAGATGTAACGCCATCTAATACAACACGTTTTGGCGACCAGATAGAAAACTTTCAATCCATAAGATAATAGGATGACCGAGACCATGTGCTTTAAGTTGGGCCAAAAAGGCAGAATGCCAGACTCTACCGAGGGCCTTTGAAATATTCAAAGCAACGAATTTGGATTCAATTCACCAAAATTGTGGAGATTACGGTTCAAACGTTCTGTCCAGTCCGGGAGCCATATTGACGGTCGTTGATGAAATGATAAATTCAAAAACCTTCGAGAGAATCGAAGTGATTGCAATTAGTCGATAATTTGAGGGATCGCTACCCTCTTCATTTTTGTGAATAGGCTGAACGTAAGCTAGTTTCCAAGCTGTTGGAAAGATTCCTGTCGCATAAGACAAGTAAAAAAGCTTACGAAGTGGCTTAGCTAAGGAGGAGGCGCAGCTGTTAATTAACAGGGGCGAGAAACCATCAGGTCCCGCAGCTTTCGATACGTCGATCCCCTTAAGGACCTTGAATACATCTCTCGTACGAATGTGTATCGGCTCTTGTACACATCCACAAAAACAAAACAGCTGTCTGTGAAGTGGGTTGAAGCGGAGAATTTGCAGTGAATCTAGCAGCCAGAATATTAGCCTTATTCAGGGAATTAACTACGACTTCGCCATTGTTAAGTAGTGAAGGTAATGAGGAAGTGGTGAATTTGTCCCCTATGGTTTTGACCAGAGATCAGAAACCTTTGCTACCTTTTCGGCTTGCCAAGATTCTTTGTGTAATACTCTGGTCAAAGAGAAATTTATCTCTCTGGATGATGGACTTGCAGGGGTTCCGTGCAGTCCTGTACACTGGGTTCAGCTCTGGACATGGATATAAATGATAATCACGGAAAGCAGATTCTATAGCTCTTATAGCTTGGTTGTACTTATCATTAAACCAAGAGAGATCTTGCTGTTGCTTAGATCTGCTGTAGGAATACGGAATGTATTTGCGTATGCCAAGATTTAGAATATTACTAAGCTCCAGACTGCATTTATCGACATCCCCCGAAGCAAAACAGACTGGCCAATCAATCTCCCTGAGGTACTGATTTAGATTTTCCCAATCAGCATTTTTAAAGTGCCAGAGAACCCTACTTTTTAGTGGAGGGGTAAGGTGTGATGAAAGAAACAAGTCTAATAAATTAGCTCTATTGCCAGATGCATCAGGTACTCAGGTTGGTGCATCCACTAGTTGTTGCAAATTAAAAGATTCACTACGATTCAACGAATCGCCCCGCAGGACTTGTGGTAGAAGAAAGTCTGAACCACGATATGTTGTAGACCTTGAAATTACCAGCCAATATGATTTCAGAAGAGCGAGAGACAAAAATCAGTTGACAATATTGTTGGAAACATTGTCAAAGACGGATACCGTGTCGTCATCAGGCATATTTGGCTTGCGATACAGGAAACAGAGGTAAATGATGTGCCTGTGGAGTTTAAACCGAATCTAGATGTAATTGAACTCTGGATTGATGGAAGGAATGTCCCTAAGGATGGTAAAGGCAACATCATTCAGTACATATAATGCAACCCTCTATGTTAGGAAAAAGGAGGCACCAAGAGCCAGGGAGGTGATACTGATTAATATCAGTATCAGAAACAACCTTGGTTTCAATTAGCGCAAGAATTGCCGGATTTTTTTATTTAAGTTGGCAGTACGATTTACTTCCAATGCACGAATGTTGCAGAAATCTAAAAAAAACTGTGCATGCTCAAAGCAAAAACAAAATGCAAAGAAAGAGAGACACCTAACAAAACAAATATATGGACAGAGCCAGCAGCAGTCAACGACACAGCGAAGTAAAATGAAATGTTGTATACACAGCGTTTACATAAAAATGTAAATAAAATTTCAAAATTGAACTAAATCGGGCAACCCCTTCTTTGTATTGCTATACAAAACTTTGGGTTTTCACTTTATTTAACTTTTATTTTCATCTAGGGCAGCGTTTCTTAAATTGTGTTCCGCTGAACCCTGAGCCTTTGTCGTGGTTCCGCAAAACTGACGTGCTTTCTTTCCCATAAAAATAATCAAGAAAGTAACTTAAAAAAAAAACAACAAAATTAATACCTCTATGAAATAAAACTAAAATAGAATAACCAATAACCTGGTGCTACACGGCTTATTAAAAATATCACAAAAAACAGTGCTCGTAGCCACTGTAAAATCCATAGGTAGGCACTTGCTGCAAAGAAATGATCTCCCAGTTATAAGAATGATCTTGATGAGTTTGTCAAAATTATAAACTTCGTAAAATCTCGGCCATTAACTAATCGTTTATTCAAAAAGCTATGCGCGGAAATGGAAAGTGTACCTACATATGTACGTACATCCAGAGGCGTATCTAGGTTTACACATTTGGGGGAGCGAGCAAATTAAAAAAAGGCGGCATTGTAAAGAAATAAATTTTATATCATATTTTGAAAAAAGGAAAAAAAAACAAATAGACCTCCAGCTTCAAATATGTAGTTCAAACATAAGAAAGTATATTCACATTTTGTAATAAATAAGGCAATTATCTATAACAATAATTATAATCCACTTCAGTAGCCAACTGTCTTTCCCAGCAAGTCTAAAAATTCTCTCGTACAAAATGTTATAAAAGGAGCGAATTCTTTATGGTTGTTATACTCTTGATATAAAGTATATAGTAGTAGGAAGGGGTGTTTGCCTTCTTTTATAATAGACTAGTAAAATTTTATAGTTTCCAAAATTTTTTTAAATGCTGATGTGGTCAAGTTTACCTGAGTTAGTTTTAAATTTAATAACATTGTTAATTTAGCTTAAGTACCTGCATAATTAGTTTTTAATTGGAGACGCCTAAGGAAAGTGAGAAATATTGTAAACATATAGTCAAGGGATAAAACTTTTCGCGAATACTACATAAAAACTTCTATACACAAAGGCTACACGTTCGTTCGTACTTTGAAAAATGTACTACAACCATATCAAAGAGTAATTTCAATTATAAATACGTACACATATTGAATGTTGTCAATGAAATATGAATCTGTTTTAAATGGCGAATCACTACTAAAGGTAGGTATACAATCCTTACAATTTTACTAGTTTCGCGAACTGACAGCTATTTTGATAAATTGTCGTGGTTTACACAAGATCACCGATTTCCAAGATAATGGGACTTAAAAATATTTGTGTATGTTTTTATAGATCACCCTATAACTTCTGAGCGTTAAACCCTATGATGATGATTTAAATTATGGTAGGTGGATAATCGTTGGACCTTTCCAATAATCTCTCCATTTTGAAGTTATGTTACAATTTTGGAATTTTAATTCTGTTTTTTGTTTTATTTAACTGCTATTTTCATCAAAAAGCACGTCATTTTTTTTATTGCATTTATGAAGGCCAAAAGCTTAGCTTTGAAATGACCGAATATGATATTGGGTACCCAAAATGTAACCCTTTCTCCATTTTTTGCACTTTATCTTAAGCATATCCAGCGAAAATAACTGAAAAAGGTCATTTCCAAAAGATAATTGCCTACTTTCTGGCACTTATTGAACTTTTTCAGTCATTTTCGCTAGATATGCTTAAAAAAAGTGCAAAAAATGCAGAAAGGGTTACATTTTCGGTACATTGCTGACGTGTTTTTTGATAAAAATAGTAGTTAAAGAATAAAACGAAATTCCGAAATTTTAATTTCGTTGAGCCATAATTTCGAAACGGAGAGAAGAAAAGAAAAACATTATAGACTATTGGAAAGGCTCAACGATTATCTTTAAGTCCCGTTATATCGCAAACCGATTCAGCGGCGAATACTGTTTTAACTTATAATGAAATAAATATGCGTTGTTTTCAGAAATATACTTAAGTACCTATACCTGGTTCACACGAAAATCAGACATTCAGCAGGTATGTAGGTGAATAAGTTTGTAATACTAAAGTCTGTGACATAGGTGTATATTATATATCTAAGGAAATAACATCTCAGTTATTACTGATTGCTCAAATGAGCAAATTAGATTTTGTTCTCGATTGCTCCTAAAATATCAGGAAATTTGTTCGTGTTGGTGAAACCTCTTCTTATTTTTTCGAACTCTTCTTCAGCTAAGGAAGGTTTGATCTGATCCTTGAAGGTACCATGTACATAGTATTACACGTTTCACTCATTCATTCTATATAAATAATAAAGTATTCTAAAGGAATCTTTAATGGTAGAATATCTGAAAAAGTGTTTGTATCATAGTTTTTTAAATATTGCAAAAATAATACGATTACCAGAAAGTGAGAAGTAGCTTAGTGTATGTAAAGTATTTTTGTAATACTGATCCCACCACGAACTAGTTGCAGTAAATCCGTGAATTGATCTATTGACAGTCTATCTCCCCGATAACAAAGAGTCTAATATACGTTAAGTTCCAGCTAAGCTGTGTGTACTAGGTCAATGTCTCAACTGCGATAGCTAGCAAAATTCAAGAAAGAGAAGTAAAGTTATATTAATAACAATGCCTACTATTTACTCATATTTATATGAATACTTCCAACCTGCTTTTAAAGAGCACTTTTCAAAACTTTCAGTTTTTTCTATAAGCGATAAGCTCAAAAAATTAATAGAAGTAACAAATATAAAAATCTGAAATGAAATGTGAGTACCGAAGACTATTTTGAGAATCATACAGCTGTTTATTCTTTCAGTAAATCAAAGTCATCTAATTTTTTCAGTTTTATTGTGCTAATTGGTTTGTTCGATGAAAACATCGTGTAAAACACCGTGTAAAACCTTGTGTAATGATATTTCTCTAACATTTCTCCTGGATATAATTAATTGTAAAAAGCTATTTATAAAATGGATAGTGATGACAAATAAAATGTGCTCTAGCTATTTTGCTATTTCTTTTCTTCTAATTTTTGCTTATTTTTTTCTCAAGAAGTAATTTATATGCCCCAATCAGCAGCAAATTGCGAATGACAGTTCTCAAGTGACAGATGTCAAACCATTACCCTAAAAATTTTCAATGTACAGTTTACCCGGGGTTTTCATCGAACAGACCTAATATTGAATATCCCAATTGTCATTTACATATGTAGTTCACCGTTCATAGTTTATTGAGATGATAATCATCATCTCTATTTCGGACTCCACCCGCATATAAAGCATATAACTTCTTACGCTCTAGTATCGTCTTTTATTAGAACTTACAGTGGCTGTCAAAAATAAGTAAACACTCTTCTTTAGAAAAATAAAACGAGTTTATGCTTTCAAACAAAACTTTCCACTCCAACATTATTTTACAAACAAATGAAAGTAAAAAGTTCAATCACAAGCTGTTAAAAGTAAGTAAACGAAATTTTAGCTTCCATAGTGAGAACCGTTATTTTGCGACATTCTCGCCATTCTTCCAGTCATAGAAAGTGCATACTTCCAAATCTCTTCGGAAGAAAAGGTAGACCAGATTTCTTTGACGCATTCCTTTAATTGGAGGATATCCTTTGGTACTTTCTTTCTTATTGTCATCTTCAACTAAGCCCAGAGGTTCTCGATGTATGACAGGTCCGGGCTTTGTGGAGGCCAATCTAAAACTTCTATTTTCTCATCTGAAAGATAATTTTAATAATTGTAGCATTATGGATGGGGGCATTGTCCAGTTTGAGCAAATTCAAATATATATTTGAATTTATTTTATCTTCCACGTAAACTATTTTCCCGATACGATATGCAGAGAAACAGCCCAACACCATTACATCTCTCTCGGATCCTTTTCATGTTGGTTTTGTGCACGTGTAAGATAGTGTGACTCACCTTTTCTTCTCCACATATGCATTTGACCATAACTGTAGTGCATCCTTATCATGGACTCATCGGCCCATAATATTCTACCTCAAAAATTTTCTGATTAAAGTGCATGCCGTTCGTAGAACTGCATCCTTTCCTTTTCGGTTTATTTTACTTAAAAGTAGTAATTTATGAGCAACACGTCCATCTTCCCCACTTTCTCTCAAATGTCTTTTAATAGTTGAAAGTAATGGGGTGGTACATTTCCCTTCTGCAACTAATTTTGAGCGAATATTAGGGACAAATTCTAATTCTAGCATTAGTCACTTTGGGTCGACCAGACCTAATAATTTCCTCAACACGTCCACATTCCTTGTATTTATTATTCTGAAGACAGATGCCGGTGTTTTATTAAAAATCTCTGCGATTTTTCTATATGATTTGCCTTCTTTATGTAATTTTATGATAATACGCCTTTTTTCTGTCGTAAAATACTTAAATGAAGGCATTTTTCTCTCAAATTCATGCAAAATAAATTTTGAGGTATTAAGTTTAGACAGAAGTGATTTTTAAAGAATCCTACCGGAATTTAAATTATTCTCTGTGGTATTTCTAGATAAAGGAGCAATAGAACTACACAAAAACAATAACCAAAATTTAGGCTATGCACTTATTTTATCCCAAAGAGCAACTTGTTTACTTACTTATGACTACCTCGGACGAATTACACCGTGTAATAATGAATTTTATAATTATGAAGAGAGATGCGATAAGGAAAAATACTCCCTGAACGTATTTAAACATGCATTTTTATTTAAGGCACTTTCACATCGAAACCGAAAACCGATAAGTTCTATACCGAAAATTCGCTTTTGCTTTCACAACAGAAACCGAAAACTTTTTTTCGGTTAAATAGAAGTAACATTTATTTATCATAAAAGTTGTATGGTGAGAGCTCATACAAAAAACGTATTTTAATTTTATTTCGAAATTCTTATCCATATTATAATAATATAATAAATAATAAAATAAAATAATATAATTTTCAATGTGAACACAAAAGTGAGGTTTTGTACGACCGAAAAATTTTTTCGTACCGAAACGTTCCACATGTGGAAACCGAAAAGAAATTGACAAATGCAGCCGAAATTTCGTTTTTCGGTCGAAAAAAGATTTAAGTTGGGTTTTTCTTAAACATTTGAGATAAATATTCTATTTTATTAGTAAAATTGTTAGTTTATCCTATTTCCCATGATTTTATTAATCATTGGAGCAAAAATTTTGTTTTAAAGTGGAATAAATTGAGTTTTTCTGTTTACATTTTTCGGATTTCGGTTTTGATGTGAAAGTGCCTTTACTTTTGACACCCACTGTATGTATGTCTGATGTATTACAAATGTAAGGAATTATGGATATCTTTCAATAGTGACTCGCAAATAATCTGGATCTTTTGTGGTACTTTTATGCTCATATATTTACTTAATACCTGTAATTAGAAAATCCAGGTGAAAAGTATAACGGTCGAATTTATTGTCCTATAATAATATGTAGTTACAACTGTCCTCAACAATCTCAAGATCCCACTGCGTGAGTTTAAAAATCTATTCTAGACCTAGTGATGAGCAGAGAGTTAGTATCAACAAATGCTTCATTTCAGAATTAATAATAAGAAATCACCCAGCGTACATCAGAGTAGAGGGGAAAATCCGAAACCTTGCGCCTGACATCATTTCACCATCACTCTGAATATGTATGCTAATAAATTTTCCTGAAAAAAAAAGCCCGTTCTCTGACGCCTGCGTTTAGATTTAATATACCTAACCTCACCGAAAGTTAATCTGATCACAAAATTACACAGAAATTAATTCTCATATTCATGAGATTGTCTTATCAGGATACGCCAGAGACATCACATGTCTAATTTGCGCCAAAAATCTGATTTTATCTGAAAAAGTTTAATGGCTGAGTGATGATGGAATTTCCATTGGGTCGATCTCATTCGTGACATAACGTTTAACTCACGGATTACGATTTCGAACCCTTATAGAAACGTTTTCCTGTTCCCTCGACAACTCTACAATAATTCAAGTGTTATTGCAGAATTATTGTAAGTTTTGATAGGAAATTTTTTAAATTCATATTTACTCAACCAAAGCAGCACCCTGTATTTCAGATGTTTGAATAGAACTGTAACCTAACATTATTCCAACACTGCTAGGGGATTATATTGCGCGGCTTTTTTCGCTTGTACGTACTCTTTTAAATAGCAATGCACAATAGCAGGTAAATATTCAGTTAAAATGCGGAGTAAGTGCGAAAAAGTTTACTTTTCCCTCAACCATAAAATAGCTGTGCTTTATAAAATTGCTATCATACTGTCCGCTCCACACTGTAATATAATGTATTCCCATCACTGGAGCTGACATCAGATGCATCATAATTTCCATTGACATGATGGAGAGCGTGTCTGCTGATGATAAGGATAGCTTTCCACCCGCACGTGATTTATATGCTTTTAACAGTTTCTCATATTTCGTATCGCTAGCAGCAGAATCTCTCTCATATGGAGCTCGAGCTGGAAGCTGGAGGTTGGTCTTCAATTATATTGGGATGACACTGCTGGGAGAGGGTTGCTATTGCCATTTGCTTTTACCAAATCAAAATTGCTGTCTCAAGAAAAATGCAATAATCCACCCACTGTGTCAACAATTTTAAACGTAACACCCTCTTAGTTCCATTTTACCCGGTCGTATATGTGTAGAATTCAAGAATAGTGGAACAGAGGGTATTCTGATAATCGTGAGGTTGATGGCTTTGAGGACACGTGCCCGCATTTTATAGTACGTGCGAAAATCCGTATGTTGCTCGGATTAATTTTAAGCCCCGGAAATGAACACCAGCGATTGCTCTTCTTTCGGTGTTTATTTTATTTTGCTTTCATTGTTATTTGTAATATTACGAATTTGTTCTGAATAGACTGCGACTACTAGGGGTGAGTGAAAATGCTTACTTATTAGTAATTTTGCTCGTTTATTTGTAGAATGCAGAAGACTCTGCAAATGCAACGGAATACATGATTTTTTACACATCTTTAGAGATGAGATTGAAGCATATCACTGATGAAGACAAATTTATATTAATTGTTACGGAACATCTTTCTTCGTTACGTTTATTCATTGAAATTTTATCAAAAATGCATAAAAAATATAGTAAAAATTTGCATATAATTATCTTATTCAAATACCTCATGTGTAAAAAAGACAACATCTAGTATTTTTGGAGAAATTCTTTGTAGTCAAAACTAGTTTCCTGCGGAAGGCAATAATTGCAGTTAAGAAGCTCCATATATGGCATTAAATTTAATTTTATTCAATGAAAATTCATAAACAAAGCACTTTATTTACTTCTCATTCATATCTAAAAAAAAAAATCTCTAATAAGAAAACATTTTCTTAGTATAATAAACGCGGAGAAAAATTTTGAATAAGAATTTTTTAGAATTTTTTCAGATATTTAAGGCAGTCTGGGAAAAGTGGGATTTTATATTTTTCGAAATTTTGTCTTCAAAATTTTTCGTTTCCAAAATTTTCTTTCGATTTTTAGGATTTTAGTATGATACAGCTAAAGACTTAGGAATCCTTTGTGGGTTTTGGAATCTTAGTTTTTTCGGGTTAGTGAGAGAATTCAGAAAAATTAAATCTCAAAAATAAAATCCCGAAATCAAAATAGAGAAGAAGCGAAATTAGAAACGCATAATACCGAAAAAAAACTAAAATCCGAAACATAAAATACCGACAAATATGGTAATTGCTCAAAATACTTAAAAGCTGTTATTACTTAATTCCGCGCACAGAGATTAAGTAATAACAACTTTTAAGTATTTTCGGCTTTTTATAGCTTAAAAGAAATCTAAAGGATATACTAAGTTTGTCATTCCGTTTGAACACCTAGAAATATTGCTAGTAGAGAATAATGCGTTGGACAGCAACGCATAATATTAAAATTTATTTAAATTTTTGCATGTCTGTCTGTTCGTCCGTCCATCCATCTGACCGTCCGTCCATCATCACGATAACTCGAGAATGCGAATGTTAAGATAGCTGAAATTTTGCACATGAGCTTTAAAAAAAAAGGAAAATCAAGTTCGAAAATAGGACGAATCGGATAACTCCTTTGTAGGGTTGCCATACAAAAATTTCGTTTTGCACTACATATTTGGACACTACCAAAGAACGCGTCAACGTAGAGAGCTAAAATTTTGTACATTGTGTTTTCATAAAAATAGTAAATATAATTTCAAAAATAGATTAAATCTGCCAATCCCTTTTTGGTGTTGCCATATAAAAATTTAGAATTTTTACTTATACTGTGAAAACGATCTGTCCTACACGGTTTAAAGGTACTGAAAAGTTCTTTTTAATGTGAAATCCTATAAAATTACTACTAATCATATTTTCCGACGAACCGTTATAGAAATATATGGGAAACACCAAACTTGCAGAGATGGGTGACCATACGAAATAACATACAAGAATTCATCTAGGGTATCATAGGAATTAGTCCAAGACCAATTCTAGCTTTTTTACTTGCTCAATATTAATTTAATATCAGATATGATTCAGAGTTCGAGTAGCCACAAATGCAACCCATGACACTTATTATATGCCTCCTCAAAATAATTTCTAATTCCGTTTGGCATACGTAAAATACTATTTAAGACGTAGAGTTCTTTTAATTTCTCAGTTCTTCAGAAATTGTTAGTTTGCTGCTTGTGGTACATCGAAATTAGCGTTGTATTGTATACGTACTTCACCGGCTATTTAAAATAATCGAAACCCAATTATCTTTAAGAGAATCGAAAAAAGATGTTTCTAAACTTCTTACCCGCACTATCTTAATAAAAAAATTAATAATATGTTTTACATGGTGTATTGATGTTTTTCACTTGTAATTACGTTAGTAGTTAAAGTAAATTATAACAAACATAATATTAAGTACGGGTGAACTTTCACAGGATGTTATGGCATACCAAACGGAAGTAATAAGTCTTACAAATAACAGATATCAATATTCCAGACGCTTTAGAATTCGTAGGTGGTGAACTATGTATTTGTACTATCGGAGAAAAGTTTCTATGAGCAGAAAATCTCAAAATGTCGAGAATGAGTTTATTTTTGAATTGTGTAAAATTACCTGTGAAAATAAAATAAATTTAAATCCAAGTATATATTTATCTCAAATTTCGAGAAAGCGAACATTTCGCCAATAAAGACGTACTTTCCCAACCAAATCTCATGGTTGGTTGACAATTTCATTTGGAGAAATATTTTGAAAGAGGATCTAGTCCAAAGGATTTACATCAAGATTTGAAATAACGAAGATATTTGATATATGTACATTAAAAAAAATTTAGCATAAATACGCGAATACGCAAAAGTTTAACTGTTTTACGTCCGCAATAAATTGAAGAATATTATTTGGATTTAAAGAAATTCTTTGACCAAGAGCGCAAAAGTATTGTCTGCTGGTTTTAAAAATATTAACTTTTTGTGCATACATTTAAAATTGTAAAATCTAGCTTGCAGAGATCTTCAAATAAGATACACATATAAGCACCTGTGTTCAGGTCAGTCTTCAATTTAATGGAAAACAACCTTCACAAACATAAAATAAGATCGAGGAATGCTATAGGTGTTTAAGAGGCTTATGTTCAGAAATCACACCGGATTGTGGATCTTATCCCCTAAAATAGTTCTCCATCTGCAACTGACAGATACGTGGCCTATCTGTATTTGGTCCATTTATACATACAAGCTTCCTTATGTATGCTTTTATCCTTACCACCCAGAACAGATAAAAGTTTGAGAATTCTACAAAGTAAGAACCACTTTCATTAGGCCTTGAGCTTATAGATATCTTATTTGTCTATAGATTTTTGAAGGCCGATATTTTTACGTTCCAACTTAATGATACCGGACGCCTCTAGACATGATATCTATTACCTTATCATGTGGCATATTGAGCTCGTTCTTGAGAGTTTACCCGTGTCAACGTACGTACGCAGACAAGCTAAAATAATCCTTTTCTGAAGTTATGCTTAAGTCCCATAGCAAGAAAATTATGCCGGGACATTTCTCTAAGCATTTCATCCAATTTTCCTTTCGATGTAAAGTTGTAAGCTGTTGAAATTATATTCACGTTTGAAAAATCACAGTTTTTATTGTTATGTCAATCAGTTTTTTTTTTTTTTTTTTTTACAGAAGGTTTGTAACTCTCAGCTGAAGGCTATTTCATGCGGGTACAATTTTGTGTGTCAAAACTAGTTCTGACGTCAGTGCCAACATCGAAAAATCATTGGCGAGAAGTTGAAAAGTGATTTTAATAAAACTTTTCGAATTTCCGTTTAGTATCTATGAATATATTGCCTTTGGTAATACACTTTTTATCACTAATTAAACCAAATAACTAATTTAAAAACATTTACGAACCCACTTATTTATTTTTGTTGTTTACAATTCTCTCTCAGTTGGTATTTGGTGCTTAGACCGAAAGAGAACGCTATATAGCAGTAAGCCCACTTTCTGCAGTGTATTTCTATGGACGTTGTCACTCCGTATTATACATGTCGTGGTTTTACATAAGAACACTGCAAATAATTTAGAATGTCAGGAGTTAGGACTAAGTTAGTGCTCTGTTATGGTAGTGAGTTTTGGATCACCCAAAGTTGGGATCACAAACTCAGTGTCTGAGAAAAACCTATACACATACATCCCATGCATACAATAATATTCAGTGAAATAAATTTTTATTTTTTTAAGTTTTGGAATAAAAAATTTTTTTGAAGTTGAATTATGTATAAATAAAAAAAATATAAAATAATAAATATATTTTTTCAAATAACTCAATTAATTAAATATGTTTTTCTTGAAATTTAGAGGACGTGTCATGACCCCCCCCCCCCCCCCCCCCCGGATCCGTCACCGGGTGGCAACAGAATCTGACCAACAAAATACAACCGATTACATGCTCATGAATAACATGAGTAATGCCAAAATCCTCGAGAATACTTCCGAAGCCATGAAACAGAAACCTAGTTGTGTGCGTTCGGAGTCCGTTCTCTAAAATGTTCTATATTGATGCTTATGGAAAAGTACCAAACATTGATTTTATAAATGCTATAGAGCCCAAACTACTATCCATACAGAAAAATAGTCTTCTAGTAATTTACAGCTTGGTTCGTTATCTTCCCAAAAGCTGCACTTACTACATACCTTCCTTAACAAAATAATAAAATAGTTTTGATTACAAAGTAACCTTACCATTTTACGCTCAATACCTCTCAGCTGAGTGGAGTCCGAATCTGTAGGCAGCTACATTCGATATCATCAGCCCACGACATGCCATGACGGCACAGCGACATTACAATGATTACTCAGCTGAGAATTTTTGTTTGAGAAATCGTAGTCATTTGGCTAAGATAAATTTTTTTAAATAATTTTGTTAGGAAAGGTATGAAAATTTTATTACAGTTCGGAAAATAAGAAAGCAAGCTTAAGATTATCAGAACACCATTTTTCGGTGTGAATAGTAGTTTAGGCCGGAGGAGCTATTCAAATCAAACTTTTGTCAGTTTTACATAAGAACACTGCAAATATTTTAGAATGTAAGGACTACGTTGGGCCTTGCATGTAGTAGTGAGGGAGTCTGTTTCATGGTTTGTGAAGCATTCTCGAGGATTTTGGCACGGAGTCCTAATATTCTAAAATACTTTCAGTGTTCTTATGTAAAACTGCCGAAAGTTTGATTTGAATAGGTCCTACGCCCGTAACTACTATTCATGCAGAAAAATTGTGTTGTAATAATCTTAAGTTTGCTTTCTTATCTTTCGAACCGAAATAAAATTGATATACCTTTCCTAACAAAATCATTTAAACGAATTTGTCTGAACCAAATGACTACGATTCCTCAAACAAAAACTCTCAGCTGAGTAACCATTGTATATCACGCTGTGCTCTCATGGAATGCCGTTCGCTAATTATATCGAATTTAGCTGCCTACAGATTTGCACTCCGGTTGCACATACGCACATGCGATTATTTATCAGCTGAGAGTTAGGGAGAGTGAAATGGTAAGGTTATTTTGTAAACAAAACTATTTTATTATTTTGTTTAGTAAGGTATAGTATAGTAAGTGTAACCTTTGGGAAGATGGTGGTAGGTACTAAGCTGTAATGCCTAATCTACAATACATGGTAATCACATCGTCAAAACGACATGGATTTTTGTGTTTGCTTCACACTCTTGCCTTTGAAAATTCATGCGTGCAAAAATGTCTCTTCTCTTTCACTCATTTGACGACATTAACACGAGTTTATGTGTAGTAGTTAATCAGCAAAAACGATATAGCAATACCTCAGCTGTATTCAGCTAATTTAGAACCATGTAGGGGAATTTAGAACAAAACAGCTGTAAACTGTGACTTGTACTTTCAGTCTTTAAACAATATTTTCTATTATTTGACTTGTCTCAAGCAATTTCTTAGTTTACTATACGATAATATAAATTATTGAGACCAAATAGTTTCTTTGATGTAATTCTGCAATGCAATCGAGATAGCAATTACATTTATGATAATTGACAGATGAACAGCTGTTTAATTTTGCAGTTTACCACTACTTGCATATTTCGCGTTTGGATTCTTCAGCAAACGATATCGTTTTGACGACGTGGTTTTACCATGCATTGAAGATTAGGCATAAATTACTACAAGACTATTTCCCTGTATGGATAGAAGTAGTATATTATATATAAAGTCAATGTTTTCAATAAGTATCACTATAGAAAATTATAGAGGGCGGACTTCCAACGCACACATATAGAATTCTATTTCATAGCTTGGGAAGTATTCTCCAGGATTTTGGTAATGCCCACTATATTAGAATAACACGCTATGCCTACTAATTATTTTAAAACTTTAGCTCTGATGTCACTGCATCACAATTCATATCAAGTATTCAGAAAAATTATTCAAATAAAGTATTTGGTAACATATTCTGTTGATGCAATTTCATCATTTCATGTTATTTTATGCCTTAAAACAAAATAATTTCCTAAAATACTATTCTGTACGAGAAATTATGTCATGTATCGTAACACAAAATACTTCCTGTTATAGAGGATAACAGAAAATATCCTAAGCAGTACATTTTAAATTTATTTTGGCAAAATTTTATGAAAATGATATGCGTCAACTGACATTTGTGGTGTGAAAGTAGTTTTAATTTAAAATTAAAATGTTGGGCGCTAAGAATTACAATTGTCAGAAATTGTGGGTAGAAATACGCCCTCGGTGTGGTAAAATATAAAAAATTAATTACATTTGTCTTAGGTTTTAATTTTATGTAAAAGAGATAATAGGAATATCTTCGTGATTCTTACGATACATGAGAGTTGCTCAATTTTAACTTTCAAAAGTTGTTTTGGCTAGATAATTAATAAACTTCTTAACTAATTAATATTATGATTTGTAAAATAATTTTGCAAACCTATCAATATTTCTATTTTATACCCAAAATGTTTCGTTGTAAAAATAACAGCAAGTCCAAATATTTATCGAGTAACTAGAACCTCAAAGACGACGTTCATACCGCTCACTTTGAGATTCCTAAGTGCTTTGCATTTCTACGGACATGGTTCGTATCAAAATCCACTCGGAAGTTGACATATTTGAACATTTTTACAGCTAAATATGTCAATAGCTATTAAGAAAGCAACTGGTTTCATAAATGATTATTTACTGGGTGATTTGATAGAGTTTTACGCTAATGTCAATCGGCTAGGAATTTACTAAATATTTTATGTAAGTATTCGGAAAGGAATCCATAAAATAATTTAATGGAACCACGACAGAATATGACTTTTCAAAATATTTTATTTTCATTTTATGAAGAAGACATTTTATCACCACAAAATAACATAAAATATTATTTTATTTTAATAAAAATTATAGAATAGAATCATAATAAATAAAAATTTCAATAATTTAGAATAATTATAGTGACCTGGCTGGCAGCAGCACAAATCAAAGCAATAGCTCTTACAATTTTTTCATTTAAGCAATTACAGAAATTTTAATCCATAGATTGAAATTTGAATATTTTGTTGATGGTTGCTGAAATCATAATAAAATATCTTTAGAGCAATCGTATGATGCCGTGTCGTTGATGATGGCCGACCGTTGTTCATAGCAGTCATACCTTAATACTCTCAGTGTGCCGTGAATGATGCCACCCTTTTCACCTACAGTGTTTGAAGTTACTTACACTCTAAAAATATTTACTCATTTAAAAACAGGTAGTTTCGTTGCCGCTCATTAAAATAGCAATTATTATAAAAATTATAGTAACCATAGTTACTCTTTTAAAGTAATAATAAATACTACATAACATTTAGAAAATAATCGTGTCCTTTAGAAAGAATTTTTACTATATTCCTCAACGCGGATTTATATCGATATATGTAGCACAACTTGCGTATATATTCATACTAGAGTAATTTATTGCAATAAAACATTTAGCAATTTTTCTCCATTAAAAAGAGTATCGCTTTCATTGTAGGATGGAAAAATTTTCATCTGTTCTTAGAGGAACTTTACTATTAATCTATCTTACATCCCCCTTTAAAAACATAGAAAACTGATATTTCAAGGGGAGCAAAAAAAATTGTATAATTATTATCACTATTCCGAAATATATGCTTTTAATAATATTAAATGAGCAGATCTTCCGTACAATATTCAAACATTTATTGTAATTACTTTAAATATTATTTATGCTACGCCGGCCGTAAAATGGGAAACTTATCTGTATATAAATCTCTCATCTCTCAACGTACCAATATTTGCCTTCAGCAGTTTTAAAAGGTCCTTTAGTTAAGAAAACTTCAAGGAAGATTAAAAAATATCACAAACAAAGTCCTGATATCTGCGATTGTCATTAGTACCCGTTTCTTTGAGTGACAAAATTTCTCAAAATTTTTCAAAATTTTCAATTTTAATATTTCAACTTAAAATCTGCAAAACAAAAAAGAAGAAAAACTACTCGATGTATGTAGGATGGTTAAATTTATTTCTAAAATAATAATTAAATAAAAACTATAGGGGAAGGTGGGGCAAAACCGGGTAGGTGGGTCAAACCGGGTGAATTACGTTTTCATAGTTAAGTGCTGCCATGTTGACAAGTGCGGTTGTCAACTTACTTACTGATAACATTTAATTAATGTGTTGAAGCGAACAATATTCGTTGCATTACCATATCTGTGCTACAGATCATGTGAGCACCAAGTTCTGTGATTTTGATTTTTGGTAAAACATCTTTATTCTGCAGCTTATTCAGAAATATTTACCACTAAAATCAAATCTTTGCATCGATTTGTTAATAGATGGCAGTCATTAGTTTTTGAAATCCCCGTAGGGGTAATATCGTGTAACAAGGAGTAGATCAAAGCCGGGTATTACCCTATTTTACCCCTCGTTATATTTTTGGGGGAATAAAACGACTTCTTTGTTTACTATAGTTTTTCTTGTTATATTACTTAACTTTATAATTTTCAAATAAGAATTCTATTGTTTTATTACTTTCTTATGACGTTGTCTGTAACGTCAGGTACAAAATTCCCCACAATTATAAGCGAAAGACAAAGTCGGCGAGAAGAAAATATGGCGATGTTTTGGATGAGTCCAAAGGTTACTTGAAAGCCTCCAAAATGTACAATGTTCCCCAATCAATATTGGAGGATAAGATGAAAAAGGACCGCTAAAATGCCATATCTCCAAAGGAAGTTTCTAAAAAAAAATTTGGGCGGAATGACACCGGTTTTACAATAAAACAGGAAAATGAGCTGAACGAGTACGTGCTACTGACGGCGGAAAGCCTATTTGACCTTACCTCGACTTATCTACGGGAACTAGCTTTTCAGTTAACAGAGAGAAATGGGACTAATCACCCATTCAATAAAGAAAAGAAAAGGGCTTGGAAGGAACGGCTATATAGATTCTTAAATAGGCATAAAGAAATCTCTCTCAGGAGTCCCGAATTAACTTTATTGGCTCGCGCAAAGGAATTCAACCAAATGACAGTTCAAGCTTTTTATGTTCTGCTTCAAACTGTCTGCGATAAACACAAAATTTCTCTAAACGATATTAATAATGTTGACAGAACGGGGAGTATGACTATCCCTAGCAAGCCCTCATGATTTCTGGCCTTACGAAGGAAGTAAAAAGTTGGCTCATTTTCATCTAGAGAGAGTGGAACACTGATCACTGTTGAAACCTATATGAATGCTGCAGGTAATTTTAAGCCACCAATGTTTATTTTTACTCGCAAGAGGTCGAACCCTATGCTGTTGGATAATGCGCCATCTGGGGTCGACGTTTTTTTCCATGCGTCAAGAACGATAAACAAGGAAAGCTTCTTTTATTGGTCCAGTAAGTTAGTTGTTTTCTAATCCAACACCAAAAGAGACAGTGCTATTGGTTCTATACGGCAAGACAAAAAAAAGTCATTCTACACTGCACTCACAGATTGCAACCAGTCGGTGTTACTTTCATGGCTCCTCGCTCCACTTACTACGAGCAAGAGGTTAGAAAATGGATGATCGCCCACCCTTGGAGACAGGTAACATTTTATTAAGTCGCACAACTCTTTGACAACTCATATGCCAGAGCAGCTGTTATGGAAAAAGCCATTAAGAGTTTTAAATGCACCGGATTTTCCCGTTCAACAGAATCACTATCCTAGAGCATTTGTATGCTCCTGTTGAAGCTACAGAAAGACCTATGCAACCACAAGTAGCTCCAGCAACGGAATCGAATACCACCCCACACTCAAAGTCAGAAGCAGATAGGTCTGGTGATCAGCTTTCGACAGCATCATTAACAGGTCCGAGTATTCCTTCAACATCAAATTGCCACAATCAAGTTACCATCATCAGGTTGAGCACCATCCCAGGCTTTAATATCCCCTGATCTCCCAACATCTTCTACAGGTCCGGGTGTTGCTTCAACATCAGGTTGCTCTAGACTTAAGTCGGTCTCGCTTTTTAAAATTTCTCCAATCATGCTGTAACCTCCGCCCCATGAAGAAGAACTGATAAAAAGCAAGGAAACCGAAATAGAGGAAAAACAGTTATTCTTACAGCGACATCTTACAAAACAGAGCTTGAGCAAGAAAAGACTATCAAGATGAAGAAAGTTGAGACAGCAAGAGAATTTTTGAAGCACTAACTGCATCTAAGGAAAGGAAACAAGAGGAGAGCTCTTCATCTGAAGACGAAGGTCATTCCACTGAAGCATGCTTATTTTTCAATGAGCTATGTGCTGAATGTGTTGAAGGTTGGATACAGTGCAACGTGTACACGCAATGGGCACATGAAGAGTGCAGCGTATATAAGAGAGAAGGAAGGTTTGTATGCGAATTTTGCGATAATGGCACTGCGGAGATCAAATTGATAGATTGATGATGATAATATTGCTAACTAAAGTATCTCAGGTTTTGACAATGAAGAAATTGAATATTTTAATTTAATTTAATTTAGATATTAAAAAATAATACTAATAATTGGCAATATCAACTGAAAATTTTTGATTTTCTCCAGTACTCGGTCTTACCCTACCCCTTTTCAAAATGAAGGATTTGACTGGATCTACGAAATTAGTTCTTTCGAGTGCGTAAGTAAATTATTTTGGTAAATGGGTTATATTTTGGTTGTCCACATCTGTCTTAAGAGAATAGTTGGGAAACTGATATTTTTATAAAACTCACTATTTTGAAAATTAAAAAAACAGTTATGGTACCCGGTTTTGCCCTACCTTGCCCTACTCATTTTACTTAAGCTACGTAATACAAGTTCATTATCTTAAATAGAATTTATAGGATACTATACTGATATGTACATATGTACGTACATCAATATTGACGGACATTTTTATCTCATTCAAAATTCAAATGCATATTGAAAAAATATATTAAAGTGTTTAAAATGGAAGAAAATTGAAACGCTAAGTATGCTTAGGTCGGGTAACTAACATTTTTTTGTACTATTATACGCATTCCTTATTCTTATTTTCAGTACGTAATATAAAGAAAAGAAAATCTAAAATTCAATAATGCAGTTTTTAATATTCTTAAAAGAAAAACAAAATAATTATATAGAAGTGGTTCACCTATTTGGCATTCAATTTAGTAATGAGGTTATTTATTTTGCTTATTTTGTGGATGGTTTTCTTTTCCCTATAGGTAATACTTATAAGATAGTTATCATAAAAAACCTGACCAAAAATTCTGTAGTTAAAGAAATACTTCGAGAATATTGAATGTTAAAAATATAAAATATATATATGTATAATATCAATTAAGCAATTTAAAAAAGTGTTTTCATCAATGTTGTACTTAGAATCTTCTGCATTTTCAATTAATAGAATGTAGGTTTTTGATGATTCGTCCCATAATGAGTTTCCTGTAAGGGACAAATGCATTAATAAATAAATTTGGAAAAATTTATTTTACATTTTAAACTAAACAGAAAAATGAACTAAATCAACCTATCTTTTAATATTATGCATGGGTGGTCAATCCATTTTGCTCTAGGAGCATTATTTCTATTCGTTACAAACGGAATGAAAAACTTGTACTATCATCAGTCATGCATTTTTAGCCACAATAAAATATTCTTTAAAATTTATTAGGGACTGTAACTATTTAATATTCGATTATAAAATCTTATAGGGCTACATAATATACGTGAATTCTAAGTAACTAAGCTTGACTTACTTAAGATAGCAATCCATGGAGTGTTAGATGGGGAATACTGAGCACATATTTCCTCATATGTTGAACCAAACTAGAAGAAATACATATATGTTATTTTTATAAAATTATAATAAATATCTTCAAAAATGTTGTTACTTCAAAATTTTTATATAAATATTCTTCACATTCTTTGAAGTATTTTATAAGGCCATCGATAATTTGTTTTTCAGTAGGCTCGCATTTTAAGAATTTTGAAATTTGCTTATGTTTTCAAAATTTGTTAAAATTAACTCACAACTCACTTCCAGCAAAAGCGCAAAGTGTTGTCTTAAAAATTCTCGCTGATATATAAATGGCCAATTAGTCTTGAACTGATGAAATTTCTTCAAATCATACAAGGAAAAAGAGCCGTTTTCAGGTGCCTGTGAGAATATAAATGTTTATTGTACGAAAACACTTCACCAGTTTTAAATTTATAAATTCCGCAAATATACATGATAGCAATTGAAAATTCACATTAAATCTTTTTGTTTATTTAGCGGCACAAAGGAATTCTAAATACACAAATACTTTATCATATAACACCACAATTAAAAGAAAGAAACGCGTGTGGACTGCGCTTTACACCGATCTGAATTATAACATCAAATGAGCTCATACAATATAACAAATAATGTGATATAGGGCGTGTATCTTTTTTCCGCTCGGTAGATTGAACAGATTTTTTATAACGTTCAGAGCACTCTGGAAAAAAAGATACAAATCCGGAGTGCTCTAAGTGTTCTGGTAGATTTTTTTTATATTGGCAACACTAATGATTTGTAAAATATCTATTGATAATATAACATTTATCATAAAAATAAATAAATAATAATAATAAAGTTATAAAAATAAATAAGGGGTGAAGGAAAGGAAGGAAATATGGAATTTAAAAAAGTATTCACATATTCAATAGGATTTTTTTGCGCTCTATTGGTATTACTTACGAATTGCTCCAAATGCTCCGAGGTTTATCTACGATTAGTTGGAGCACTCTGACAAATAATAAAGATACACGTTCAGAGTGCTCAGAGTATTCTGAAAGTATATAAAGATACAAGAAATCGGTGTTCAGAACGCTCGGAGTGCTCTGAGTAGAATAAAAATACATGCCCAAAGTATCCAGACCATAAACAAGTTGATGACAATAAAAGTAACATGCACCTGGTTAGAAAAGGTGTACAATACCCCTTTTATAATATATCCTAAAGTCATCTCTGATGAAATATACTATATATTGACACTAAAAGCAAAACAACAAACTAAGTACGAAAATACTTGCTTAAAAATATATTCAAAGAGTGGCACTTATACAGAATCGGAGAATATATACAGATCGGACGAAATTTTATAGCATGTGCTTTTCAAATTCGAAACATTATTAAAAAGAGAATTTTTATTTCGAAACATATCAAGCATCCAATTCTTCTTCTTTATCATCAAGTTGAGTAAGTCTAACAAACAAAAATATCTGAAAAATTACTTTTCAGGTGGATAGTAGTAATAAAAAACACAAAATAACTACTTTCTTCTATACGCTACTAAAAGTGACGCACTTAACATATTAAAATAAAGATTTTACTTGGATATATAAATTTTGAACATAAGTTTTAAGTTTAATCTCTTCAGATTTTTCTGGTTATTTTATCACTTGCCCAGAATTATTTCAATAGTTTGTTGAAACTTCAATAATTCGTGGAGCTGGACTATGAGGCATTGCTATATACGAGGAAGTACTCGTTCTCCAGGTATTGCTCCATTAACGTGTCGTAGTCTTTTGCGGAGTAGATGAGTATAACTTATATACATTCATCCCGCAAGAGATTAGTAAACATACCTTGTTCAGTTGTATCCGCTAAGATCTGAGTTCTTGTACAAACATAAGATAAAACCACGATTTTGGAACAAAACCAACTGCAGAGATAAGGGAAGTTTAAGATACTTTAAAACCGCCCGCCGTTGTTTAAATACCACAAAAGTACAAGCTCAACAAGATATTTCCAACTCAAGGAATGAAATTAAGGCAGTCCGCATGGAGGCGGACGCAGTCATATTAAAAAGAACTTTTATGCGTTCAGCATTACTTAAAAGACCCTAACATCATGGGATGAAATTCAACCACAGGTTTTAACAGCAAAATGTAAATAAAATTTTCGTCTTAGAAAAAACGAAGCTCCGAAACTTTTTAATAAACTCAAGTCAGAGAGACGTTGCTATATTATGTAGAGGTATGTGTACCTTGCATGATACATTTTTTATATGTGCAATGTAACGTCTCCTTGGAGCATACAGATAATGGCTAGACTTTAAGTTTTATGATTCCATAATCCGTATGTGCAATTCATTTCAGATTATAACAATTTTGACAGTACAATGATATAGGTTCAAAAAATTGTTTCTAACATAGGGTGTTTTTTGAATGTAGAGTTCTTTGTGAATGGTGATAAGGTGGATGCGCAAGACTCACAAATTGTCGTGGTGTACCATGAAAAGTTATATTTTGTCGAAAATAACACTCTTACCTTGTCTTTATATTATAATTACATAAATATATAAATCCAAGGAAAACTTAACGTGCTGTTATTTATAAAATGGAAGTATAACTACATATCAGTGGCGGGTCCAGTATTCTCGTGAGGGGGGTCGCAACTATGGTTTAAAAACCATATATGCTGAAAACTGAACAAAAGTTTGAAGACACTCGCCACCACTCGTAAGGTCAAATGCACAAAATAATTTAAAAGATACTGGTCTAACAGATAAACAAGTGGCTACCACTCACAATAAAGACAGTTGCTCCACGTTCTTTGCCACTCCCGAAAATCAAGTGAGGTGTTAAATTATTTATTTTGATTTGAAAATGGTGGAAGTGTAAAACTTCCAAATCATCCATTTTAGTTAGTAAAAATGGGGAAATATATTTTGTTCAAATTGACGAATTCATCATAAATTGTAACTTTTCAAAATACAGGAATTAAAAATTTACATTAATTAAAAATAGCAGTCACAAGACAGATGGAATACATATCTTGTAACTTCTTCGGCAAGTTGAGAAAGTGTGACTTCTTTTGTTTTTTATAAAGGGTTTTCCAATAAGAGGTGTTATTTTAATTAGCCCGCTATTTCGGTAGATGTCACTTTTGGAGCTATCATTTCTTGACATTTGACAAGTAGAAACTACGCCATTAATAAAAATACACGATTCAACAATGCATCGAAATTATTAAAATTCACTATAAAAATGGTGAAAATGTGGCAGAGACGGTTCGTAAAACTCGAACATTTTTGGGTCGTCGTGAAGCACCTTTTTGGACCGCAATACAGAAATTGGTAGAAAAATTCGAGCTGTCGGGACAAGTTAGTGATGTGAAGAATAAAACCCGTGCACGTCGCTCAAGAACAGCCGAGAATATTGCTGCTGTAGCCGAAAGTGTTGAAGAAAACCCAGGTTTGTCCATTCCTCGTCGTTCTTTGGAATTAGGCATTCCACAAACGTCATTAGACCGTATTTTGCATAAAGATTTGGGTCTTAAGGCTTATAAAGTTCAGTTAACACAAGAACTCAAGCCGGCCGATCATCAACAACGTCGAGACTTTGCTGATTGGGTCCTTGAAATACATGAAAATGATCCGGAATTCCATCGAAAACTCATCTTGAGTGATGAGGCCCATTTCCACCTCGATGGCTTCGTCAACAAGCAAAATTGTCGCATCTGGGGCTCGGAAAACCCAAGAGTTATTGTTGAAAAGCCTCTCTATCCTCAACATGTGACTGTTTGGTGTGTTTTATGGTCCCGCGGGGTCATTGGACCTTACTTATTCGAAAATGAGGCTGGAGCAACAGTTACGGAGAATGGATTGCGCTATCGACAGATGATTAATGATATTTTATGGCCGGAATTGGATGGTATTGATCTGGACAACGTTTACTTTCAACAAGACGGCGCTACGTGCCATACAGGTAACGGAACCATTAATAATAAAGGGTTTTCCAATAAGAGGTGTTATTTTGATATTCAAAGCAAAATGCCATTTTTTGAGATAAATGATCGGATCTTTACTTCATTATAAAGAGGAAGATATGCTGTTAATAATGGAAAATAACATCAGCCAAATGACCACCACGACCACGCCTACAGGACCATATCCTTTTCATGAAAATTTCCATAACCAAATCGCAAAGTGGCTGCCCTATGTCCTCGATAGCCTCACGAATTCCATCTTTGAGCTCTTGAATCGACGCTGGGCTGTTGGCGTAGACCTTCTCTTTTTCGTGGCCCCAAAGGAAGAAGTCGCAAGGTGTTAAGTCACAAGATCTCTGTGGCCAATTGTGATCACCTCTTCGAGAGATAACACGGTCCGGAAACTTTTCCCGTAAAAGAAACAATGGGTTTACATTATCGCCTTTTTTCTTTAGAATTCTCAATATATCGACACTGGTTTTTTTATGTTAGGTCGACAGATGACTAAGCTTGCTTCTTCTAAACTAAAAATGTGACAAAAAACGACGCCATTTTCTTAAAACGTCTATTTTTTATCTCTCTGTCAAAACTTACACACCCTGTTGCTCCTAAGTATTGATCGTAGAGCAAAAATAAATACGACCAAATTTGTAGGAAATTTTATGTAGATTCATCTGGATACCGCAGTATAACTGTACTAATTTACAAAACTACACGAGTTATTTCCCCTGATTTTATTAATTTTCTTGAACTATATTTTCTGATTGTCAAAAGTTTTCCACCTCTGGTTATCTTTTTCGAGAAATCCAAAAGTAAAACTGAAGACTTCAACTAAGTATAAATCTCCAAGAAAAAGGCCAAAACTTATAATTATCAACCTAGAAACGAAAAAAAGAAAGGCGACCTATATCGAACTAAACATTGTCCTTACAACATTTCGGTGCCTGTAATAATCTCGAAAATCTATGGTGCTACTAAAAGGGTCAATTTGCTAAATTAGTTTACAATGTCAGTATTACTTAGCTAAGGTATTTCTTAAGAAGTTGATTATATTCAATGCTGTTGACAAAATACTACTGCCTGAAGTATCGCCATTTACGTAGATTGGCTTGAGTTCTATGAAAGTCTGAAGAGCGAGCTTTAATTTATCCAGCAGGAACATTGCTCCTTGCATATGGCCAAGATCTGATTCTAACCTACAGAAATCAAAAGACCGGAGTAGTATGGTAAAAAAACAAACAAAAAAAGACGAAATTGATGAATTACGAATGGTAAATTTTGTAATCCGTTTGAGTTAACATATATAAAATTGTACCGTCATTTCGGCTAATATACAACTCAGTAGGTACCTTATTGGAGAGCATGTAGTCAAATATATATGTCTACCCTTTTATTAAGGTAATACAGATAATCCAGGTATCCTAACTGCAAGCTTCAAGTGTGGGACGTTATTAATTAAGATTTAATAAATACAAGTTCTCCGAATATCAAAGTATTTCAAACAATTTGAATTTCACTTTTACTGATTGTTAATTTCTGTAATTTTTGTAGTTGGTTTTTTTTTGTGTTATTTGAAAGGTTTCTCCATGTCCTTCTTGTGAAACTCCGGTTAAGCAAAAACAAAATATCAAAAACGAAAGAAGTAAATAATGTTTCTTTTTAATGTTTTGTTTTCTTATTTTGTATCGACGTAAAAGTGCAGCAACGTTTCTCACCAAGGTTTGATCCACCATCAGGCCGTATGAAATAATTACAATTGTGAAAATAATATCAAAAAAAATCAAAAAACTCGAAAAAATTTTGAACAAATTTTAAATTTTTTTTAAAAAAAAGGGAGGTTAAAAAGTTGTAAGAAAGCTCGGTGCATAATAACGATAGGGGCATAGCGACGAATGAATATTTCCTGTAATCAGCTTTATTCTAAAATGATAAAACGAACCATTTGGCCAAAAATGGATCGAAATTGAGCTTCACGGACTCGGCATATTTCTTCGGGATTCCGACTAATCTACAATGCATGGTAAAACTACGTCGTCATATCACAAGGATTTTTGTGTTTACTTCCCATTCTTACTTTTGAAAATTCATGCTTTGCCAAAATTTCTCTTCTCTCTCATTCATTTGACGAAATGAGCACGAGCTTATGTGTAGTAGTTAATCAGCATAAGCGATGTAGTAGTTAGTATTGGAGCCGTAAAAAGTACTATTTACGGCTCTGGTAATACCTCATGTGTATTCAGCATAATTTAGTACAATGTTTTGGATATTTAGAGCAAAACAGCTGTAAACGGGAACTTGCACAGATGGCACAAAAACTATGTAGATGTCGCATACAGTACCAAAAGAGTATATACAAAATTTATATGGTCTTTTCCGGAATGGACCACAACATGTGAAATGATGTATGGTATACGTCGAGTGATTCATATTTTTTCGTATCTGAATTGTTGAGAAAGTAGATCAACTGTATACAAAACTGCTATTATAAAAACATTTGCTTTCGGAACACCCTAAACCATGTTATGGTCCATTCCAGAATGCACTACCTATTTCACAATCTGTATACTTTGCTCTGGTATCCCATGCGACTTCTAGCTCTTGTGCCATCTATGGTTATATAAATCAACTTGTCCCACTGCACTGTACTCAAGTTTTTAGTTTGCTATACTCTTACAGTATAAATTATTGAGACCAAATACTTTCCTTGAAGTAATTTGAATACATATTTCGTATATTTATGCGTTTATTCAGCAAATGATTTCATTTTACAATGTATTGTAGATTTGCCATAACAACCCAAGCTAAGCTCCACTGGAGGGAAAGTAAGGTTTGCAGAGAATCAAAGCTGTTCCTAAAAAACCACTCCAAGAAAATAGCTGCCGAACTGTTAAAATTGAACAAGCATCAAACCAAGCGCATCACCGACCTACTGCATCTGCACACGGCACACAACTGAATTCTGTTTTAAATAATTGTAAAAAATAGTATATGTAGGTAAGTAATCCAGAACACAAATTATAATAAGCTCTCTGTTACTGGCATGGTGGAAGAGAAGATAGTATGAGCGATAGTCATACCGTGACTTCAAGCTATCTGTCAAGCTTAAACAATATTAAATAAATAATCAAAAAGGAGAGGCCTTATCGGTGACTGTAATGTACGTGAATAAGCCACTCGATTTCAATTATTCACTTATATTAACGTTTCTTAAAGTTACATTTTAGAGATAATTTTAAGACAATATTTATTGAAAAAAAATCTCGGCTCTCCTGAGTTTATACGAATGAACGTTTTACTTTGACGATCGTGAAACTTATTTACAGCAAAAATTTGGTACGGCTAAAGCAATTTTCACTTCATATACTTCGAAGGCCTACACGATCAATTCGAATGGAATCCATAGAGAAAATGTAATGAAAATTATAACCTGGGAAAAAGTCATAAAGGAAAAGTGCAAAACTTAATAAAACCAACAAAAAAATTACAATGTACAAACAGTTTTCCAATTAAAATATTCATGTCATGTAATTGTTCGCTGCAAATCTTTACGAAATGTATGCCTTAGTTATTTGAATTAAAAAACTAGAGTTCAACTGTAGAATTTAATCTAAATGTAAGGTTTAAAATTAGACTGTAAAATTGATTAATCTGTTAAGTACTCCTTAAACTATACCTTAAAGTTATAATACGTCCTTAAATTTAAGTCTAAGTCTCAACTGTAACATCAGCAATAAAACGGCTGAGTAAATTCAACCAAAGCTTAAAACAAACTCGTTGATTTTGATTTTTTTACACACAAAAGTTTTTGAAATAAATAACGGTATTTATGAAATTTGTGTGTAAAAAAAATCAATGTTTTGGAAATATTTACGAATAATTTAAAGATGCTTAATTAAAACATACAGAGCAATACACTCTTCGACAGCTACTATTCTTGGCTATTTAATAAGCTACCAATAACCAAAATCTATAGGGTGGTTCAAAAGTTATACTCATTTATTCTCACGAATATTGGCGAAATCTTCAACTGGCCACAGCTCCTAAACGAAGGTTTCTAGGGGGGAGTATGTGGAACAATGTTTTGATCATCTTACCACAAGGATTTGCGTGGTATACCGGAAGGTATCTTGATCTGAATCACCCTGTATTATCAATATATTTGTCTGAATTTTTAATTAAAATTTGTGCCATTTTCGACTATAGAAATTATATAAGATGGCTTAGTCCATTCTTATTATATGTCAATGGAACAAAACGGATGTGAACAGAAGAGCATGCTATTCAAATATCATAAGATTACAGCAACAAACATTGGAACATTTGGTGGCTTCTCTCAATATCTCAGAAAAAAAGTTTTCAATTGTTTGCCATTCTTTATTATAATTCTTGTTGAATGTTATTGAGCATCCCGTACAGAGCATGGTACATCGCTTATCAGTTATTATAACCCATCAACATTCAATAAATTTTTGGATAGCTTTTCAGTCAAAATTCTATTTGATATTTTAAGTTTAGTCGGATATTTTCCATTATTGTGAAAATGCATTACTAAATAATGCAATTGGTGAATTGAATGAAAGTGCATTCTTTTCCATAGCCCAGTGAGCCCAAGCGACACTCATATATCCGAAGCGTTTTCAATTTTTTTGAATCATAGGAAGTAGTGTTTATCTGAAAAATCTAATAAAATTTGCATGATTTTAAAAGAAAAATAAAAGAAAGTAGTGTAATTTAATTAGCAGAGACCTTTGTTTTCCACTTCCCTCCTTTCCTTCACTCACATATTAAGGAAAATAAAATGAGAACTCTCAAGTTCTATACATGAAACTGATATGGGGTAAGAAAGGGAAATGCCGGCCACTCAATGACAAGTACTTATAACTTTTCATTTTTTTCATATATTTAATTATGTCAAGAACAATAACAAACTTAAGCTATTTATGAAAAAAAACGTACAAACTTAAAACTTTTATAATCGATATATTTAAAGTAGTACGAGCCGTTTAAAAAAACATAGATTTGACCGTCATTGTCCATGTATGAGGGTAATTCCGGTCGTGCGCGGGGATAATGGCGATCACATCTAATGAGATAAATAAAATAATCAGATGTTGCTGAAAACTTTAGGATTTATGGGGTAAATTCCTGTCGCTCGAAGTTTACTTTTGTTAGTAACCTGGGCATAAGCTTTGTAAAATAAAACGCCACATCAAAGGGTGTTATTTTTGCCATCATATGGGATTCCATATCTTTCTATAGGCAGTTTTTAAAGGTTCATAAAAGGACACATCAAGCAGTTTTGGTCTATATGAGCTATGTGGTGGAATGGATAACATCATTATGTAGTTTTTCTTGGAGCAGGTAATGGCGATCACTTGACCGGTATTGCCCCGGGAGCCTATTTTCAATTCAACATAAAATTTTATAAATATACAAATAGAAATACAAAAAAATGTTTACAATAACATTAAATAAAATAGAGCCTTGTACAATTACATAAATGAATATAAAACTAGAATTACTTTCAAATCTTTAGTTCATACGCATACCTTCTAAAACTTTTCGCCCAAAATTATATGAAAGCGATGGGAAATAAACAAAGTTCATTTCCCTTGCGACAGTGAACTGCGTGAATGCCTCCGAGTGGTCTGCTGCCTAATGCCCAGTAGTTATACCAGCGTTTCAAAAAATAAAGTTAGTAATACATTTTAGAACAATTATTTACATTTTTATTAAGCACTAATAAAGAGATACCTATAGCTTAAGGTCTAATAAGCTTTAGTTGCATTTTTTTTTTTTTTTTGCTTTAAAGATAATCAGCCTTTTCATTGCAATCGGAATCGAAAAAGCTTAAAAAAGCCTTTTGTCCGGAAAAGACAAAGTTTTACGAAAATTTCGAAATTTCATTGATATCAAAGGTTATCAATCGCCTTTTGCAAAATTCAATACATTCAGTGCAGTCTTGGGACAGTTTTTAAAATTTACGAAAAATCTCAATAGATTTTCGTAAAACGAACTTTATAAAACCTCTTCAACGTCGATCCGAAAAGATTGAATTTAATTAGGCGCAAGATTGTACAAATTGACGAATGTTTTTAGGAATTTTTAAAATTTTCTGGAGTGAGACAGTCCGCATTCTGGGTTGGACGCCAGGCCCACCCTGGCCCCTACCTAGTTACGCCAATGTCTACGCCTTAAAAATTGTGTCTGCCCTTAAAACTCAAAAGAAGAAAAAACAAACAATTTGCAAGAAGCCATAACAATTGGGAGATTATGAAGTGAACGAAACATTATCGCACGAAACTATGCAGAGCTATCATTTCAGTCCTATATCCTTCCATGGATCATAGGAAAAATAAATAGGAAATTTACTATATACATATATGTACCTGAAACTTTTGTGATTTATTGAATGATTTTAAGATTTATAAAGTATTCTCAACGGTTATAATTTGTATAGGTTTTTGTAGTCTCAAGTATTTATCAAACATAAGTAGCTTAGATAAAACAAAAACCGTTTCTTGCTTTTCTTGCCTTAAAGTTACTTGGAACAGAGTAAGATAAATCACTTGCCGTACCTACTGTTGTCAAAGACTTATGTACTGTTGTCAACGTGCCTTTTACACTAGGCTTTATTTGAGTGAGCTAAGTGAGCTCGAAAAGTCTGAAAAGAAAGTGCAAACCATTCAATTGAAGATTAAATTTTGCTCCCTGTGCGGGTAGTAGAATTGATTGGTGTTACTCCTAAGACTTACCCACCAATACGTATACGAACATTATATATGCAAATCTACTGCAATATAAAATAGAATAACATCTTCTATTTTTTACTTCAATTTAAATTATGCCTAACTAAATTAATTATGCTAATAGCAAAAGATTCTCCAAGATTTCTTATCTATTTTACCAAAAAAACCAATAAAAATAAAGCTCCGATGAATTTATTAAAAGTTAGTGTTGGAGCAAATCCGCAAATATATTTCCTCCTCCAAATGGGCCTGCAGGAAAAAAGCATTTGTAATCTCCTAAAATTAACATTAAACTGTGGAACCGCCTTAATTTTCTATAAAACTAATATCATATTTCTAGCTTAACTAAAAACTTCTACTTCATTAAATCGTAGAGAAACACTACGCTATATTTAGTATTGGTGTCAAGTACTCGTTCCGCCGGCACGTTAGGCTCCAGTCTTCAGTTATATATAATTGGGGGAGCTTTTTAAGGATGAACGAACGTCCTCCACCAAAAACTAATGTAACTTGGCAACATCTCTGATGGCAGTAAAATTTAGTATAGTATGACCATCGAGCCTAACTTAGTTAGTCCGCACCTTCTTGCTCAGCTCAGCCAAAATGTACAAGGATATATGGGTCGAAAAACACATCCAGGCAAACATTCAGCCCGTGGGTATATGTATCTGGGAGTACAACAAGATAACTTATGTGTGTAGAGTGGTTGTTTCAGACCAGTTAGTACATAACGGATCCATGTCATGCGCTCTAAAGTCAGTCAATATTACTCCTTTTCATGTATTTGTAGGCTTGTAATTGAAAAATTGAAATGTTTGTGTAACTGATCTACATATATAGAAGAGCACAACTTATAAGGATACACAGACACCGGTACAAATGGCCCTAGAGATTGCATTGGAACTGAATGGGGTGATGGGGCCACACTAATGTAAAAACAGCTCATCAATGGAATTTAAGTGCAATTTGCTCAGCCCTACAGAAGGCGAAGGACTGTAAAAAAAAATCACGCCTTCTACCTACCCTATTATCTCTACGTCGTTCCTTAAAGTTACTTCAAAATTGCTCTTCGAGGAATTTATATTGTAAAGAAAAAAATATATATATACGCATATGTACATGTTCAGCACTGTCTGACTAACTGAAAATTCCAAGGCATCTAATATCTGTACAAAAGCTCCGTATCCGCAGCAAATAAGCATCAGAAAACTGAAAAGTGTGTGCCATTTGTGATGACTTCAAAGAGCAAACACGTTAAGCAACTGCCAAGATATTATACCTAAGTATCTAGATATCTGCGGCTGTAATGTAATATTAGAGTTCGTTTAACCGCGCCTTGCTATCTGCGGAAATTTTCATGCGGGAGCGGCAGCGGTACAAAGGGGTTTTCATTTACGTCTTTTTTCGAGACTTTGCAGCAGTTGTTTTCATTTAATTTCCAGAGAGTTCATAAAAATTCGCTTTTCTCAAGGTGATAACTCGTAGATGAACATATACTGTACGAAATACCTAATCATATATACATATATGTAGGTATGGTGATATCTGTAACATGGTGTGGCTAATATAATTGCGTTGATGACGAATGTCGTTTCGTTTTAATATAATAAAAGTAGTGGGAGTTTTTTAAAGAACACGAGTTACCTGTACTTCAGTCACGTAATAAGTGTAAAAAATTTTGTAAATTATTCTATCTTACTATTTCTATAGCTTTACCTGTTAAATTTGTAGCATATTTCAATAGCACCTAGATCAACTCAATGGAATCCAATAGAACTGAAAAAATAAGACGAAAACCTTGCAAATAGTAGTACAAAGCAGGAAGTTTTAATCGAAAATTGTCTACATAAGCAAAAAATATACATACAAAATGTACTTAAACTATATAGCAATCCCTGATTTAATTACACTGCACCATTATTAAAATTGCACACGGTTTCACTGAACTGTATTGTATTTGGATGGTTCAGTGTACAGAGAGATAAAAATAAATTTTTGTATACATACATCCAGAAATTATTATGGGATCAAAAGAGAAAACAAATGAGTTGGTATATACAGGGTGTTTCCGCCATGGGGGTCCATAGAGGAGGTATTGATACTACTCACCTGGCTAAATCAAAAATTGAATAGCAGGAGGGAGGGGGCTTCTCAACAATTTCGAGGTTTCGGGGAGATTAAGAAAATACGTTCGTTTTTCATAAAACACACTGTATCTTAAAAATTACAAGGTATACGGTCACCGTTACAGCTGATTGTATAAAGAACCTCATGGTTTTTCTAACCACCAACCCCGTACTCGTTACCTTTTCGGAGTTATAGCGGTCAAAAATAAAAATTGCGGATTTTTTTAAGTTTGGTTTATAGTTTGACCTAATTTTTTTTACAAAATCCACATTAACATAGCTTTTTTTTATAAAAGCTCTATGGACTAGTGCCAATAACTTTTTGAAACAAAAAAAAAAAAAAAATACATAAACAGGCAAGGACCAGCCGGAAAATTTAGTGAAGGTTATAATTAAGAGAAAAAACAAACCAGATAAAATGAAATTGTAAAGGGTTGTTAAGAGATTGAGAGTGATTTTTTACGATTCTCGGCGAAACGTGACATCCTTGCGAAAAATGTCCTTCATAAAAGTTTTAGATAATAAAAAAATCTGTAAAAGTAATAAAATATACGTTAATAAAAGTGTACACTTGTTCAGCGAGTCTTAACTCTAGCTTGCCACTTTTAGTATGAAAAGCTTAAATTTCAGGATGGTTTAGTAATATTACATTAAAGTAAATTCTGTCATTGCAATTTAATCTATAATAAAATAATATAATAATAAAAAAATATTGAAAAATACGTGATTTGAAAAGTCATTATTTTGGTTTTTCTTTTAAACTGTTTCATGAAAAGTAAACCATCAACATGTATAAGCCATTTTAAAGTAGACATTTTAACGATTAAAATAAGTCCAGATAGAATAATCAAATCGAAAGAAACACTAATAAAGTTTTCCGCGCAAGATTTGATGAAAAAATCCCGGAAATTACTTGTATCCCATATTCCAAAAAAATCAACGTAAAAAAAGGTATACTTTCCAAAACTTCATGTAAATTGATTTATTTTTACAAAAGAAAAACCCACAAAATTGGTTTTCCACCATTTTCTTGGAAAATTTCAGGTTATGTTGAAAAATACTTTATATGAAATTTTCAGATTTTTTTATTATCTACAACTTTTATGCAGGACATTTTCCGCTAGGATGTCACACTTCACCGAATATCGCAAAAAACTACTTTCAACCCCTTAACACGCCCCCCCCCCCCTCAATATATCATTTTACCGTGTGTTTAATTTTTGTATTTTCTCTCAATTATAACTTTCATTAAATTTTCCGGCTGGGCCTTGCCTGTTTATAATTTTTCTTCTCTCCCGTTTTGACACCAGCCTAGTAACTTGATGGGACTCTTCTCTTTAGTTTGACCTATTACACCTATATTCTAACTGGCTCTTTATAAAGAGTTCTTAGCTCATAACCATAATCTGCCATACAATTTTCGTTTGTCAAGGTAAATACTTTCACCTCCTACCCTATGGACCTCCATGGTGGAAACACCCTGTATTTATCATAGGCATATAGAAACCCCTAAAAATCATTTGTTTCTTGTCGTATACTAGGATAAATGGATTTGCATCTAAAGCAATATTATGACAATTTCTTAAGAAAGATTACCCTGATAAGAACGATGTACTTGTTGGTCTTATTAAGGATCATTATTAGTTTCAATTAAAAGCTGTATGGATCAAAGGAGAGTGGAAAAAATACATGAGAGTTTATCCATGAGCTGCTATGTATGTTTAACACTATTGAAGATTCAATGGGCTTTTAGAGATATAATCACTTAAGCAAGAGGGCTTCGAACTCAATCCCAGGATTGTCAAAATATGGTATATCTTAATTTTTCTCACATAATGCATAGCCTTTATTAAAGTATTCATTGCTTTAACAGTTTTGTTCTAATACTTTCTAGTTTCCTTTAAGTGAAGGAACCAATATTGACAAATAAAATAGATATGGTAGATTAAGAACATTTTTTTCTTTTCGAAAGTAATGCCAATAATAAACCATAAGTTAACTTAATCTTCTTCTGTGAAAATGGAATGCAACATTAGCGCTGGACGAAGAATTTGTTATGGTATATTGCAAAACTGACATAATATCCATTACATGTGCATCCCAATGCCAGGTATTATAGGCGAAGTAGTAATTTTTTAAGACCTCCAGCCCAGTTTTATCTTCATTCATTGAAATATACAAGCAATAAACTCATGATCTTGCTTACTGCCGTTATTCGAAATTGTTAAGCATCAGAACACAATAATAAAAAAGGCTTTAAATGATTAAGGAAGTTAGGAAAATTTTGGAACTTCTGTGAATATAAACTTAAGTCCTATCATAGATGATAAAAGGCTTTTTGGCTTCAGGGTAAACATCAAGTTTTCCGAAGAGCGCATCAGGCAGAAGCAGACTTCGCGCAACAACATTATATCTGGTGATGTAATTGCACTCCAACCTATGTGTTGCGGAACAAACTCTTGCGTCAAAACATCTAAGGCAAATTTCATAAATCGCTCTAAGGTTCTTCTACACATGTGAAATACCAAAGAAAATCGGTCGTCCTCATCTTCGGCTCTTAACATGGTCAACATTATTCTCAAAAAAATGAAAATGAGCCACACGTTCTGTCCCGTTTTCTCTGATTACAATATCAGTTATCTGCTCAGCATTGAAGCGATGACTCAAGTTCGACGCGTTAATTAACTTGAACTTGACACATCTTTGTCCATCGCAATAGTACATAGAAACTGAAATCCATCAAAAGTGGGATTTTTCGGTATTCGTGACGTGTCAATTTTCTACAATCAAAAAACAAACATGCACTGGCTGTATTTGGAGGTTGAAAAAACTCTGATAATTCGATCGATGCTTGAAGAGCCGCGCATGGATCTTGTGCTGGGGGATCCTCAAGATGAAGAGTGTTGGCAGCATATTGTGCTGAAGGATCATCAAAATGAGGATTTTTGGGTCAATCTAGTGCTGGCAGATCTTCCAAATAAGGATCGTCGCGTACGTGTACTGCAACATTCACGTGGCCTTGATTAATTAGAACACGATATTTATGGCTATTGTAAAGAAGAATTAATTGTCTTTGAGTCAAATGAGCTCAGAATTATTCATTTCTAATGGTACGTGCACAACGAGGCGTGGTAAGGCGAGGCGAGGCGAGGCGAGGCGAGGCGAGGCGAGGCGAGACGAGGCTATATCAAGAGTTAAAGAAATAAAACGATTGTACGCTGTACTACGAGAGTGTTCATAACAACGCTGTGGCAACGCGCGATGTGGCAAGATACCTCGAGGTATCTCGCTCGAGAATGAAATTTTTCATTTTTTCGCGAGATGCATCGGGCTAATTGTGATAGTTGCCATATTCTTATAGGGTTTTCCTTTGATATAATTGTAGGGCTTTTTACTCATTCTCATATACTGGAAGATTCTTTGACGATCAATATGTAAATCTTCATATATGTGGATGATGGAATTCCCAAAATTCTAATCGCTTGTTATTGTGACCCCATATACAAGCAAAACTATAGAAAAGGCTGGACACACAGAAAATGATTAATCTTATATCCTTAGAACGGAAATTTTGGCAGCTTTTTTTTTAGCTTATATTGAAATCTTTCCTTAATATAATCGAAGGTTTCTATACTCATTCTCATATATTGGAAGAATCTATCAGGATCAGTCCGTAAATCTTCATATAGATGATGAAATTCGCCAAATTCCAATCGTTTCGTATTTATCGGGTGGCAAGTAAAACAGCGGAAAGTACACTTATATGAAAAATTCAATATAGTTGCACTACTTGACAAATATAAAATTTCTTCATTAGAATTTGATGACATAATTTCTGCTTTCACCTCGCGATTTACCAAGATACTAAACGCCTTTTTGTGGATAACTCTACCGGTAAAAACAAAAACTTAACTTGCGTGTATAGTAGAGGCAAGAAAACATATCAAAGATCAAGGGGGTGAGCGGAGATGAGGCAGCGCATAGACCTGTAGAAGCGTGGCCTCATCTAACTGATCATTAAAATATCTGAAATTTTTCGTGTTTCATTACGTTTTTTTATTATTTTTAAACCTTCAATAAGGATGATGTTCTTCGTCTATAATTCGGTTATTCAAGGATATTTTATTCTTCGTTTTAATTTATTTTAAATAAAAACATTTTTAAATCCATAGATATACAAATTCTATGAAATCTTGTAGTTTTAATAATATAATTTATTACTTACATATAAAATTAAAAAGAAGTTACGCATACAATTAGAATGTTTTAACTTCGGTTTAATTTTTTATTATCAATTAATCTATCTGCAATTGGTGTAATTATTTTTCGGCAGAAAGTTCTAAAAGACACATAATCTTGTTGAATCGATTTTAAAATTTTGTTAACACACAAAAGGCGGTATTTTCAAATGATTCTGCTGATACTTAATAATATATGTGTGATTAATTATTTACATATAAGCGAAAAATTTAAGGCTTCGAAATCATATTTACGTTACAATTAAAAGATATAATAGTCAATTTTATATTAACGGCTAATTTTAATATGTTTTTCAGAACAAAAATGACAATGGTTAGGGTTCCATGATAAGCAGATAAAATAAGATCTGTAAATAAATGTTGCGAGTAGTCATGTAAGATTTGTAAGAGGATTGATTTTAAAAATGATGATTGTCTACACTCATTCCAAAAAAAAAAAAAGACGAAACTGTGAAAATTTGTTTGGAACATTTGGTGAAATAAATTATTATTTTCACATACACCATCTTACATAAAATCCTGGCGGCGCCCATGATCATAACTACACATACCGTTGTACTGCCCGTTATTAGAACGTACACGCAAATTTGAATTAAGTGAAAATCAAAATGAATGCACTGATAATTTTCGATTCCAGATCAGTGGTCTATCTTCTTAATACAAACACTGTTCACTTCTTTATAATTACATATCACTAAACTGTTACTCTAATTTTTAAATTGACTAATGGTAGTATCAGAATGTGATAATCAGTTATTAGGTCAGAGATTAATATGAATTGGAAAGCCACTTATCGGCAGAAAGTTATAAGATTGTCAAAAATGTGATTTATGTATATATATTATGCAAAATAAATGTATAGAGTAAAAGATAAAATATGATATATGTAGTATTTGCAACCGAAACTTAAATATAACAGAATGTTACACACCGATCTTGGCACTTGGGAAATTGGACTTAAGCTAATGTTTCCTAATACCCTCTGTTATAATTATTGGTTAGAACAATTCTTTATTCCGGTCGAGACCAGAAATGAAGTGTTAATGTTAGTAAATTTTTATCTCAGTCGATGCCCGGCTTAAAGTTTTATCTTAACTTCAGTCATGGCCCCAAGCAAGATGCTTTAGTTCAGTTAATGCCCAAAATAATAATCCTGAAGTCAGTCAATACCCGACTCAAAGTATTTTGTTAATAAGAATTGTATATCAGTCGAGACCCGATATAAATGTTAGTCCATATCTAGCCAGCCTACCTTAAGCGATGCCAAATGCGAAAGAAGAGCGAAAAAGTTAGCTTGGTTTTTATATAGCCTATGCTTGCACACGACACCAATTTTTTTACCTCATGCACACTTTGGATCTAGGTTTCGTAAGGACCATTGCACTTTAACACATTACCGCATTATTTTATTTCGCAAAATATACTACGAGTACTGAATATAAGTTTGGTACATTTTTTTGGCTCCTCGGTTTCTCTAAAGCGTTTGACGTACATATATTATTCTAAAATACTAATTTATAGACACTTCCGGTGAGCTTCAGGACACAATCCTAGAACCCTCATGTGTGTATCTACATCAATTATTGGATCAATATTCTCAAACAGTGTGCACTCAAATGCCATGTGAATGACGTGGAATTATTATTCTCTATGACCTTAAAAAGTACTGTTTCAGATTTTAACGGACTATCCTAGTATGGTGCTGATAATTTTTTAGATACTGTTTTTGGTCATTGCAAGGCGACGCCTCAAAAAATAATGCTTACTGATGGAAGGTCTTATTGGTCTGAAAATTATCTGAATAAATAAAATATATTTAAAAAAACTTTTAATCCACTAAAAAGTAAAATAATTACTTACTTTTCTCTCAACTACGCAAAAAAACTTTTATTGCAAAATAAGAAATGCTACAACTCAGATTGAATCTTTAAAGCTTGGGAATTCATAACTATAATCAGAATTGTCTAACTGCAACTCATGCCCAAACTTTTAAGATTTAATCTGAGTTTTAGCATTACTTATTTTGCAATGAAACCTTTTTTTGTGTATATCAGCGATAAAAAACAAAATATTAATACTTTTTATAGTGCATTTTATTTACGCTCTCTCACACTCCACTCTCCCCTCTCAACTTTATACTCTCCACTATCGACTTTCGACTCTCCACTCTCTCTCTCTCTTTGTATCTCATCACAAAAAAAAACACATGTAAATCCATACACGCTAACTTGCAACTCTCTCGTCACGAAAGGAACTATCAGGCACTCAGCCACAAAGATTTTTAGCAAGGGGTTATAATCCAAGAACTTTAGATAAAAAATGGGCTCATCTTCGGAAAAAGTTCAACCAAGGTAAAACTTGGTATTCACATTCCATTCTTCAAATAAGGTGGGGAATGTCCCCGGGATTCGGTTGTGACAGCCCGAAAAAGATGGAAAAAATTACCTTTTTTCGGCTTTTTGCAAATATCTTCGTTCCTATCAGTGCAATATAGTTTATTGATAACACTAGTAGTTTTCCGAAAATTTTGTATGGGTATTTAATTGCATGTAATGATGGAAAGCAAGGTTTCTGTGCTATCTTTTGACGTTTTAATAATATTGTGAGATCTGTGCTCCAGCGAAGGAGGGTGCCGGTTGTAAAAGATAACTCAGCCTTTAAAATCCAAATAAAAAATCCTTTATTCAATATACTGCTTAAAACTAATATCACACATAAATTCAGTTTTCTAACAAAATATCAAAATATCTTAAAGCTATGTAAAATAATTCAATAAAATAGGAGCTTCAATAAAATTCAAGAAAAAAGTTAAAATAAAATTCAATTTAAGATCCAGTGCCGCCACTGTGATTTTGTTCCCTTTAATTCTGTAAAAAAGAAAAGAATTCACAATTAAATTCATAAATTAATTCAACAGAATATGATTTCTAAAGTATACTACTACGTGTAGGCATGACAAAAATAGAATTTTTGTCTGTGCTGCCCGTGTGAACACGGTAGTAGTAGCAAAATTAGATTTCTGCAGTAAGAATAAATTCCTAGTTAGATGGACAAAAATGAAGCAGAAATAAGTTTCTGCAGTAGTAGTAAATTCCTATGTAGCTGAAAGATAGAGTGAAGCAGAAGTAAATTTCTGCATTAGGAGTAAATTCCTACTTAGGTGAAGGATGGAATTAAAGCAGAAAAAAATTTCTACGGTAGGAGTAAATTCGTACTTAGATTGATGCAAAAATTAGATTTTTTGCAAATGATAGGAAACTGACTAAACCCTGGTGGAGGATACGTTCCGAATAAATTCTGAAACGAGAATATGATTCTGCAAGTCAAGTCAATTCAAGTGTGTTTTGCGCCGTTTTCCCATTTTACTGTCGACGTTTCCCTCGATGTTCTCATTATTTTCTTTTTTTGATCCTTGGGGCTCATCTTTAGCCCTCAGTCTGATTTGATGTCGTCTATTGTCTTCTTGTTGACACTTGTCCTTAGTATTTTCTTGAAACTTTTCGTTTCGCTGTCTTGTTTTCCTTCACGGATGATGCGCTATATCAGTCATGCTATGTGTCATTCTCTCTTAGGAGTTGACTCTGCTGTGGCTTGTCGCCTTTTTATAGCTGCCGTGAACCGTTACGTCTCTGCTTCATGATGAGTTGCCTTGGAAACGCACGATCTTAAAGTTGCATTCTATTGAACTCTGTACTGACATTTTGACATGTCAAAATGTAAATAATCGGAAGGAAGTAGGGTGTTGAAATGGTAAATTTGTTCTTAATTATGCATTTTATTTATTTATTATTAATGTTTTGATAATTTTTTATATAGAAAAGTACGGATTGATCCTTTAAAGGTTCGATTATGTAAGGATGGAGTTGCTCTAGTCATGAAGGTGAAAGGAAGCTGCGGATAGAGATTGCTTTTTAGATAAGTGTTTTCATTTTGAACCTTTTTTTGAATTAGATACTTTGTGTTCGTTTTGCTTTGCTTTTCAGGACCAGATATTTCTGGGACGATTTTCATCGAGGGATATAGTAATATTGGTGTGGCCTGAACAAATATAAACAGCTTTGGAATGTTCATGCAACGGTTGTTGTTGAGAAGACGTGGATATCTTGGTAATTTTGGTTGCCCGTACTTCCTCAAACCGGGCAAGGGAACAGTCGAGCAAAAGCTTTTTTCTTCTCGAAGCTTCAATGATCACGAAGACATCATAGATCACCTTCTATTCCTACACGCTATTACTGGATGTAACACAACGTCTGCCCATTTTCGAAAAGAAAACGGCAGCTCTTAAACTTTTCACAAAACGTCAATAGCTACGTGCTACAGCACAAATTTTCAACCAGAGGGATGCTTCTCTAGAATCAATTTCTTCGGATCGAATTCGAATCTTTCTAGCTGTGTGTGGCGCTTCAGTTAAACAAGTTCACTTGAACGCATACCGTTATCTGTGCTTTATGGACGCTATAGGCAGAAAGTCGGTAAATTTGAGTTTATTACCTCGAACAGCTCATGCAGCTAAAGAGCACCTGTATCCTGCTTACTATCAGGAACAGTATTGGTCAGGAAATCATCTCAACCCGCAAGATTGTGGATGGGTATTCAAAATCGGCATATTGAAGCCAATAAAAACATCAACCTCCTGCCCCGGAACGCCTTTTGAAAACATGATTTTTTTGTAATTATTCGAAAGTTGCGCCTCAAATGCTCAGCTGTTTGCGGCAATTGTCCTGGAACATCTTGCCTGAATGCTGCCTCAATCGAAGATTTGATAGCAAAAAAATAAACGATATCGATGACCTAGAAACCGATTCTGTTGATTCCGAGCAATCTTGTGGGAGGAGAAAATCAAGAACAATTCGAGAAAGAAGAGAAGAAACTGAAAGAGAATAAGCTGTCAGAAGTCAGTTACATAAACAACATCCATTTTATAAAGTTATCTATTCCTAAATATACACGAGGAAAAGATTATATAATACCTACCCGGAGGATTACACGAGTTACTAGAATTGACTTTGACACTAACACAGCTTCGTGTTTTCCCCTACTAATAAGTCCTTTTAACTGACTAGTTAGTACTGACTAGAGTTTTGGCCAGTCAGTACTGAGTAATAAACTTGAAATTAAAATCTTGATTCTAGTGGAAATTTGTGTTCATATTTCTAATCTTCTTTCTTTAGAGCTGAAAGGAAAGTGTATACCAATTTTTAGCTTAGCTGGACTTTTTCCTACGTGAAATCCTAAAGTTCTTGGTGAGTAAATAAAAGTTATTTAAAAAAAAAAAAACCAAAATATTTTTAATCAGAATGAAAACTGAAAATTTATAAAATGGCAAATTTAACCATTTGCTACAGTTTTTCACTCAAAAGAATAAGGACGTGAAGAATTAAATAAGGACGTGAAAAATGTGGTCAAACTTGAGACGGAATGATTGAAAACTCTTTTTTTAAAAGCTTTCACAATTTTTAAAAACACCGTTTCAAGTTTCGAGTACGAAATTTTGTTCATTATCAGAAGTATTCGCATTTCTATGTAATTCTCTATGTGATCTTATACACTCGCTTCGTTTTAATCGAGTCAAATTCAGTAATGGGCTTTCTCGTCCCACCCATTTGATCGAATCACTTTTTCAAAGAAAGGCTGTAGCGATTGGAAAAACAATAAAATAAAAACAATTTAAAAAAAATTAATACGAGCATGATCCCTTAATGACGTTCTGATTTTTTATTAATTGCTGAATAGCCCTTACAGAATAAATTAATGCTCCAGCCACCCAATCAAGCATTATTTTTAAAACACATATTGATATATCGCAAATCTCAATACTAATTTTATCAGTAAATCATCTAGACGTAGTTTTTGAAACTACGCTTTATTGGTTCGTTAACGTGGATAGTATTAGGAGACGATTATAAATCCTTATGGATGCATATCACTTCTGGTACTATTTATTGTTGAAAATGACCGATTTGTGGGATTGACGTTACTGCATTAGCATGAAGTGAAATTAATAGGAGAAACGGAGAAAGCGCTAGTGGCTCAACATGATAAGGGACAGAATTAAAATAGTAACTTTCTCCGTTTCTCCTCTTAATTTCTTCACGCTAATATAATTTTTGTACTAGACCAACATCACTTCTCGCTTTCAGTATATTTCGCAACTTCCATTAAAAGCTTTACATAAACGATTACATAAATTTCACAAGTGCACTATGTTTGAGGTAGTTAGTGATTTAATTCAGACATATGTATTTCATTGCATTGATTTCCTTTCTTCAGGACATATGCATTCAAACATTTTGTACCCAGACATCGAATACACTTGAGCACAAATTGTTTTATAATTTATGGAATTAAAATTTGGTTTCCCGGTAGAAATCCGCTCATAATTTCAAAAAAATTATAATTTGCTCTGGATATTGAGCTCTAGGCAACTATCGATATGAAAGTAAATTCAAATTCAACCTGTTATCTGTGCTATTTTATTGTAATTAAAGATAAACCGAATCATATCAAACGTGTAATAAATTTTGTAAGTACCAGCTTTCATTATATTCCAAAAAAAAAAAGCAAAGTTTCAAATGAAGGTATTTGGATTGATTGCATACTTTGACAATATAATAACAAAATTGTAAGACCATCTACTACAACTCAAAAGGAGTCTAATTGAAAGTGTCCTCTAATACTGCGAAAAAGATCCATTCGAGAGAAATATTGATATGGTACCATCAATTCAATCTCAATCCATTTTATTATCTTCCAACCAATCAAGTCATCTATAAAAAAGCCTTTGCCATATCTGCACCATATCTAAGAAAAGAAAGTTCTTCTACCAACGCATTTTAATTTAATGGAAATTTCTAATAAATCAAGTTTCGATGTTGCCCCAAATCGCCAATAATCCTACCATCTACCACAATTCTCATAATATATACATATATGCAAAATATTCAGGATTTCAACAGCCTTCGAGTCCTCTATTACAGCATACAACTTTGCTCATTTCGAAAATTAAAGATCCTCTCATCCTGCTATTGTTCGCAGCATAAATGATTCTGTACTAATCAGTTCTATTCGAAAAAAAAAAAAAAAAAAAAAAAACAATCTCGGTTATTTTATGACGATGATACTTTTCTCATCGATTCAAGCCAATCGAAACGATATGGCTCTTATCGAATAGGTTCGTTAGAGCTAATTGCACTCTTATGCATTGATGGCTTGTCCCGCTTATCGCACAACCTCCAACATGATTACAGCTGAAGTACCCCATGGTGGCGCACTAAGTGATTGTTACCGGTCTTTATCATTACAGTTAGTTATCTTTGAAGCGATAAAGGTAGATACATTCATTTACGACATAAGCTCAAAGCCGTACAGACAAGCCCAATGACTTTATAAATATAGAAAAGACAGGTATCCTAGGTACGAAGTCTCGAGTGCATGTTTTGTTAGATGCTCGCATTTTTTGTTGGGCTTTAATTCGTCTGTGTTTTGATACGAATATTTATTGTTTACTAATACTTGATGATTATCACAGCCGGAAGACATCATTGTTTAAATAAACAATTGAACCCAGACAAATTGTATAAGGTTAGGTTCATTTACTTAACCAATCCTAAGTATATTAATCGGTTTTTTGATTAGATCATATCTGACTCGAATCAATGTCGAATTGAAGTTAATTGCTTCTAGGAAAAATATCATACAAAAATTTAATACAAACCGTGCTGAATATTAGTTTGATTTCAAATTAATGGCGTCCCTTGGAGTTTTATTCTGTCTAAATTTGTCATAATTTTCAATCGTCGTCCACAATCAAAGCCTTATTGTAGAAATATATCCTCATGGGTCTTTGAATTGGAATTTATTATTCTTTCAAAAAAACAAAACAAAAAAAAAAAAAAACACGAGTTATTAAAAATAATTTAATATTTATCAATATTCTATATGCGAAATAAACAAATATAGGAGAAAACAATTAGAAAAGTATTCAGCCTGGAGAGGTTTTAAGTGGACCGGTTACGTACGTAACACCTTCAAAAATCTAGAAACAGAAAGTACAAAAACGTAGAAACAGTAATGCGCTGATTTCTGTTCAATTTGAAGTGGTTTCGAGCGGTTGATATTTGAGCAATAAACATGCCCACGTCAAGGACAATGCCGATTTTTATATATGAAAAGTCGTATTTTAAATATAAAAAGTTTTGAAAAGAAAATTGCAGTGCATTCCATCCAATCAATAAAAGAAAAACAATTTCCGGTGAATTTGATCAATTGTTCGGTGAACTCAAACAACACCCTGAGAGATTTTATGCATATTTTCAGATAACAAGTGCTGCTTTTGAGTATTTTTTATATAATATTGAGAGTAAAGTAAGAATAGCATTCTCCAATGTAGTAATAGCAATTACACCTAATGATCATCTCGCCTGTACGAATAGCCTCAATAAGCCTACCAATATCCATATCGTCGATTATTTCCTCAAAAAACCATTCTCAAAATGTTTCACGCGATTGAACTCAAAAATTTTTATGTCCCGCCTCTAAAACAGTCTAGAATGAGTCGTAATGCCTTTAACCGCGCCAACATGAACACTTGCATTGTTTGCTATATCAGTTACTTATTCATGTGGTTCTGCGCGTAACCGCACCGCTTCAAACCCTGTCAGGCTGAACACGGCCTTATGATAATTTCGTACGATCACCCATCTGTGCAAGTGTGATTTTTGAAGTGGTTTTTCGCATATATTTCTAGAACGGTTCATCGGACAGTAAAAAAGATTACAAAAAATTTTATAGGATTTCATATTCTGAAAAACTTTTCAGTACAATAAAAATCTAGGACTGATAAAAACATTTATATGGCAGCACCAAGAAGGGGTTGCCCGAAGTCAACGCTTTCTCAGGCAGTATCCAAATATAAAGTGAAAAACGAAATTTTCGTATTACAACCCCACGAAGGAATTACCTGAATTGTTCCATTTTAGAACTTTAATTTACTTTATTTTTAAAAGAACGTGTGCAAGATTTTAGCTCTCAAAGTACACGCGTTTTTAGCTAGGAGGGCTGGCACTGATTCTCCATTCCTCTGACCGAAACCCGCTGTAGGTATTGCCACCTCGAGTATTGGGTCCCTTATCAAAGCGGAGGTTCAGAGGAAGCATCAGCAGTGATTGGCGAACCTGAGTACTTGCAGGTGAACAAAACTGTTTTTTAATGGGCCCAATAGGAATATCTCTGATTTTCTCATGAGGCTCGGAAGGAAGTAATGTAGAGATGTTGCTGGCACCATCACCGGCCACAGCTCCCTTCATGCTCATCTAACACTTGCTAAACTTTAGTGATACTCCTGATTGGTATTCTTCAATTTAAATAATAAAGCTCTGGCGAATTTAGGTTGCACGGCCTCAATTTCTGCACTAAAAGAAAAATAAAAAGGATTTAAAAATTGACTAGCATATTCGAAAATACTCCTTACAAAAGAATATAAGATACTGCTAAAAGAAGATGCTAACCTAAATGATTGCAAGTACGAAATATAAGCTCAATAAACAGAATGATCTGGAATTAATATACAATATATGAGAAAAGAAGAGAGGGTTAAGTATTATACCCAAATCTTTATTAACGCGGAAGATAGTTGTGTTGTGAATGGTGTAGTGCATTTGGTTACATTGATTGCAATATGATTTTCGGGGAACTATTTTGCTAGTCATAATACATCCTTTTGAAGGCAAACAGCGTTATCAGCGCAAAATAAACAAACAGACATAAAATAAGGAGGTATATCGTTGATGAAAAATAAATGGTGCAAGCATTGTACCTTGTGACAGTCCAGAAATCTGTTTTAATAAGGACTATTGTAAAAAGCCCATTAGTGCCATTTTTGAAAGACAGCGTTTGTGATTAATCTTATCAAATATTTTGGTAAAGTCAGTGTGAACAGAATCTATTTGCGTGTTTTCAGCGAGAGCGGCCACCGATTTTGTCTGTCAATGAAGATAAATTAGTAATCATAGATAAAAGTCCGTAATGTTCTTCAGATATAAATGGTTTTATTTGAAATAGGATCTGATGGTAAACGACTTCTTCAAAAATAAATTCAATAGAATTAAAGAAAAAAATTGGTCTATAGTTAATAACAAACTTAGAGTCACCAGATTTATAAATAGGCGTAACGAAACAATTTTGATAAGTGATTGAAATACTGAATCAACTAGTAAACGGTTCGGCTAGACTATGTGGGCATATCATAAAATGAATATTTGGAATCCATAAGGTCGGGGGGTTTTTATCACAATATTAAAAGATTTTCTAATATACTAACTGATTCTAAAGCAATAAAGCTTAACATAATATTCATATTGAAAGCGTCCTGAGAAGATGGAAAAATAGTATCGGAATCTTTATCAATATATACGGATGTAAAGTGTGCGGAAAGTATTTCGGATACAACCAGAGAAGATGATGATGTATCTTAATTAAATGTCAATACTTCAGAGTTCGATCTATTAAAGTTTTTACTAAAACTCCAAAATGCCTTAGGGTTGTATTTCAATTAATGAAAGTGTTATCAACGTACTTGCAAGTCTTTATTTATTTTTGGAAAGTTTAAGCGATAGTATAACAGACTTACTATAAATCTTTTTTTTTCACCTATCCCTAAGAAAGCTAATCCCAGCCTCACAGACTACCGACCGATAGCCATTTTGCCGTATTTATCCAAAATACTGGAAAAAATAATGTACCACCAAATGTGGGAATTTATTGTGCGTAATAATTTTCTTTCGGCTTTCCAATCAGGCTTCAGGCCAAAACATAGCTGTGTCACTACTATGATCAAAATATCTGACGACATCCGAACTACCATGGATTCAGATATGCTAACAATTCTGGTACTCTTAGACTTTTCGAAAGCTTTTGATAGCGTTGCTCACCTGCTAATGGTGGAGAAACTATCATCGTTATACGGATTTTCTGGTATGGCATGTAAGGTTATCGCCTCGTATGTTAGCAACAGGTATCAGAGAGTTTTCTATAGCAATCAACTCTCCAACAGCATCGGCATTACTTGCGGCATTCCGCAGGGTTCAACCTTAGGACCATTATTATTTACACTCTTCATAAATGATCTTGTGACTACTATTAGTTATAGCAAATATCATATGTACGCGGATGATGTTCAAATATACTTGTCCTCACCCCTCGGTCTAATTGAAGATAGTGTATGTAAAATCAATGATGATCTCTCTTGCATTTATCGATGGGCCACGAATAATAAGCTATTGCTCAATACAACTAAGACTAACGCAATTGTCATCTATAAGAGCGAACTGGATACATCCTACTTCCCGCAGATCCTCCTCAATAATTGTGTTATAAAATTTAAAAATTCTGTCAACAATCTGGGTATAATCTTAAATAGTACACTTACATGGTGCGACCACATAAACAGCCTTGTGTCTAAAGTCTATGGTGCTCTCCGCAAGCTCTCTGCCTCTGCTAACTTTTTACCTTTGTTTACAAGATTAAAAATCGTTAAAAGTTTAGTATGCCCGATTCTTACCTACGGCTGTGAAATATATTACTAACTTGACTCTGTATCAATGAGGAAATTGACTGTTGCATTCAACTCTGCTGTCAGATATGCGTACAACCTGAGACGATATGATCACGTATCATCATATGTTAAAAATTTATTTGGATGTGGTCTACACTCATATCTCAAGTATCGAGCGGTTCTATTCCTCTTTAATTTGATTTGTTCTCATAAACCTGAATACTCTAACCGTACGTTGCTCGCTCTAACCGTACGTTGACCTTGCTGTTACCTCGTTCAGGCAGTGTTGCTACAGGACGGCAATTTTTTGTCGGGACCATCAGGCTGTGGAATGATCTCCCATTTGAATTAAGGCGTGGCAGTCAGGACAGCTCCCGGCGAAATATTTTCTTACATTTCTCGAATTTATAGCTATAACTAAACTACATCTACTTTGAAATCTTAAAATCAATTTGTAAATATAAGTAAGTGCATGTAAATAGGTATATATGTAATGAATTTATGAATTTTCCATCATTCTAGACTAATTATAAATAATTATTTTCGTACATTAATTGTTTCTGTGCATATCTACCTACACATAATTAGAAGTTAAGGCTTAAATAAATAATAATAATAATGTGAGTAAAGAAGCTACATATGTGCTTAAATAATAGTAAATCATAATGAGTTCAGAACTATTAATTATACATTTCAATGGGATGTAATATCTACCTAAGTTACATTTTTTTTTTCTAAATTGATAGAAGTTGAACTATGTGGAACAAAATCCTGTTGACAGTTACTTATTAAGTGCTTAATTTGGAAGAAGAGCTAATCGTAAATGATCTTTTTAAAAACTAGCGATAAGCTATTTGATTTACTTATTTGGCGGTAATTCATAATTAATTTTGGATTGACTTAATAAATGAGTTTTTGAAAGTTGTTGAGAAAATACTTTCAGATATAAGCTTATTGAAGAGATGTAAAATGGGTGTTGATAAATTATGTTGACACCATCAGTGAAAAGACACATTACATGATCCGTTGCAATTTTATGCAAAGATGAACAACTAAGTACGATTAAATATATGTATACATATGCATTAGAATCGAAAAAAAAGTACTTTTGATACCATCACACCGGACCTGATTTCATACACATAAAACCATAATACTTAGTAGGAGGTTTTGCTACCGACTGAAGATGACAAACGTCAGTCAATTTCACAAAACTTATATCTTATTATCCAATTTGGAGGTGTCATATGCCTTACAAATTACAACCACTCCAATGTGGGTAGGATTCAAAAAGATTTGTTGAATATATTAATGTTTCAAACCACAAATTTTTTTATCCAATACCAGTAAACAAATTTACTAAAACTGAAACAAAGTAATGAAATTAATCTTCCATTGAAGTAAGTTAGTTTAGATTATGTTAGAGGAGTGCCGTCCAGATAAGACTAAAGCTGCTTCATTTAAACCATTTCCGGATCCATTTTGCCCCATAGATTCATGAGAATCTATCTTTCTAACAACATGCCTAGATCCTACCATTTTGCTTAAGAAAAATCAGGATATATCTAAGTTCTGTACCTTACATCTCTTTTGATCGCTAGAGCAGGACACTCGCAGAACTGATTCTAATTTTCTCAGAAGTTTTACAGCTGCGACAGAAATCTTTTGACTATAGACCCAATCTTTTAGCATTCAAGTAACTTATTACTTATCACTTTTTTATTTTAAAGCTGTCAGCAAATTCATAACCGATTGCTGATTAACGAACGTTGCAGTTCAAAGTAAAATTCTATCAACTATATTAACAAATTTTTAACAGGAAAACACTTAATGGCAGCAGGGTCAGAAATTTTGCATTTTGTAGCCTTTCTTCTACTGTTCTACTGAAAATGTACGTCAACAACAATTAAATTTAAAAGTGACAAAACACCTTCTACTATTATTATATTCAAAATTCGAATATCTCTAATAGGCTAACAGCTGGTGAGCAAAATACTTACATCATTTCATAAACAAAATTCTCCATCTTATATACTCTCTTAATATCGTTGATAACTTATTCGGTAGTGGAGGGCTCTGCAGAATGGCCGCGAAGGCCTAAAAAACCGGTTAAATTACGTGATTTCATAAAAGCTAATTTTTAGTGTGGCAGCAGAGAATTATATTTCATGATCAGTGGTAGAAATGGCAGGCGTATTGGATGGTGGGAAAGTGGTGGCTAATGGCAACAAAACATATATATAACTCACATCATAACGTCCAATTCCTTCGCAAGGGCGGATACAGCGGGGGGCGATCGCCCCCCCCCCCCTAGAGCTCAAATAAATCATAATTTATACTCTAATCAAATGAAATAGAAAATAAAAAAAATCTTTTGAAATCTTCTAAATTCACATTAAATAATTTCTCCCTTCACTTAATGAATGTATCATAAAAGTTCTCTCGAGTTTTCCTTTATTTTGCATTTAATTAAACAATAAAATTATATTACAATTGTGTATAAATTTAAAAATTTTCAGGGTATGCAAAGCAAGCAAGATCTGGGGAATTATGAGTTTATGCGTGCACGCAAAATTTTGCGTAGGTACACGACCTTATTCCGATTCCGCAAAAATGGAAATTAATTTTTCTGTCAAAATTTTGTGCACTTTAACTGACATTTTCTCCCCGCCATTTTGGCCGTGAATTTTGAAGAGGTACCTGTGAGGTTTTGCCAACCGGTATTTTCTCACTCAAACAACATTCAGCACAGAAAAGTTTTCATCCAGCACTTAAGTGTACACTTTCCCTCACGGTGAGTTTTTTTAAATCGCGTGCACTGGCAAAGTTTTCACAGTTACGGAATCTAACCCCTCAGTTTAAGTTTAACCACTGCAGTGAATAGCAATGAATTTGGAACTCCTAATGTTTATCAAAATGCTGAATTAAATTACTTTCCTTTGACTTTGCCTTCTTTGTGTACCATGAAAATTTTAAAATTTATACACAAATGTCATATAATTTTAATATTTAATTAAATGGAAAATTCTAGATAGTTTTTTAAAAAGCTATTTGTTATATTTATTATTTTTTTCTTTTTTAGTCGTAAATTATTCTCAAAAATTTTAAAATTATTCCACTAAGGAATTTTCAGAATAAGCAAAATTTTTTGCACTTTTTTCTGAAAAATGTCTATTTTATGTGAGACTATATTTTTCTATGCTTACGGGATCAAAAACTTATATTAAGAAAGCTGTACCGAGCGGTCCACAATTGAGTTCACGTACGGTTATAGGGGGCGATCGCCCCCCGTAGAGCAAATTTCTGGATCCGCTCTTGTTCGTTCGTAGGAATACCATACAAAAATTTCATTTTTCACTATACAATGTGTATTCTCGAAACTTGATCAAACGAAATGTGCGGATACTAGACACCTAGACAAACAAACAATTGTATGGCGGGGGGGGGGGGGGGGGGGGCTCCACATCAACTGTTTGGGAGTTACAGGGTGATTACGAAAAAAGCTAAATTTTCACATAACATCCTTTATTTTAAAGAGTACATAGAGTACGGTCACAATTAAGGACTCATTATATGCAAAGCTTCATCGCCTTTCCAACGACTGCTCAACCAGCAGCGTACCCCGCTCGTCTCAGGGGGATAAAGTAAAAATTTAGGATTTTCTTACCTTTTTTCTTAATTTTACCTCTATAATTTTTGCAAAAAGGTCATTAACATAACTTTTTTTTATAAAAACTGTAAACTGTAGACTCTCCTCCTTAATTTTACCTATTACACCCTATGTGCTACCTGTAGCGCTTTAAGAGTAATTAGCTCCTAACCTATTCTCAACGATAATTTGTTCCCTTAGCACGTCATTTTAAAAAATATTGTCTAATTTCGGTGTGACCTGAATAGGTTATGAGTTATTAACTGTTTACGGCTACAGTTAACACATAAGGTGTACTAGGTCAAATTAAAGAGGAGAGTCTACAGTTTACAGTTTTTATAAAGAAAATGTTATGTTAACGACCCTTTTTGCAAAGATAATAGAGGTTAAATTGAAAAACAAAAGGTAAGAAACTCCGAAATTTTTAGTTTAGACAACCATAATTCTTGATGGGAGAAGGGTATGGGGCTGGTTGAACAGTCGTTGGAAAGGTCATGAAGCTCTGCATACAATGAGATTTTAATTGTGACCATAGGCCCTGTAGCTTTGTTTCTTAATCACCCTGTAACTCCAAAACGATTGATATGGACCCCCCACCCTGCCGTACAATTTTTTATGTGGCTAGGTTTCTAGTATCCGCACACTTCATTTGATCAAGTTTCGAAAATACACATGTATATTAGAGTAGAGCACGCCTAAGAACACGTAGAGAGTTGAACACATAGAGAGCTGAATTTTGGTATAAAATGTTTTCATAGCAATGGTTAATACTAGTTCAAAAATAGACTAAGTCGGCCAACCCTTTTATTTTTCACTATAAACTTGAACATTGCCTGAGAACGCGTTAAATAATATTAAGGTAACTAGGATATTTTTGTTATACATTTTATAAAATCTTTATTTATATAACTTTACATAAATCAAGTCACGGTAACCTTTATATAATTCTCTATTTAAGCTTTATACGGCGTTTATAGAGTTCACAAGGAAGTTTCAAGTACTAGTCTACCCAAGTTATATAGGTAATTTAGTACAGTTACTACCATTTAAAAAAAAAAACAAATTATTTCTTCGGCTGATCATTTCATCTGCATCCAATCATTGTCCTGACCTCTGAAGATTGTCATAAACCAGGGGTGGCCAAGACGTCGTTCGCGGTCGACCGGTCGATCGCGTAGAAGTTTTTGGTAGCCCGCGAGAGTAAAATTAATTGAACAAAAATTACAATAAATTGCCGTTTTCAGATAATTGCGCCGCCTTAGGTGGCGTGAGTGACGGATAATCTAACCCCGCCAGCATGGCACCATTTCTTCGCCTCACTTACCCTTCGCACTTCTCTCTCTCTCTCTCTCTCTCTCTCTCTCTCTCTCTCTCTCTCTCTCTGTCCTTGTCTTATTTGTAACTCAGGTGTAGCACTACAAAAAAAAAGTATTTTAAAACTACGTCACCGATTTTCCGACTGGAAGTAAAATCTAAAAAATAGAAGTAGGTGCGTGAATCAAAAACTGGCTTATATGAACAGCAATCTTTCTTACGATGCTAGGCACAGAATAAAAAGCAGCGACATATGTCTGCATGGCATGGAAACACAACTTTCATTGATATGAAAAGTTTAGTTAAAACATTCAAAGAAAAGATTCAGGTGCATCCATCCCGACTAAGAATAGGCGAATTGAAGAATTACCAAAAACTTGGAGCAAGCGTACCTACACATAATTTAAATCGGGAATTCCAAAATTTCGCCGAACAGTTGGAGAATTTACACGAGGATCTCGGAAAGAAGTCATCAGTTTCATGGTATTCCCTTTTAACGAAGGCATTAACATTGACAGATTATCTACTAACATCGGGCAATTAATAAATTATAATTGGTGGACACTAGTATTTTTCAAATCTGGAGCATTCAGAAGGACCTACAGATTTTTTTGAAGAAAAGTTTTCGCGTTTTATGTAAAACAGTTGCTGACGGTTGATCGCTACAATATTTTGAATTATAATGTCGACCCCGAACTTCAAAAGTTTGGCCACCCCTGTCATAAACGATTCATTTTTCAAGCAAAGAAGAGAAGTTATAACTTCCAACGTCGGAGAATGTTTGCAGGGGTCTGCTGATGAGACACCCATTTTCTCATTTTGTTCACCATACAATTTTCATACAGCTGGTTCCTCTTCAACCGCTGCTACGAGATCAGCGTCATCTAGCGGGCCCATTGTTGCCTTCCTCTACACTCTAAATTTTTTTTTTTATATAAAGTTACTAGTTCCGTACAGTAAAATTATCAAAATCAATGACAAAATTACCTTTTTTAATAATTTTCTATTATAATTTGTAATTTTACTACTGTTTTCGGTTAATTTTTACTAAATGTTCAGAAAATTTACTTAGAGTCAGTAAATTTTAAAATGCCATGGTAAAAATACGCGGTTACCGCTGTAATATCTCTATAGCATCGGAATAATGCTTTATAAGTAATAATATTAAAACACAAAAAATACTGGAGAATACTTATAATGCAGTAATTTTGTTCTGCTAACTGTAGTAATTTTGCTGTGGCAACTGGCAAAAACCCACGTCACTGTATGATTTGGTGTGTATGTACGCATTGAAGTTTAGTAATATTCCGAAATTATTGAAACAACACTAGAAGTGAAAAAAGGAATGTGAGCAAAATTTCCTCATTTTTAAGTCCACCAAAAATTATTATAATTAGATCCAATTGGGCAACAGCTATGTGGCAGAGTTTTAATAGATACATTTCTTTAGCCCTATCTAACTATGCCTCAGATCTGGGAGAAATATGTGCATGGTTTATTACTCATAATAGAAAAAGGTTATAAGTGATATATTAGAAAAATCCTAGTATCGGTGGAACAAGCGATTGTTGCTGTGTTAAAAAATAGTTGCACGTTTAATACAAAATTTAGTGCATGCGAAAAATTGCAGCAAGATGTTTGACTTAACAACAAAAAGACAAAAGCAAGAATATGCTGAACAGAATTTATTTCGCCCTTGTGCACCGAAGTAAAATTTCTATCATTTAGGATAGTTCCCAAACTGCAGTAAAAATAGACGGTTTAATGGAAAAATTACGTATGCAATAAAATTACGAAAGTAGAGGAAAGATAAATTGCTATATTTAGCAAAATTCTTCATGGTTAAGTAATTTAACTTAAAACCAGTAAAGAGTGTTTACTCTCTAAAAGTAAACTTACTTTTGTATAGTAGTTTTGCTATCCAAATAATTGAATTTTACATACTAAAGGTAGTGTACTCCGATCATAGCAGATAGATGCGATGGCTCTGTATTTTGTAGTAAATTTCTTCGAAAATTTTTTTGAGTGTAGGATGATTTTCTAATGAAAAATCTCCTCAGAATTTCGAAAACCAGTCACGAATAGTTCATTCGTTACATACGTGGGGTCCAAAAGCAGTGAGAAGGAAGGAAGTAAATTTAAAAAACAAAAAACAAAGCAGCATCACGTAAACTTAAGGTGTACCAGCAACTGATGTAGTGGCACAAAAGATGTTGTCTTTATGCAATACACATTATTTGACTCCTTTTTTACTTGACTTTTATATTAAAAATGTTATTCTTTATTATTAAAATCAAAAACAGTAAAGAGTTAATTATTTCATAACGAATTTATAGAGTAGAATATATTTAAAAATATTGAAAAAAGTATTAAAAATTATTAAAATACCATCTTCAAATGTTTCTTTATAAAACGCGTCCAGGTCTATAAGTTTTCCATGTACACTCTCTCTCGCACGCTTCAGCCTACATAATCTTCTTTCTACCGCACCAACGTAGAACAACCCTTGCAGTTTGTCGTGTTCTTATTGCTATAAGATCGGACTGACTTTTAACATATGTACATATGTTATATTGTTTTTAAAATATTAACCTAAATGGATCACCTTAAATACCATCCCAAATAGCGCATCTTTTCGATTATCTTTCCTTAAATTTATACCGATCAGGGTACCTGCTAATAATATATAAAATATAATTTCTTTGTATTTAAAGAGTTTGTTCCTACCCAAATCTTCGATATCTTTTTCGGAAAGGTGCTTTAACAAGCCTGAAAGACACTCCTTAGTAAAATTATTCAACAGCTCTCAGAGTATTACTTTTCAACACACCTAAACTCAGCAAGGTAATATTCAGACGTCTGTAAAATGTTTTTTTTTTTTTGTTTGTTATATAAGCCACCACCTTTTCCGTTCTTTATTTTATTTTTTCTATTTGTATAATTTTAAGTCTCTACTTTTGTACTTACGTTCACAGATGTCTTCAATACGCAAATAATAGCTTCTCACACTTTTGAAACGATTTGCGCGATATTAATTGCTTATAAATCCTGAAGGTTAAACATATAAAACAATCTACAAGCAAGAAAGCGAAAAATTATAGCTAGTCTAATTGATCTAATTGTGGGTTAATTTTTCTCATTTTCCACCACCAAGTAAGCAAGTATAAAAATGTAATAAGCGTTCGAAATCACTTGGGCTCTTCAAATATAAAAAGTTTACGTATCCCTATTCATCTTCAAGTTTTCGATAATCCGAAAGATGTAGTACTGCTCTGATGCCTCCTGAAAATAATTCCCTTGTCAATTGACATCACGAGTTATAAGGGTTACATACTTCCCATAAGATGGAGACAGAGGCGGGTTATCTCTAATTTAAAAATTGGCTCTTAAAACTTGAAAATGTATAGGTACGGTATATATACAGCATCTATACTGTATACAAAGTTTCTAAACTGCTCAGAATAATTTTCATGGCAAAAACGAGGTATGAGAAAAGAGCACAGGACCATGTCAAGGTAAGCTTCAAACGCACGACTGCTGGAATAGTAGTCAGCGCACCTTCCAACTAAGCAACCATCGTCCAATTCTGTACTACGCTTTAATTACGTAACCCTTGCTTAAAAAAACAAACACCAGTAAAAACCCAAACATAATTTTTAACATTTAAATTCATTTTATTGATATCTTTTTTTTTTTCCTTTCTATTTGGTTTTTTTCATAATATTTTGTGACAAAATGATAAATTTTAACCATTAACTATCGCATTGATACTTGTGAGTTTATTTCTTCATTTATTTTCCTCGTTAATACCAGAGCTTAGTTTTAGCTTTATTTCTAATTAAAATTAATTCTTACTTTATCATTATATTTGCATATATATATTATATCTGTATAATATTCAATTTACAATGGGCGCAATTATCATTAATATTATTGGTTCATAAATTTTCGATTCAAAAGTTCGCCCAATTCACAATATTCAACCTTTATTGCATTTCATTCCTTTATTGAAATTATTTGCATTCACATTATGTACATTTTATAGAAATATTTTTAATGGAAAATATGTTTATTGGAATTGTAATATGTTTAACTGTTGCTACAGTTGGCAATATTCAATAATTATAGCAATGTGTTTTTTTATTTCCATTTGGACAAATTCCGAAGTAATGAATTTTAAGTTTTGTTTTCGCTCTTCATTTATGAGGAAATTTCTCAATAAAGAATATAATTATTAATAAAAATTATGGTTTATAAAAAAAATATTATTTTATAAAAAATAAAAAATATATTTCAACTATAAAGGTATTCCATGAAATTTTACAAGTTAAATTTGAAATCACCATTGCACATCTTGTTTTATGCCTTTTTTATTTATTTTTAATGCATATTCTCTACATAAAAACCTACTTATCTAGAAATATGTAAATGCTTATGGTTATATATGTATATATATATATATATAATGCAGCAAGTGCCCCTTTAATTATATTAACATAAAAAAACTTTTTTGTATATACAGATTCATTTTAAGACATTTGCTGAATTTTATTTTTAATAATATTTTCAATTATTATTTTTTTTCAGGATTTTCTTGTTTTTTTTTTTTTATTACTTGTCATCTAATTTACAAGAAAAATTAACGATAATATTATATACAAAAATTTATCTGAGAGAATTAGAACATGATTAATTTAAAAATTCGCAACTATGCAAAATGGCACATATGAATTTTTATTTAGAACTGTTTTCTGTGCAAACTTTATTTTTTCTTGAAAAAAAAAAACTCTTTACAAGCGAAAAATATTTGAAAAAGAAATTTCTTTTGCAAAAGAGGGCGTTTCGTATTAGTAGAAACCGTTTACTCATCAGTTCACTATGAATTTATTTTATAGCAAAACTCACTGTAGTTTTTTATTACGTACTTTGACCAGATCTGTATATAAGCTTTTCTTTCATATTCAATAACTGTTAAAAGTTTACTGTTTTGGAAACTAGATGTTGGCCCTAACCACTTGATTATATAAGATCGTAGAAATATGTGAAAATCGAAAACAAATATTAATACCAGCAACAAAAACACAAAGAAGCAATGTTATTTCGGTTCTGGATTCCTTAAAGCTTTTCTGTCGAATATATTGTCGATTAAATTTTTATTGCGCGTTCCTATCAAATTAAAAGGCAGGACTCAAATACTTACATAAGTAACTCCAATATCTTAGATGTCGCTAACATATAAAGTAACCCCTTCAATTCAGTTTATGAACACCTGTTTGGTATACCTTACGAATATATAGTCAATAATCAATACACTTTCATAATGAAGGTCTCAAGTTTGCAGATCCTTACTTTTTCCAGACTCCGTTTATTAAAAATTACACCTCTTCTAAGTTTTTATCTAAATTTATATTCAAACTAAATATATTCCTTATCTTATTCTACTGCTTAGAAAAATAACTGAATCTTCTTAGGAAACCTTAAAAGCAGGGCTCATGTAATCTTGATGAGTACAAAAACAATCCTGCTCAAAATTTCAACCAAACTTAAAGTACTTAGCCTCTCTACACACTTCTAATTTGGATTGAAAATATTTTATCTGATAGATAATAACGGATAATTTTAGATGGCGTAGATTCCGCGAACCTCTCCCAATATTTCTGTTCTCTCTGTTGTTTTTCGTAATATCTAATTTAAGCATGTATTTTAGAAGAGCCTTTTGGAAGCCTGGAGTCTTTTATATTTCAAATTCAAAATCAATTTAAATCAAGGAATCTGTAATAGTAGAATCTGGGTAGTTCTCCTAAATTTTCAAAATTCCTACTTTTTTGGAAGTTATTATACTTGTAGGAAGTATTTTCATTTATATAAGAAGATAAGGTAAAGTTTTAAAAGCACATGTTTATTTCTAATACACAAAACGTTGAATGAACACTACGCAACGAAAAATACCGCGAATTGTAGAATATGAAATGTACAATTCCCTTAATTTGTGTGAAGAATTTTCTATGACCAATGTTACTCCTAGTAAGCTAGACGAAAAATATACAAGATTATTTATTACTCCACTACCTGTGTATACTCTTTTCTAAGTCCTTGTTTTTTAATGCAATTTGAATAACCCATTTCCATTGATTTCTAAAGTTATTCTCAGTCCTAAAATCCCCACGAGCTCCGCAAAATATCGTTCGCTTTCTTTTCAACAACTTTGAAAAAGTAGTTCATAACAAAATTCTTAGTTTTCTTGTGATCAATAATCTACGAATTTCCATAACAGTGTATACTTAGACCAAATCATAATTTCAACAAAGACCTCTAATTAAATTAAGATTAACGGTTTTGTTCATCTCGATTTTTCTAAATATTTTCACGAAATCGAATGCAGAGCTTTTTCTTAATTCGACGCAGGGTGATGAAAGATCCCAGAGATGAAGACTAAGGCTACCCATTGTACAAACCCCCTAAAAATAAAAAAATAAATAAAAATAAAACATCTCCGAAAACTTTCCTGTCCTTTTAATGAAGTGCATCCGGTTCAGGTTAGTTAACATTTTTAGCTCATCCGCAGATAGGAAGGCAAACCCAAGAGTATCCATCCTGCACCTGCAAAAAGCTGAATAAGCGCATAAAAAGTGTTCAATGTATCAATATCACTTTTTATGCAGGACCCAGGGCTGCCAACCAGCCCCATCTTTGTTAGATGAACAGGATGCGGGCTTTGACCGGTGATGATACCGACTACAATTCTTCATTGCAGAGGCTTACTAGATGATTGTGAATTATTTGGCTTTTAAGATATTGTCTGTAAAGTTCTCTCTTAATTTAAAAAAATGAGGCTCCCGGTCTTTATTTAATCAAAAAACCTCGCCGTTTATCAATCTTGCACGCTTTTTCTGATTGACCACAAATAACTCTACAAACTTTAATATCCCAGAGTCAGAGCGTTAAAACCTTGTTCTGAAAAACTACTATTAGATTTGTAGTCAAAGAACTTGAAAATATTTCACAGATTATGTTCCTTTTACTTTTTCAGATAGAAAAATGGAGTGAAAAACTGAATCTTGAAAACTTTAGATCTATTTTATTGCATTAGCATAGATCGTGTTGCCAACTCAATAGGTAGATACAATCGATAAGAGCTATTCTTGCATAAAAAAATCCGCGAAACCAACATAACCCAATAGAATCTTTGATTATGGAATGGCCGACCAGTTACTTTAAGTACCTAATTGGTAAAGAAACCAACAAAAAAAATCACGGAAGCAAAACAAGAATTTTGGCAATATGTAAGGAAGAAATTTATGCCCCAAAATTTGCACGAATATTTTACGAGTATGGTCCGTATGCTGTTGTAAAATGTTCACTTGGTGCACATAATATTATTACAATTCGATGTACGTATAATTATGGTCTACACTTTTCAATATATACAAAAAAGCTGATTAGTCAAAACATTTTTCTTGGTAATAACATAAGGCACAATCTTATAATGAACCAAGCAGATCTAATGTCGAAAAATATTCACAACATTAAATAAATGGAACCAATAATATTGTGTGTCTCTCATCATGGAGCAGATTTGATTTATATATTAAAAATGAAGAAAATTTGCTGCATCATACCTCATTTTATGTGACAGAGGTTTGAGTAATCTTTGTTTCTGTGCTCAACTGGTTTTTTTTTCATATAGGCAAATTTTCGATAGTAATTATAAAATGTATTTTATTTACCATTTTATACGTTTTTTAATTTATTTACCTGTTGTTTAAAAAAAAACAAAAAAACGTTACAAAACACAATCATATTTAACCGCATTCGTCATAAAATTTTGACAACAATAAAACAAAAGGTAGCAGTCTGCAAAATACTCCGTTTGTGCTAAATGGTTTACTTTTACAGATGAGCACTCAATCTGTGTGCTTCCACCCACAAATTCTCAACCTTTTAAATTTAGTTTACATAATATATATTCAAGTCTATCACGAACATTTACCTGATCGACATGATTTATAGTTTTAGAGATAAATCTCCGCTTATATTAGTCGGCATTGAAATATTCGTTATACTTTAAGACTTTCTGCTAACAGTGAAATCGAAATAAATCAGTCACAGTCATAGAGATATGGCAAACGTTTTTTTTTTTTTTTCTCAATATTATCTCTGAAAGTATATTAATATCAAAGTCCTTCAGAAGACAAAAAGGGAAAGTTGAGATACTTTTTATTTTTGGCTAGATAGATCCCTTCAAAAATAAAGTTTATTTAAAAATCTGTAATTAAAAAAAAATGCCGCGGTAATAACAAAAATATTCTGGATATATGCTTACAGGTTTCTCAAAAACTAAGCCGACATTAGAAATAATTCATATAACTGAAGGATGTTATCAGTGTTCACCTACTTCAAGTATCATATACATACTATGCACAAATTATTTTAATAAACGTAAAATGTTTACGAAAATTAAGAAAAATCAAAATTTTCAAAATATGTAAAGTCAGGACAAGGAATTTCTAAGGCGCTTCCTATATAAGCAAGTTATCCTAAGTCCATTAGGAGCGTATCTTTAAAAATATGAAAGAAGCATTTAAGTATGTGATAAAATTGTTTGTAACATAATTAAAATTGAAATTGAATTTAAGGTGAATGAAAAAAGTAATCAACAAGATTTTCAGTGTTCTAGTTAATTCGGTAAGAATCAAATTATTCCATAGTTTGGTCAATAAATATAAAATTTCGATAATCTATGGAATAATCAATATTGAATTTTTTTAAATTGACACAGTTGGGACAATGAAAAATTCATTCAAATTGTCTACTACTGAAAAAATAATATTTATATTTCAATCTTGAATAATACAAGTATTTTTGCTTGTCATCTTAGGCTATTTATACATCGAAAGATGATAACAAAAACGTTGAATTGAGAAATGCATTTTTCTAACCTACAACCGCGAATATTTCCTAATAAAATTATATTAAAGTGTCGGAAATTTTTCATTCTCTCATATTTGGTAAAATTATTATCAATTTCGATAGCAGCGAGCCTATAAGCAATAAAATTTACTATACCTAGGTTTGTGTCATGGAACTGACAAAATTCATATAAAATTAGCCTAGACCTAAACCACAGACCACATTAGAGACGTCTAGCATAAAAAAAATCAACATGCGACAATTTAAGAGGAAATACGAATACTTGCAGTTCAATTAAATTGAAAATTTTTAACGACAATTAACTCTGCTAAATTGTTTGTGCACATAATTTTTAAATATATTATTTTACTTTGTATAACAACTTTCAACGAAATATTGCATTTTTTCGTCGATGAAATATCCGAAGAAAAAACAAATACTATTAGAGACAAATAATTAAAGAACCGCCAGTAAAAATGAAAACACTCGACATTATTTGCTAGATCTAGTTTTTATCTATCTAAAATAGTCACAGTCTAAACAAATGAGAATACCTAATACCTAATTTCTCCATTCCAATACAATTTTTTTTTTTCGGACGTTATTTACTAGAATTCTTTGTTACCACTCCATCAATTTCGTTTTATTCTAATTTATTTAAATTTAGTGCAGAATTTAGATTATAGCGCTTAAAAACTTTAGACCCTTTTGAAATATAATTTTTTTTCAATTTTATGTTGAATAAAAACGCATTTCAAACAATATCCGAATGATGAATTGTTGGAACTTAGTAATTAGTCTTTTGCTTATATTTTCATTACAATGTCTAGATAAACTCCGTCGGCTTTTGGTAATAAAATTATTTCTTATTAAATCTGTCACGACAATAAAGAAAAAGTGTCAAACTATAAAAGGCTTATATTTTAATATTCATTAAACTCAATTTACACACTTATCCCGAAATTTGGATTGTCAAAGTAAATTTCAGAAATCCATATTTTATCTGGCTTTGAAATTTCAGATCTCAAATTTCAAATATCGAAGATACTCTAATAGAAAACCGGAAGTATTTTTCATTGAAGTAACAACTGTGAATATTATGATTGAATAGCAGAAAAGGAATGAAGATGTTAGAGAGATGCTGAGAGAATAACATTTGCTTACAGATTTTGAGGAAATGTTGTGCTGACGCCATCTACCTATTTCTCAATTTACCAAATACTCAATTTTATATTAAATCTCGTTATACGAATCGTACTTTCCAAGAGCTGCATACAAATTTTCGAGAATTGTCCTATATAGAAATATGTTTGCGTGAAATTAATAATTAATAATAGCCAACAACTAATGTAATCAACAGAAAAAATCTATAGCCTACATACACTGTATAAAAAGTGCCATAAAGTTTAAGTATTTTTCCCTATAATGTAGTGAATATTCTCTACATTTTTGGGAATATTCATTACAATTCAAGTAATATTTCCTACATTTTAAGGAAAAATAACCTATGCTTTGTGGCAACAATTGTGCACATCTTTTACAGTGTGTATTGTATATGTATATTGTTTATTGCATCTAGTTCATAAAAGAGCTGTTAATGTAGGTATGTTTTTCTTCTTTAGGCATTTTAAGCCCAGAAACATAATTATTTGAGATATTAGAGCGCATAATAAAAGATGACAGCCGCTTTTTAATAGAACAGAAATACATATTAAGGTAAGCTATGTAAATTTGTTATCATGCTAGAAAGTTCACTAAAAAAAAAAGTTATAAATATAAATGAGATTAATACACCACCTATGATGAAGAAGCAATGAAGCATTATATTTTGGTGGGACCAACAATTATGAAGACACAAACATTACTTTTGAATTTCTGTTTTAAATCGTACATTTTGTTCTTATTGTAATGAATTTTGTTTATATATTTATTTCATTGAATTTCTTGATGGCACTTGTTTAAATTTATTCATGATTAATTGAAAACACTTGATAACTTTTAAGCTATTTATTAAAAAAGTCTTTTTATAAGAGTGCGACGCGTTTCGCCCTATCGAGGCATCAGTCGATAGCCTGATGATGCCTCGATAGGGCGAAACGCGTCGCACTCTTATAAAAAGACTTTTTTAATAAATAGCTTAAAAGTTAACAAGTGTTTTCAATTAATCATATTTATTTCACTTTTAAATATATTTCACACTCAATTTGAAGCACCTGTTATTCCTGACTTTCATTAAAAAGTTCCCAATAGAATATTATGATCAACAAATTATATCAGACAACATTACATTAGTCCTTAATTTATAGACAAGGATTTTAAACTAAAATTATTATCTAAGTATTTTTATACTTTTTAAATACCAAACTAATTGTTGGTTTCATTCAGATTTATTTTATTAGTAGATAGTAGGTACGTACCCTAAAAATTGATTGTAAATTGAAAACTTTAATTTTTCCTGTTATACTTTTCACTAATACCAAACTTTCGATATACCCAAATAGCGCCACAAAGGATATAAGCCACAAAGTTTTATGGGAATACAATTATGAAAATTATCTTTTTCATAAAATGACAAAAAGACAACGAAATGAAGTCGGTTTTTTTTATTGTTTGCAACAATTGAAAATAAACTTGTGTATAGTACTACTTATATCGGAAATTAAATTTCATCCTTTATTATGCCATTCAGAATATTAAGAACAGAATTATTCATGGATTTTGAGAAGTGTCAAGTTAACATAGTTTGTATAAAACTTGGTATGATGAAAGCAAAAGTTTTACCCTTGAACCATGTGTCTATACCGAGATTAGAATGAATTTTATAGTGTAATTATCCTAACTAGGTGAATGTCTAAGATTATATCAGCATTAGATGGTAATCGATTAGATATAACGATCGTTGCTAGTAGCAACTTATCCAATGTCTGACATACTTGGACGTTCGGAACACCATTCCGCGATGCTAAAGCGATATATTCCATCAGCATATCACTAGAAACACTTCTGAAAACATTTACTCATTGGTGGAAAGGATCACAGTGATTTAAAATATACAAAAATGCACAATTTCCACAAAATCTAGACACGTAGGTTTTAATCGCTAAAAAGAAGAAAATATTACTTCGATACTAAATCACTGAGAAGTATTTCAACATAGAGTTACCTTAACACCGATGATTGGTATTCTTAAAACACAATTACCTATTCCATTCCACCACTCGCACTTAATTAACTATTGATGTACCGTTTAGGCCTTAATATTCTCATATTAAAAACCTACCAAGACTGTAGGCAAATATAATTTGGACCAGTTCATTCTAGGAAATATACATATATGATGGCGGTGATAAGTTGATTTTCAAAATAATTGTATCATGGAGATTTTTGTTTAGGTTAACAGTTTAAAAATTTTTAGTTGAATACTTGTGAAAGTGAATTTGCAAGTGAAAATTCCATTTTCACATACTATGTATTAATTCATCGAACCGATGGCATTTCACGAGATTTTAGATAAAACTAGTTTTTGAAGGAATTGTAGTCGTTATTTTATTAAGAGACGTATTAAACAGCATTTCTCTATTTTGTTAATAATTTACGTTATTTCATTCCAAATACATTGCTGAAATTTCAACGTTTTGATTTTAATGGCTTCGTCAATGAAAGAACAAATAAAACTATACAACGATCGAAAGTTATGCCCGAAGATACTAATCAACCTAAAAACTGAAATTTTGTCACAAACTCTAAATTAAATAGTGTAGAATACTAAATAACCTATATCAGCCCCAGCCCCTATTAGATCACCATAAAAATCCTCTTTCCCTGAAAGATAAGATATAATGGAATTCCTGCAATTTTTTAGAATTCTAGAATTCTTTCTTTTGCTTTGGTTAGCAATTTTTAAGTAATAAAAATTAGAATGCCATGGTCACGCAACAAATGCATTATTCATTTGTAGTTACTACAGGGTGCATAATATAATTACATACCTACTACAAAGACCCTGAAAATACATGAAACTACCGTCAGATATAATGATATGCATAAATACATGGAGATGAAATTTAAACGGAATGATTTCTAATTTGATACTTGTACAAAAACTCTCTGTCCAGGGAAAAATACTTGAGAAATTATCTTATTATACAGATTTTAATATAAGGATAATTAGTAGCTTATAGTCTGAAATAGAAAATTTTCCACTAACAAATATAGAAGGACGGGGCAATACCGGGCGCCTAAGAAAATTAGACAAATATCTGATTAGTTATTTATATTAATTGAAAAGAGAAATAAAATCAAGGAATGTGATATTCTTTATGTTTCGAAAAAATATTAATGAAAATAATACACTTCAACAATTTTAAAATAACACTAAGAATTCAAAGATAGGAATTTTGTCCGATTATGCCCCTATATGCGGGGCATAATCGGACAGCACATAGGGATTTATGCGTTGTAGAAACTGTTTATTTGTATAACTGCTTCCGGAGGCACTTATCACATTCGAAATTGTCCAAGTGTTCTTTATTCCACTTAGTGCAACTCTCGTGCGCCAATTTACAATTCAAGCACTGAACGCAACCATCGCTCTACCTTAAATAGCATAAAATAAGATCAATCACCTTTTAATAGTGATAAAAGCAAAAGACGGTTTAAAAAAACTAGAGAAGGTGCCAACAACTTTTAATACTTCATTGTCACTGTTCATTTTTGCCCCCCGGTGTCCGGTAGGTATTGCCCCATCTTCTCCTAAGTATATATTAAAATTCCTGATATTTTCGTACAATAAAACTTTGAATGCTAATATGGAACAGCTGTTATCCACAATTTTGTAAGATTTTTGAAATGGAACGCTGCGTAAAATCGAAGAACCAATACTAAATTGTATTGAAACCAATTGAAAAAAAAAATTGTATATAGGCTTTGCTAAAATGATTCCATTAATTTTCGGTAAATATAGCAAAATATCTCATATTGTAATTGTTAAATTAAATAAATGAATTTTAACCATCCAGACCGGTCAAGTTACGAACATCAATGTTCTATGTATGATTGTAGTTGTCAGTTAACGGAGAATATACATAAAATCAGATAAAGAAATTCTCATCAATAATTCAAATCCATTTCCGATTTCAAATAGTTGACTGACAACTATTTTGAGCCATATCTAAGGAACCCCGTATGCAACTAATTTTGATTAAACATTTTCATCTAGGCACTTTCAAAGCTTACCTACATCACTTAAAATATCGTAAGCTCGTTAATTACTTCTTTGAAATGCAAGCAACTGATATTTGCAAGAGAATCAAACAGAAGCAAAACTTATTGCCATCTCAATTAAGATTAAATTGTCATATTTACGGCTCTGAAAATCAACGAATAATATATAAATATAAGGATGTCGAATATAATGCTAGAATTGCATTTGCAATAAGTAGATAACTCTGTCGTATCCATGATAAATAGCTTTTCATGACCTGAATTATGGAGTCGGATATCCCTTCATTTCCAGTAGGATGGCACTACATATCACAAAAGCCGCGAAACAATCGAATTATTACGTTCGAAATTTCCTTGCCGCTTTTTCTCTCGGAATGGTGATACCAATTTCCCAACAAAATAGACCTATTTCAAAGAATTGCATTTTTTTCTATGGAACTAAGTGAAGGAAGATCTCTACGCTAACCACCCGCAAACCATTCATGAATAAGATAATACTCGAATTGTTATCGCTGAAATTTAACAACGTTTATATGAAAGTTTGATAAAGAATGAGAGGATAACTATTTGCCACAGGCACTAAGGCGGATATTTGAGTGACAAGGACTGACGAAAAGGATTCACATGACATTTTTATTGAATAATCTCTCTGTCTGTATATAGGATAATAATTCAAGAAGACAAATGTTATTGCCGCCATTATCATCACGATCATCGTACAATATATGACATCATGAATTTTTACAATTTCTACTATACTAGTTCTCTGTTCCTCACGGAAAGTCTACTTCATTGTTATCAAGATCTCATAAATTGTAGTATATTATAGTATTTTTCCATTTAAGCCACTTTTTTATAACCCTTTCCAACCCAGTAATTCAAATTTGATGTTTAAGAGTGGAAAAATGACAATGAAATATGACCAGTATCACGGAGAAAATCTGTTTAATGCCATATTGTTGCATGAACCAAATGAATAGTAATATGGATTGCAAAGGATCATTTTGATTTAAGCATTCATTCTGAAAATTCTATCTTACTACACTAGGTTCCGAAAAATTAATAATTTTCATAGTTTTCATATATTTGTTTTTGATATGTTTTCATGATTACATCAGTTTGTGAAAATATTATTTATGGTTTGGGATAGGCTAAGGTGGATGATTCAAATAAAGACCATTGGTCTTACATATTATATGAGTACAGTATATCCGTTTACAAAGTGAAGGAAATAAACATTGCTTTTGTTAGAGGCCGATATCTGGAATATAGATAAATTTGACGAACCTAAAGAAAAATATTTTCTTAATGCACCTAATGTTGAAGATGTTGATTTAAGAAGATATTAGATTAAATTTTGATATCTATTGATGATTGGGACTTAGAAGATTATGAACAATTTTCAAAACGAATATTAAAGATATGAAAATCAACTGTTGGACAAGATGTATGTTAATAAAGAAAGAAAAACACTTGTTTCATATTCCATGTAAAGTTTAATCAAATTTTTACAAAGGCTGACGCATTTCGTCTGACTAGGACATTATCCAAGGCTACACTGATTGTAGTGGCTTACATGTATACAAATAATTCTAAAATCATTAATGTACATAGAGAAATGGATAATGTCCTAGTCAGACGAAATGCGTCGGCCTCTGGTGAAAAAGAATTTTTTTTTTAAATTTGTTTAAATTAATTAAACGTTACGTGGAATATGAAGCATGCGTTTCTCTTTCTTTAGTAAAATAGTAAACACAAAATATTTCCACCAATTGCCAACAGTGCATACATATTAAAAGATATATGTATTATGGAACAAGATTGATTTTACAGAATTTCAACTTTAATGATCCTGAAAATATTTTATCTCCGTTCGACTACTTTGAAAAATTTATAAGTGAAAATATAATTGAAAACATGGTTATTCAAACAAATTTTTATTCTATGCAGGAACCTAGTTTCTCCGTAAACACAAACGCTGAAGAAATAACAAATTTAATTAAATGCATCATTTACTACGCATAAAATACTACGAATTTGCTGATTATATAAAAATCAATGGCAAAAAATTGTTTCAACAAATTGCGGCGGTATGTACCTACATTTCAACAATAATTTGAATTTAGTTTCAAAAGGGCAGCTAGGTTATAATAAATTATTCAAATTTAGGCCTATTGTGCATATAGTGCTTAAGATTTTTAAAAAAGTAGAAGCTGTTTCATGCAATTGATGAAGTTTTGATTCCTTTCAAAAGGAGTTACGAAATAAAACAGTATATACAAAAACTAATCCAGTCAAGAGCGGGTCAAGATCGCGCAATCAGGATTCAATACCAGAACAGTCGACTGATCGAATTTAAGTATTTTTAAAGCTAATCCAAATTTTCCTGTGATAACTGAAAAATGAATGAATTGTGTCATATTATACTGGTAACATTACTGAAAACGTTTCCGATTATTCTGTTTCCCCTTTATTTAGCTCCATATTTCTCAACAGGCGGTGGCAAGAGTGATCTTATAAGAGCTGTCTTATAAGTTAACATACAAAAAAAAAGCTATGGAACTGACGAAAAAAGCAACAGTTTTCCTCTTATATATGACTCAAAAACTACTAACCCTGATAAGATCAAAATTTTAGTTTTAGATACCACGAAGATCAAGCGGGGTGGGGTGGGCGTGGTGTTTTTTTGCACATTTTGGACTATATCTTTTTTAACTAATTCATGAATAATTTTGATTTTTTTTAATCCTTCAAGTCACCTTTTCAAACAATATCCACACTATACAACTCAAAAAAATGAAAAAAAAAATGTTAAGCGCTCACATGGTTTTCAAATGTTATAAAAAAGCATCTATTTAAATTGTTTTTATCTTATTGTACAATATGTCTAGAATATTTTCCCAAAGTTTCAAATCAATCGGAATAAAAGTCTAGGAAATAGAGGTTTTGGAAATTATCCTTAGCAATGCAAGTATATTAAAACAGTTGCTTATCTATTCTATGTCTATCTCTCTCTCTCGCTACTCTTACTTTCTAACGGTCAGTTATTTTAAATATATTATTTTAATATGACCTGGACATTGCAACTGCAACATGATCTTTGCTTTGTGAAGCTGGAATCGACGATTCTATGTAAGTAAAAAAACATTGTTTTTCGTTTTATTCCTACTTAAAACTTTAATCAGTTTTTTCTAACCCGGTCGATACGATTTCTCAAATACTAATGCACCGATCTTTTTGAAATCTTGCACACTTCTTCAAAACAGGATTTATCAGTGACTACATAAGGTTTCCTTTTTTTTTTTGTTATTACAACTAATTTTACAAGACTATACGTAGTGTAAATTTTATCAAAAATTGTATCTTGAGCACCACGAGGACACTTTTTTTAGGGGTCTCAGGAAACTGGGTCCACAGGCAGAATTTTCGAAATTTTTAAATGAAAATTTTATAAAATATTCATGCTCTTTTATATGTTTAAAATTATGAATAAAATAATTATTTATTATATATAAAAAAAACAGGGAAAATATGCTTTTATTTAGCTTTCCAAGCCCATGTAACCCCTTAAATCTTTGACTGTTATACGCGTAATAACATTCTGTCAAAATTTCAAAATCGTACGTCGCGTTGTTTTCAAGAAAAATATATGTGACAAATAGACGAGCCTAAAAACAAGTGGAGCATAAGAGTGTTTCCTCGAGCTGGTTGCTGTGGAATGGTTTTATGATTACGGTAAAAGATACCGCTGTTGAAAAAATTAAAGCGGAAATAAATGGAGAAATTATAATAAAACTGTGTAAAAACATCTCCAGAGATTCTTGGTTTATACTCGCATTCGACAACTAGTTTTCTTCTTTTTTACTTTTGAAACAATTAAAACAAGAGTGTCTTCTGATCATTGGTACTGTATAACAGAATTGAAGAAGTGTAAACTGAAAACTCTAACAAAGAACTTAAGCTAGGAGAAAGAGGATCGTTTGTGATAAAGTGTTCGATAACCAAGCAATTACATATAATATCATCTTTTGCGGGTATTTATATCAAAGAAAATGTACAAAAGTGGTCAGTTACTGAACAGAAAAGGATTGATATCAAGCCGCCATATTTTGTAATAACTTAAAGTAAGATATCTATATTTTAGGTATCAATCTGCATGATAATATGCTGGTCCAGAAGATTTTATTTGAGATCTAAATTTCATTTAATCGATATGTGTGTAGTCCACGCCTGGTTTTTATATCGAAAAAATGAAATATAAAAGCTTGGTAAACTTGAAAGAAGTCTGATGTTTGTTAACAAACCAGAAAGTGAGCAGACCAGCGGCTGGTTCTTCACTAACACCCTGGTAATTATCTCCCAAAATCATGTATGCCAATTCAAACAGTATGCAAAAGTTTGTTATTTTACAAAATACTTAGATACCAGAAAGCAATGTCGCCTTACTCTAATATAAAATACACTAAATGCGGTGTACATCTTTGCATTAATAAAAACAGGAATTATCACGCCTCCTATCATAAGTAATAACCTAATATCAATACACGTTTATGATTTTCAATAAAACTTAATGATTTGCGATGGACAGATTGGAGCTAGATTAGAAGATAAGAGAAAAAAAAAGCATGAGTGGGTTATACTCTGGAGCTGCAAAGAGATAGTTTGATGAAGCTCTTGTTGATAAAGTAATTTTTTTCACAGAAAGGGGGTTATTGAATTTTATTCTTTCGAGACCCTTATAGAGTCTGCAGGAAATTTTTCAACCTACTGCATTAAGCAGAGAATTAAACGACAAGTACGGAGGATAAAGCCGAAAATCAGAATTTCATGAAGAAATTTTGAGATCAGCAGTACAGGGCGATCTAATCAGGACAGCAATGAAACCCTGAACTGCCTGCTGTCTATACTGTAGACAATTCTGTAGTTATTTCACTGTAGTGTAGACACAGGCAATTTAGGGTTTCATTTCTGTCCTGATGATATCGCCCTTTCTTCATGAAATTCTGATTTTGACTTTAATCCAACAAACCGACACAGTACCTCTATAGGTACTTGTCGTTTAATTCTCAGTCAGTTTTTCACTTCAGAAGCAATTTTGGGTAGCATTTTCAAATCTATTTTATGTGATGTATTTCAATGAATATTTTTCTACCTAACCAGTTAAAAAAAAAATTAGAAAATATATTTTCAAAATATGTGCAATATTTTCATCTGCATTCATCCATATTTTATTGATAAAACTAATTGTTGCAGTTCCTCCGATAGATCTGCTGTGGAAAATTCGGATCTATTCTACAAATTGTTTAAGATTTTAAAATTTTATTTTTCAGTTTGCAGTTTTTGAAATTAAATTTCGCGTACAAGCTCCTTATACCTGCGTTAAAAGAAATTTTTCATGATAGAAACGAAACATTTTCAGAAAAGATTTTAAAACAATTAATCAGTAAAACGACAAATTTTATACTACTGTGGTAAATTGATGAAACCAGGTAAGAATTAATTCCAGTTTTTATTTCCTATTTCCAAATCCTGTATTTTAAAGGATACCGACAATATTATTAATAAATTAATAAAATGTTTATCCATTTTTTATTAACTATTTACCACACTAGACAATTACATCATGTCTACATAAAACTTTTAACCTGAAGACAAATAATAACACAATTATTTTAAAATAATATTCTATAGCTGATTTTTCCGTGACGTATTAGATGGCAGAAATTTTAAACTGTATTCGATTGTGTACAACATCAAAATTTTCAATATTTACTTATTATAGTTTAGGTTTTCTGAAATTGAATGTGAACGCAATGTACAATAATATTTGTGTATACATCAACTGCAATTACATCGCATAATTTGTGGATTGTGAGATTCCTGTATGTAGATATTTATTCCATCTAAACCAAAAGTCATATAAATTTTAGATTTCCCTAAATATCAAAAATATTTTAGATATTCAGATCAACGAGTCAGCAAAAATAACACATCTTCAGCCCAATTCACAATGACCACTAAAAAACTTGTGATATGTGTAAGAAACTAATGGCCCTACTGATGCAATATATAATTATGCAAGTACTCGTGACAAGTAGAGATTTGCTGATGCTAGGACTATGGTCAGACAAAAGTTTATTCTTCATCCGTGTTATTCGCAGATTCATTATTTCAGCAGCAGTTCAAACTCAAAACTTCAAACGAGCTGTTAGGGAAGAGCTCCTGCACGTGGGAAAAAGTTACATTCATCGACAAACTTTGTATTCAGCTCAGAAAAAGTTAATTATTTCAATATTTATTTGAAATATATTTACGTGCGAAAATTAGATTTTCCTAAAAAAAAAGCAAACTATGAAAATAAATATCAACTGCACGTAACTTGGCAGATGACGATTTTAGTAATACTTTCGGACAAAGATCTTTTCGAATTCAAATTTTGAAAATATCTTTGTTAATTTAAATGAATTATGGTATGAGGGTAATTTTTTTCGAAAAACTCTATTTTCTTCAATTCCTTTGTATACTAGATCAGGAATGCAATTAGATGACCAAATACACGCTACCTCTTTTTAATTTTTCCCCTATAAGTTAAGTACCTAATTCCAAGCCGATGGGGGTGAGATTTCACAGTTGATGATTTTTTTTATTCCAACTATTTTGAAATTTCAATAATGTTCGAATTTTGAAACTAGCAACTTCAATTATTACGAAATTTATAAAAATTTCAGTTCAAAAGAAAAAAGTGTAGTTTTCTTACAAGAATCACCTAAACCCATATCAATTTCTTGACGTATACAACTGAGTGAAATTCTTATAAAATCACGATATAATTTTTAATTTTTTATATTCTTTTATATTTAAATCATCCTGTGTAGGTATAAAAGTTTACTTTTATGAATATTTTCTGACTCCATGCAAGAGACGGTCGCAGCAATAATTTTTTGATGGCTGCTGAAAGTGTTCACTCAAAGTGTGAAATTCTTATAAAGTCACCTGTTTATGCGAGTAAATTTTTAAATCCTCCATTCATTTATTTATTTTTAATTTTAATAGTTTAATAGTAATAAACTATGTCAGATGTGGAGAGGGGGGAAAATAACGGCATATCATGATGCCGGAGTGTCGATGCGACAAATTTAAAAAAAAAATTTTAATCGCTCCTTTTCAGTGGTTCGAAATTACCTCAACCGTGTTCAAAATTATGGAAAGATTCGGCGTTATGATTATAATAAGAAATTGTCTATAAACATCGACAAAGAACTGCTATTTTCCGTGAAATGAGGAAAGAAAAGGGGTGAATAAGTTATATGCATCACAAATAGTTTCAGACTTAAATCTTCTATCAAGGTTTGAGCCAGGACAAAAGCATATTTTTTTAAGAATCCTATAAGAAACCGCGTCTTACTGCATTACACAGGACTAAAAAGTTGGAATTCGCTAAAAGAGTGTATGAGTTGGACTAGTGAATGGGACGGAATGCTCTTTGGTGATGAAAAAAAAGTTTACTTGGACGCGCCTGCTAGTTTCGCGCGCTATTGACATTATAAAAGAATACAGGAAGAAGTCAGAATGAGCAGGAATTTTTGAGGAGGCAGAGTTATAATTTGGACAGGATTTTATTCAATAGGAAAAACCGAAATAATATGGGTACCATCAATGCACAAAAGTATATAGATTTATTAGAGTGTGTTATGGTTGAAAAAACTGAGAAATTGTGTAGGCATAACTTTATATTTCAGCAGGATAACGCTGCGTTGCCTACATACAGCAACAAGAGTAAAAGAGTGATTTCATGAAAAAAATATTATTATTTTGGAGTGTCATACACACATACAAGAAGCACAGATCTCGACAGGATCGAAAACTTATGGAGAATATTAGCACGTCACGTTTATGCAAATGAACGTCAATTAACATGGTCAGTGGCAATTAAAACAACATGGAATAACATTTCTTCAGATATTTAAAAATAATTAATTAACTCAATGCGGAACAGAATTTTTAGTTTAATTCAACAAGTAGGAGAATCAAACAGGTTATTAAATAAATATATAAAAAACAATTTTTTACTTGGATATTTTCATTTATACCTGATTTTATAAGAATTTCGCTATTAATTTTGTGCATTTCATATTTAAACTTGAATTACTTAATTTTTTTTAGCATTATTAAATTTTTTATAAACTAAATTTCTAAGACTCTTATTTTTGAATGTACCTACACCCAATGACTTTTTAATTATTTGCTAAATAATATATGTACGTAGGTGTATAAAATTTAAAATTTTTGTACTAATTTTATAAGAATTTCGCTGACTGTATGTATGTATATTCTCGAAAATGAAACCTTATTAAGACATACAGTATAAGTGGCCATTGAATTAGAAACATTCACAAAAAATTTTTATCTGTCCAATCCAGAGAATTTTTCTCATGTTTTTCAGTTTCTAAGAAAACTTTTTGTATATTAGGAAATCGATCATGTACTTAACTATATTATGCGTATCATAAAACCGTTTGTTTTTTCGAAGGTAGGAAGATAGGTAAAAATTTTCTTTTTTATGTCTATTACTTACAGTAATCTGATCGACTACGTTGAACACTCAGTATTCATCTGTTGAACTGTTTACATTAATTGAACTTGTTATTTTCTACTTAGTGTGTTGTCTTAAATTATTTAAATGAAAAAGGAGCATTTCCGTTTAAATTTGTATAATAGGTATGACACGGTGTCTAAGATATGAAAAAAAAAAATTTATGGAAAATATATCTCGAGTCATGAGCCTTCTCCCAAATTGCCGAGTAAAAGAAAGACTAACCCACTAAACGACCGACAAACTATTTCAACAGCTTTATTACATCACAGAGCATCACATTAAGTACTAAAAAAAACTCACACTGAGCAAGTATAGTAGAGATATCGGTTACGTCGCCGCTTGTACGATGCGAATTTAAAATGCAGGCGTCTGGCAAAAAATCCAAAATTGACACCAAAAATGAAAAAGGCACAAAAACTTTACAGTTGACGATTGGGAAAAAGTAAGTTTATCAATTTAGCCGAGCAAACAGTTTTCGCACCTTTTAAAAACATATTGGAAATTACAAAATTGATTAAATTTTTAGGTTATGTTCAGTGAGGGGAGTCTGTATGTCAGAAACAGACCTTTAGAGAAATACGAGGAGTGAAAACAGTTCACCAGTAATCATGATTTAGAGCTGCATCAGAAAAGGGTCCGAGTCCTATCTATTTTGTTACGGGAACAATGCAAATACAAACTACTTTTGGATATTGTTATCCAAGCTCATATTGAAGATTTGATCGTCCATGAAACATCATATATTGTTTTATGTAAAATGGCGCTCCCTGCCATACCGCAAAATCTATTAAAAAGTACCTCGTAGAGCATGAGATTCCATTACCTTTTTGGTGTGGAAACTCACCGAATTTAAACTCAATAGAGAACTGCTGGGGCTATGCTAAGGTTTAGAGCTTTTCAAATCCAATGATTGAAACATTGAAAAAAGAAATCCAGAAAAATCTAGAAAAATGACAAGGATATAGAATCCATGATTCAGAAATGCATTGAAAATTTGCCGAGCCCTGTATAAAAGCCGTAGTTAATGTTAAGGGAGGCGTTACAAAATATTAATTCTAAAGGCGCATTCTGTACATACACGTTATAACCCCTTAAATAAATATTTATACTAAAGTACTTCATTTTTAATGTAAAATTAATCAAAGTATTGAAATTTCCGAAAGTTTCTAAATCGATGGCCACCTACTGTACATACTTTCATGAAGTCAATAAGATTGCTATCGCCTAAGTGTGTCCCATATATGCACCAAAAATTGTGTATAACCGCAAAAGTAGTGAATTTAGATTTTTGATGGTTTTAACATTCAAAAACTACCCAGCAAATATTGTGGCGATAAATTGTTGTGGCGATAAAAAGGGGCAATATAAATTATCCTGTCCTTTTATTGCCATGACGATGTTTTGGCGATAACTCAAGAATTAAAGTCAATTAGATTCCCGGAAAAATTACGAGTTACCTACGAAGAGCTTTCTTATTGCTACATTATTTCATTTTTATTGCCTAAAACGCTGCTACCAGATGTGATGAGAACGAGGTGTACATAAACACTCTTTTTAAAGAAATTTAATCGTTATCGACAATATTCTAATACTCTCCCATTGGAAGTGTAGTAGAGTAGAAAATAGTGAAACTTGAAAAAATTGCAATTCCAAAAATATACGCAAAAATTATCGCTATAACGATTATAAAATGAATCAATTAACTGATTCAAATGCGATGCAACAATAACCCCCGTTAAACTAAACAGAAGCGAACGATAGATATGCGTAGGTAAAATTCCGGCAACAAAAAATAACTTTTATGCGATAAAATGGCGATTCGCTTCAGATTGAAAACCAAACGCAAGAAGGTAAGAATATTTATCGTCATGGCGACCCATTTCATGATTCGCTTACACTATTCATATATGCAATACAACATTTACCCCCGGTCAAATTAAACGTAAACGATACATTGTCGGCGATAAAAATGTTCGTTATATGGAAATAAGATCACATAAGATAGCGATTCGGACGGAGACCATTCGTAATGTTTGCTGGGTTATCGGGATGCAAAGTAGTTTGTAGACGTACCAATGAATGTAGGATTGATATAATACTACTAAATGATATAATAAGAAAATATCCCTCCATTTTTCCAACAAACCTAAGTAAGATATTGGAATATTGATTGAAATCGATTGTTCATCCTAAGATCGTTAAATTTCACAAGCCCCTTGACTTTTGAGGTAGTTAGGTATCAACAACATTGAGACATACTTGAAGCAATTTCTTAATGTCTTCTGAAAGAAGAAATCCTGAACCTTTTAATATTTAACAAATTCAATGCTAATTATTAGAATGTTCTTTAACTAATGATTTTTTCGGCTAAAAAGTAAAAAACTGTTATAAATTTTATGAAGTGGTGGTAGGTACCTATCTACTGGTACTGGCAGGTACAGTTTGCACAGAAAATGTTCAAAATGAACGCGAGATATTCGAAATTTTTTAAGACAATAAAAATATTTTTTTTTTGTTTTTTTTTTTTTTTAAGAAAAACTGAGATTTCGAAACTAATAATGGAAAATTTAAAAAGAAAACGGAGTATTTTTCATATTTTCCATTCGAGATTAGTGTGATAAAACAAAGGTTTCTCAAAACGTTTTCTCAGATACGCGACGTCTTAACTTTAGTCAATTCACGAGGATTCTCTTACACTAAATCACTTTTTTGAATCTTAGTTGATAAAATTATTTGTATAATTATTTTTTTTTCTTCTTTTTTGACCGAGCTACAATCTAATTGTTTTTTTGTTTTTTGTTTTTTAACTTAATATTTACAAAATGCAGATAAGTGTGTGTACTTACAAGGATCGAAAAATTTTTACAACCGCAAATTCGCGCACTAATTCCAAATGCATGGAACGCATAGGTAAATATATATGAAGTAAAAATATCGGTGAGTGTACCGCTCGCTAATTAGCAATTTTATTGTCTTTTTCTTCATAAGCGGCCGCAGACCGAACATTACTTAGCGAACACACATTGAGATTGTACATATGAAGATATTACATATATCTACCCACATAATATTGCAAACATGTGGCTTCGAGCCAATTAGAGTTTACTTACGGGATCAGAACAATAGGATCCAGTGTCTGATGTTTCTTGGTATCAAATCTTCGACACTCTGCTTTCTTCCTCATTCTCATTGTCTTGATGTTGTTTTTGTTGTTGTTGTTGTCGTTATCTAGTTAGCATAGTCGCGGTAAGGATGCTGATAATGATGGTAATTATGATGGCGCTGCTTGCGCGACGCATCAAGCCCTTACGCTAATGGATACTGATGTCACAAGCTGGTCGTGCCGGTAGGCGCGTGGTAACCTAAACTCTGATAATAGGAATCTTGTCCCAAGGCAGCATGTGAATTGGAGAGTGGACTGAGAGCATTATAGCCGGCGTACTGACTCATGTCGTACATTTTAATGTCCGCTTTAGATTCTGTAGGTAGTAGCCTATTAATTGAGAATGGATGATTTGCTGGTGTATATCCACCGGCTGGTTCCTGTTTTAGATGATGCATTGGATGGTAATCACTGATTAACGATGGATGACATCTATTTACCATTGCTGAGAGCTCCTCTTGTTGCAATTGCTGATGATGTGCTGTACCATGTTGACCCTGTTGACCTAAACATAGCTCAGCATTTGCATGCAACATAGCTAAAGCTTCAGCATCTTTGGAATGTGATGAACTAAGTAATCCAGATACTTGAGAATCTGATGTAGATTTATGTTCTCTATGATGATGATGATCATCATGCATATTTGAATCTTTTTTTCCAGGACTTGTTGCTTCGATATTATGTGATGGACTTTTATGTAATTGTCGTATAGCCTCCTTTTTTTCATCTTTGAAACGTTTTTGCCGACGAAGATAGCAACCATTTTCGAACATATTACCAGAATCAGGATGTAGCGTCCAAAATGAACCTTTTCCCGGCTTATCAGGGGTTCTTGGTATCTTTACAAAGCAATCATTAAAACTTAATGAGTGTCTTATAGAATTTTGCCATCGTTGTTGATTTTGTCTATAGAATGGAAATAGATCCATTATAAATTGATAGATTTCAGATAATGTGAGCATTCTAGATTGATTATTTTGGATGGCCATTGTTATAAGTGATATATAAGAGTATGGAGGTTTAGCATGTGTATAACTACGTCTATATGTTGTTGGTTTTTCTACTCTAGATCTTTGTAAAACATTTGAATTTGGTGAACCTGTTTCAAGTTCTCGTCCAGTTGCCATTGCTGTAGAATATCCACCCATAGCTGCCATAGATGACATACTGCTACCCATACATGATCCCATATTGCCAAGAGGTGATCCCATTGAACCATATCCCATTGTGCTAGGTGTCATACAATTGCTACCCATTGAATTCATAGCTGCTGCAACACCCATACCACCCATTCCAGAACCTAAGACACTAGACCCAAAGCTCGCACTTTGAGGTGATACTGATGCCATACCACCTACAGACATACCCATTGTATTCATACTATAGGTCGGTGCCATCGGGCTCATATTTCCTCCGGCCATACTTACGCCAACGCTTGATGTTGTTTCTGGGTACAATTTCTGCATTTTTGCACAATTTTTTTTTTTTTTTTTTGTTCTTTATCTGTTTGCTGTTCCTGTTTTATTTATTTATTTATTTTTATTTATTTATTTATTTAATATAAAACTTAGAAGTTAAAAACTTTGCACTTTTTTGCACTGTTTTGGTTGGGGTTTTTCTTTTTCATTTGTGTCAACACTCTATTTCTAGGTAGGTACCTACCTATAGGTTTCACCACTTATAGAACTTTATTTATAGAGAAATGATAAAAACTAGAATCACTAAATGGCAACATTTTTGGTTTTTTTTTTTTTTTTTGAAGCGCAAATTAATTAAACAAAAATAACAAAAAAAAAAGACCAAAAACTAAAAATCAATCACACAATCACTGTCTTCCGATTTTTTTCTTTTTCCTTCTTCTTCTTTTGTTAACACTGATAATAATGATTTTATTAAAGTGATTCAGAGTTTAATAAACAAATATTTGCGATATATAATTACCGAAAGCAAGCATCTCTCTTTTGAATTGAATAGAAAACAAAATAATTATTGTTGTTCGCGTTAACTGTTTACACTTTTCGCAAGTTTGCAAAATATTATTTATTTAACTTTGCTCCTATTTTAGAGTTGTAGGTATCTAGCTATATTCAATGGCACACAATATGTTTACACTATCCGAACTCTTGATTTGTTAGTCTTTTCCGTTAGTGTCAACAATCGAACTAAGTTAGGGGTTGATGGCGTAAATCAACAAACTTGCCCTAAACTTTAGTACACTCATATTTGCAACAGGTTACGTTACATACGATATTTGGACTGTGATACATGCTGATGTTTATGATGTTTTGTTACTATCTATATGTAGGTAGATATAATTGGTATACTACCTATAGTAACTATACAATTAGAACTACGAACAACAGTTAACTGTGTCAAAAGTCACTTTGTGTAAATCTTTAAATTGTTTGGCGACGGCTTATAATCCACTTTGCGCATCAAATATTTCCCATTTGCTTTGACAACATCTTAACCAGATTAGTTCGTCGCGATTGTATCAACACACACGGCGTGCGTATACCGTATATACCCAGACGGGCTGCGACGATTGTTGCACTCGATTTTTATTTAAAAATTACACACTTTTTCAATGCGAAATTGTTTTAATAGAGACCCCGTAAATGGAAACAGATCCAAAAAAAAAAAAGCGATTTTTTTAAAAGTCCTCTTCTGTCTATTAGATGGATGTATGCCTGTTATTCGGTATTCAAAACAAGATGCGACTGTTTGCAGAGGGGAATACCTACTTACTATTTGGCTTACTAACAAATATCGAGCTCTCAAGTGTTCCTTCTGGCTGCCTTGTATATGGGCGAGCTTTCGTATCGTCGTGCCGTCATCATCATCATCATCATCATCCATGCTGTGCATGTAGCTCTACAGAGTTCTCCTACCCAAAACCGGTAAATTGACGAGTAGGGACACAGAAGAGTACCTACCTACATACAACAGTACTGGGCGAGATAAAATGGAAGAGAGAAAAAAAAACAAAAAAAAAAAACCGGAAAGATACAAGTACAACACCCCAAGCAGCAGGAACCATGAGACTATACGGTATATGTCGATCGACCTGGTACAAACCAGTTACATGCCTACATACATGCATACCTAACTATATGCGGCTATAAGGTCTGGCAAAGCGCACACATTTGCGCGCACATTAATTGAAGCTATATGCTACAGCCTCCTCGGTAGGATGGGAAAGAGGTATGACCAACACGAAATGAATTATCCCCTCTTTTACACCACACTAATGGAGGGGGATTATCACTGTTCGACTGATGCGTAGACTTGCTACTGGTAGCGAAATTCAAGCCAATCAATTCTGTCTCGGTTTGTTTGTTTTGTAGCCGTTGCCAAAGCAACAAAACAGATAGGCGGAGCTCCAGCCATTTATGCCACGCCTCTGCTGCACTCTCTGGCATTTATATCTAATAAAGGTGCTTTTCAGTCAAAAGCATAACTGAAAATGATTTTTCAACTTTCCGGCATCGATCAATACCGGATGTAATTGCGGTCATCTCTGTTCTTCTTTTAACGTGTTTCTGGTCGGGCAGAGTAAGATGATGCGTTAGTTTTGCTTTGAAGCAGTCACTCTAACAATATAATTCATCCATCTGCTATCCCCGACTATGTGACCGCAAAAAAAAAAAAGTTTTCCTTTTGCTTTTCTAATCGCACTTTCCTTTTTTTCTTTTCTTTTTTTATATATATATATATATCTACCTATACTCACCTTTAGAAAATGTTCACAGGGAACGATCTGCCATCGCATCAACCACCATTATGATGTGGAAAACTGAATCAAACCTATAGAATGCGCCACAGTCGCACTTACCTCCCAGGCCCAGTTTACCTAGCTATATACCTATATTTAAAATTTCTCTCTCCGCAATCGTGTAAATCCGTGCATTGCGAGCTGCGTTTTGTTGTTTCTATTACCGCATTCCTCAATTCTGACATCGTGTTTCCTTTTATCTCAATGTGTTTTTTTTTCGATTTCCTTTTTATTTGTTGCCTCTTACCAAAGTTTTCCTCTTTTTCCAATTTTTTATTCCCATTTTTAACGATTTTAATAAAACAAAAAAAAAAAACTCTAGAAAAGCTTTTTCCACCCTCTTGTCAAGCCCTTGTAGTATCGATGATATGTGTCCGTTCATTGCTGCTGGTGTAACCGAGTTTATCGAAGAACGCCATCAAAGTGACATCGAATTTGGAACGTTGTTTTTTTTTTGCGTGTTTTCGTTTTATTGTTGGATAGTAGCTATCTATCTAGTTTTGGTTGGACTGTATTACCTACGTGAAAACATTCATTATTACCTACAAAACTACTACGACCATTTTCAGAAAAACAAAATTTGTCAGCTAGGTATAAAAGTGAAAAGTGTACTGACTCGTGCGCGATGTTAATTTTAGAATAAGAAAAAAATTCCTCCGATCTCTAAAGAGAATCCTAACGTAGGTACGAATGCAATCGATTTTTTAAAGTTTCTATTTTATGTGATGTCAGTGAGATGATGATGATGATGCATTTAAATTAATGTGGACAATTAATTGTGACTACTAAAGGATAATTGTGAATACATATAAGCACAAACATATATTTATTTATTCGTAAAATACTGTCATCTTCCGTAATCGATTTTAGTTGTTCCTGATAGAAAGTGGCACAAGTTCTAATTAAAAACATTTTTGCTTTTTTTTTTATGTATACTCGTAACGGAATTTAAGAGTTTTATCTCTTTTTAACTGCATTTTATTAAAAAAATAAATAAAATGTGCATTTAAAGGCAAACGATGCATGTAAACGGAAGAGTTTATTGGCATGAATTTTCCAACAGAAGATGATTTTTGAAAATAAAATTATATTCTCCTAGTAGAATTTGAACGTGACTGAATTTAAAAATTTTCAAATTAATTATAATGAGTAAGTTGCTAGTCGCGAGAATGGCGGGAATACTGTGCCAGTTTATTATGACATACGGATAATTGGCGTGTTACAGTTAAAGATTTCGCCTCTATATAGTCTCTGCAATCACTACAATTTTTTGATGAAATAAGATACTCACCTCTGAATTACCACCAGACCCATCCCATATTTTCTGCTACATGTTTTAGTTCACTTCAGTTTAATTATCAAGTCGCATTGAGGGGCCAATCAAATTCAACTTTATTATTATTATATTTCCCTTTTTTTTTTTGTTCTTGGATTGAACATTATTTAAAAGGTTCTTCGTTTAAGACTTAATCATATCAGGATTCACTATAAATATGTATGTATGTATGTATAACACCCTAGGAAATATTATATAAATAAAATATAAATAGAGAACCTGCAATTTCATATTTTGAACAAGTTAAGAGGAATAGACAATGGCAATTTTTCTATACTCTTCGTTACTTTTCAACAAACATTTTCATTTTAAATCGAATCATCGCAGAAAAATGCACAAAGGAAAAATTTAAAACTAATAAGAAAAATCATTGGGAAAATTGTATATCCATATCCTTGAACTTTTTGGATATTTTCGTTGAATTTTCATATTCATATATTTTTATACCCTAGATGAAATCATAGGGGTATACTAAGTTTGTCATTCCGTTTGTAACACCTCGAAATAATGATGGTAGAGCAAAATGGATTGGACACCCATTCATAATATTAAAAGTTATTTCGATTTTTGCATGTCCGTCCGTCCGTCCGTCCGTCCGTCCGTCCGTCTGTGCGCACGATAACTTGAGAACGCGTACACTTAGAGAGCTGAAATTTTGTACACAGACTTTAAAAAAAAAAAGTAAAATTAAGTTCGAAAATGAGCCAAATCGGGCAACTCCTTCGTGGGGTTGCCATATAAAAATTTCGTTTTCCGCTATATATTTGGTCACTGCCTGAGAACGCGTCGACGTAGAGAGCTGAAATTTCGCACATGATGTTTTTACTACATTAGCAAATAAAATGTCAAAAATGGACTACATCGGGCAACTCTTTCTTGGTGTTGCCATATAAAAATTTCGGTTTTTTACGTATACTTTGAAAACGATCAGTCCAAGACATTTTTATGGTACTAAAAACTTCTGCAGAATACGAAATCCTATAAAATTGGTTATAATCATTTTGTCTGTGCGACAAACCGTTCTAGAAATATATGCGAAAAACTACTTCAAAATCAATACTTGAATAGATCGGTGACCATACGAAATTTAATACGGGCATTCATCTAGGGTATCCTAAGAATTGGTCTTAGACCAATTCTAGCTTTTTTACTTGTTTAAAGAATATTATGCAGCGGGCGTCATCATTTTTATTGTCGCTTTCAAGAAAACCTCCTAGATTTGTTGATTAGAGCAAAATTGCAAAACTTTATAAATTTCAAATTTATAAATTATTGACATGGTTAATTTTTGATAACCTTGGTGCATGATGTAAGTGTAAAACGTAAACTATTTTTACATAGATGCATTTTTACTTATCCCGAATTAGGATATGGTAATATTAAAAGAAGTAATAGATTTTGTTGAGAATCGATATTATTGTAATGCTAGATATGGGGTCTATCTTTACTCTCCAAGAGAGATAGAAGTTTTTTTTCAGCCTTGCGTGTATACACATGTAGGTACCTCCTTCAAAGTTTCTCCAATATCAAATGTTGACAATAGTTGAGTTTTTTCGCATATGGATCCGGGTCAGGATCAGAAATAATTTTCGTATTATATTATTTCGATAGAGCACTATATGATTTAAGATATTTTTGGTAAAATGCAAATTTTCAAACACAATACATTGAAATACTTTTTTACATAATAATTCTTATGTCAAACACTGATTCATATGAATTCTATTCTATGTTCAAAATTTAACACTTTTTTATTAACGTTTTTCATTATTCCAATGCAATGTGATTGATAATTTGTACTTTTCCAAAAATATTTTAAATCATACGGCTCTATCGAAATAATTTAATGCGGAAATTATTTCTGATCCTGACCATGATAACCCCAAAGATAACAAGTTATGGCCGATTCGAGAGGAAATTTTTTGTTGTTGTTACGTCATGAGTATAGTATATCTTCGTTTAAATTACTTCGGGAAAAGTAATTATGTGCTAGGGGGAAAGCAAAGAAATTTGTAAACAGAAATTTTTTTTTTTTCACTTTGAGAAGGACGATTGAAATTGAGATGAACAAATTTGTGACAATAGTCGCCAAATTAGGGAAGCAACCAATTGATAAATAATGTGGCTATACCTTGTTAATTTTTGTATGATGACCTGGACTCATATGCGAAAAAAACGAATCTATTATTGAATGCTCCTATGGTGTTTTCAAATACTTTTACCAGTGATAAATATTTAAAAAAATTCTGATACTATACCAAAGAAAGCTCAACATTTTTAGTTCAAAAGTTCTTTTTTATTTCAAACGTAAATATCGCAAAGTGTTACCTCATTTTGTTTACTCTGTTGCGTTTTAATACGAACTATTCCAGAAAAATTCCGAATAAGGCATTAAAAATTAAAATTCAATTCATTGAATTTTCGTATGACAAATAACATAGTCTTGTAAAAATATTATTCACTCCAAAATCCTAATAGGTACTAAGGTCCATGCTAAGCTAGATTTTGTTAGAAAATTTAGCAAGCTAAAAGATATTGGCGAAAATTTATCCTGAATTTTAGCGAGAGCGGTACTAAGGTCAACGCGCTAAATTTGGCTTTGGGTTTTGATTAGAGATGACACCATCGGTAAGTCTCCAAAAAATTTAGCTTAAATTAATCGCCCGGGCCCGGGTGGTTCTTTAGCACACTAAAAATATTTATTGTCAGAGTTTTGAGTTTGATCAATTTATTGACCGGATTTTTGCAGTTAACGTAGTTTTGTACGTCTTTGCTGTAAATATTGGATTTCTTCTTGTGACCTTATTTTCAATATCATTGTTATTTTTTTTTTTTTGTTTTTATTATATACATTATTCATATTATTTTAATATTTTTAATATTTCCAAATAACTTTAACTAGGTAGGGTCTGTTTTTAGAAATATTATCTCCGCGCGTTGTATTTTGCAAAATTCTTCTTTTTCTTGTTTTTAATATATCTTTTCTCTGAGTCTCCGCTGTCATATTTGAGCTGCTAAATAACGGCCCGATATTGGAGACCAGCTAAAATTTAGCTTAGCATGGACCTTAGTACTATTTTATTAATTTTTGAAATGGCTAATTTCCTGCAATCTCATGCATTTCAAACATATCTTATGAAATTGTTTATGTACAGATACTTTGGTACTGTTATACGGTGTCCAAAAATATTTGGAATGTTTTGTTTTGACTTCGATCCGCTAACCTTGAATTTTCTATTTTTCTTGATAGTATTAGCTGCCGCGGGCTTTGCTTGATTGCCCTACATTTTGATTTCTTTAATTTAGTTTTTCTCAGTCTATTATTTTTATTTTAGATTTAAATTTTTCAGTTAAGAATATTCATTAGGTAGTTCTTATTTTTTGTTTACTGTATTTTTATATTTTATTTAATGTATGCTACTTCTTGTGGCTCTTTCCATATAATTTGCATTGCTTATTTATTTATGCATTATTAAAGTTAGTTAAATATCTGACATTCTTAGCTCGTGTAAATCTACTACCTACTTTTGTACAAAAACATTAAATAGAGTTAAATTTTTGAGACTATTAAGTTCTAAAATTTTAGAGCAAAAAAAAAACTATTTTAATTTTATTTCAAAGGCACTTTCTGGGAAATTGATTTTTTACCGTTATTATAAATATCTGACAACTCTAATGTGTTTTGAATTTGGATATCTTTGGTGCGTTTTCTAAGTCAGAAACAAATTTCCTAAACTTTGAATAGCAGAAGGACACCGTTGTCGTCAAATTTTTGAGCTGGATTTATTACATTTGGCGTCTTTTATTGTTGATCAAATTTGATGGAGTTATTTGTTTCCCGAGGAATAGAAGTAATAGTGTCATCCTTTAGTATTGTCGTCCGTTACTTGAAAGACCACCACCAGTTTGCCTCTTTCTTCATTAAACCGGTTCTGAATTCCAGTTTTCTCATAACATAACATAATTAGAAGTTAGCCCAAAATCTAGTTTCTGTATTCGCATAATATACGAAACTACTATGGAGGAAAACGCACCGACAAATTTCGAAATTTTCGATTTGTTTTGTTTAGCTTTTCTTAACCTCTTAAGAATATGTGGTGAAAGCCACATGCAAAAATTCGAAAAAGTAACGGAGTTATGACCGATGTAGTCAAAACCGAGCGGCCGAACGAAATTCAGGTAGAAATACGAAAATCTCAGAACCATTATAAGTATCGGCCGAAGTGGAGTGGATGATTCTATGTAAGTTGAAGAATTTTGCGATTTATTCATTGCTCAACTTTCAAACGCGTTTTTCTCGAAATCATGTTTTCGAAAACTAATGAACCGATTGCAATTATCTTTTTTTGTGCTTATTCTACATATAATTATTTAGTCTTTGTCACATTGATTTTTTTTAGTGGCTTAGGTTTTTTTTTTAATCAGCGAAATAAGGTCGTATTTTTCTCTAAAAATCGCTATGTAAATTCAAATGTCCGCCATTTTGTCAAAAATCGATATATTCAAAATCGCATATGACAAAGACTAGATTTACTGTTCAGTTTAATTCCTGTTGTTTTTTTTTTATTATTTGGATGATTAAAGATGAAGCAGGAGTGCGTACCGCGGAGGCCCTTTTTTTTACGGTACTTTACGGACCAGACAATTACTCGGCGAATATTTGATATATTTCAATAAAAAAATTTTGATGTATTCTTAAAAATGTGTTTTATCATTTAAAAAAGAATTGGTTTGATTACTGCTATAGATTGTCTTTAAAAAAAAATCCGGAAAAATAGCTTCTCGGTGCGTTTCCCCCCTTAATTTACATCTAGTAAATATTATTATCCAAAACGAAAGGTCTTTGCAATTTTCTTACATGTAAATTCGAATATTTTTCATATTGAGCCATCTTTTATCGGAGTTTATTGAACTTTATACTTTTTTGAGACTTGGTTTTTTCTTCAAAGCTTTTACAATGGCACCTTTAAGTGTTCTTACTTCACGTTTTCGTCTATTTTCTCTTTCGAATTACATCACAATATTTTGCTATAAAAATATTTAATTTTGTAAGCACTTTTTCCCCTATAGAATAAGCTAGGTACATTCAAATTAATGATGCATAAATTGTATATGACTTAACCATCTAATTATAAGAAAACCCAATAATTTCATATTGCGTGTTAACCAACTGACGCAAATATAATTTTGTCAAAGAATTTTTCTCTTATCTTATTTTTCAAAATGGTTTGATTGACTATTTTTCTGAATGCACAAAGTTGAATGCACTGGTTTCTTATACAAAAAAAAAAAAAAAAAAAAAAAAAACAGAATTTAGAAATTTGTGTGGCGGATAAAGTCACGAAAATACCACTATCACAACATTATACCAACATTTACCATAAATTATATACAGTTATTGTATTATGTTAGAGAGACACAACGAAACAATTCTCTTCATCTATTTATCTATTTCCTGCTCTCAACTTAGTTCGTTGACATCTGCTGACAGCTCAAATTTGATATTAAAACCAGTTTTAAATTAAGAATTCATAAAAGCGTACATTAGAAAAATAATGTTAAAAATTGAACGTTTGGATTATAAAATCCAAGAAAGGAAAAGATATTCTTATTGCCGATGAATATTACCCGATTAATCACAGAAGGTGAACACTGTGCTTATGTAAAAATCACTCAGGTTATTCTCATAATCCAGTTCCTTATAAACAAGTAATTCATACAGTTAATAACTTTTGGAAGGATATGCTGTTACTTCTGAAAATCTCAGCTTCATCGCAAATTATAAGTTCGACTCTAACGTTTTCTCGAACATATTTAACTTCAAGGAAAGTACAAAAAAATTCAGACCGCTCATATCCATTTCAAGTGCCTTCAAGAGTAGAAATCGTTAGCAAATATACGAAAACGATTTTGGGAAAGTGAGTTATTTATTTTAAGTGAAATTGAGTTTAAGTGAGAAAAGTATAATCATTCTTGATACGAAATCTAGTGTTAAGCTTAGCGCTTGCCTATGGATCACACTTTCACTTTGATTCCACGTGAGCTCAGGCAACTATTTACTTCACGGTTATATCGAGAATCAAAAAGTACATTTAGTACCTAAATTGTAATAAGGTTTATACGTAATATTTTTAATATCTTCGCTCTGCTCAATTTAGGGGATGGCCAACGCCGTATATATAGATCATGAATGGGGGGGGGGGGGGGGTTTAAACTAATAGACTAACACCCTATAGAGACGAAAGAGTAAATGAATAAATTAGCTTGAACTCAATGAGCTTCGTGGATCTGTAGTATAAAATTTCCGATATTTAAAAAGCTAAGAAGTTGAAAACATGTTGCTTAACCCCTTTTTTATTACATATATTTACATTCGAAGAAAAAATTACAGAATTAAATTTAGTGTTCTCCTTCTTGCTGTGCAGTGGGTACTTCATTCATTTCAATTTTAATATTTCGATGAACGTTTAGCAGAGCAAGTCCTGTCCTGTGGAATCGCGGAGCCATGATTTCAACTTCTTCAATGTGGAAAACATTCTCTAAGCCAGGGCCTGAGAGAGGATATGGGGCCCCTACCAACCAGAAAAATGGGGCCCACCCTCCGCCATAAAATTATAAAAATATGTCAACCAAATAAATAAAACATATTTAAATAAATATTTAAACCTTATTTGAAGTAAACATTTTCAAAATATGTAAGTGCTAAATTCGAAAATGTAAGTAGGTACTATAACTGCCTTAATAACTAGACTGAGGAGTGAAAGGAAATAAATTACTTTAAAAATGCCTTTCGAGCTTTTTCTTCTGAGGATTCCTTTATAATCGTTGAAAAGTCCAGTGTCTGCCTGATGTCAGAATGTATATGAAGCATTGATAATCCGTTTAACCTTTCTTGAGACATTGTTGATCTGTTAAAATGCTTCACTCTAAGTAAAACGCTAGAGCTCCTTTCTGCGGAAATTGTTTTCCAAATTTCGTGAGACCAAAATTATGGATATAAGAAATTTTTTGTTCACAGAATTTTGCTTGCCATGCCAGTATGAACTGATACGTTTTTTTGCAATCGGTTTTGTTTTTAAATATTCAAATGAGCTTCAATCTAACCACCAAAAATTAATGTAAAAGTTAAGGAACAATTTTGAGATTTTTGCTAAAATTTTACTTTATAACTCCAAAGCTTTTAAAATATTGGTTGCAGGTAAAAAATTGTGCTTTCATAAGAACAATAATATTAAACATATCAATAATTATTAAAAATAATATTAAATAAAAATTCATTAGAATATTATGAAAAATCCAGTAAATATTGAACAAAATATGGATGCACTTGGTCTAAACTGAAAATTTTACAAAGCGAGTATTGTTCTTTTCACATATAAAGCATTTGTCGAGTCGGAATTAACAAATTGGATTAACTAGGAATTCTTACAAAAAAAAAAAAAAAAAAAAATCAGAATGGTGCATCGATATGAGGTAAAAACTACCAATAATGAACTATTTTTCCATCTTACATATTTTTACTATTTTTACTATCTTTCACTACTGAATAAAACCCTTGTGTATAAAATGTATAGTGATTGCGAAAATACTTCTTTGTTATAATGTCAGATAGCTCCACTTGTACCATTTTGAACTGTTTTGCTCACACACAGTCGCTAAAAGTTCTGCAACTGAAGTATGGACAAGGGGTTCAAGGGATAATCTGTAAGAGCATAGCCGAACTAATAATATCCAAAGTGAAGTAGAACAATCAGCAAAGCCTCGCTAGAATTTAAAATCAACGATGCCTCGACTTGATGTAAGGAAAGCCGCAATTTTTCTTAGAAATATACTGGAAATTTTTTTCCTTAGAACGGTTATGCATTATTGGATGCCGACAACGGGTGCTTGGACCAATAACAATTTTTATGTGCGTAGACGCGGAGATGAGCAATAAGCATTAATTTTTTTTTGTTAAGCTTGCTTTCCACGGCGCTTGGTTTCGTGAGACAAGCCACTTAATGCGGATGAGCTCGAGCCACCTCGCACTCGAGTTAACTTTACTCGTCCTGGTCGATATAATAACTTATTTTTATTGGACTTGACCCTACTTGATTACCATAATGCTTAATCTTCATTTTTCTCCTTAACTCTGAAGGTGTAATTGAACTCTACTGTGAGAATTATGAATTTGTGGTTTTACCTACTAAGCAGAATATTCCAAATGAATATTCTGTATAAAATAAATTTATGTCAGAAGGTAGAAAATGCATCAACATTTGTATGCATGTACTGGGTGGCGCAAAAGTAATGACCCTATTTGGTTCAGCTACAACTTATTTTCTAAATTAGAAAACTAGAATTAGTTTTTTATATATGTATATTTGTGCCATGAAATTTCGTCGCACTAGGATTTGAAGATGATGTTTCTTAAATGGTGACCTCCAGAGTTGATGCACATTTCAGCCCTAATTATGACATTTTCCATAACTTGCCATAACGATATGTCCCTTATTTCTTGATGAAGGGTTTCTTTTACGGCTGCAAAAGTCTGTGAGTTATTCAGATACACCAGTGATTTCAAATAACCCCAAAGAAAGAAGTCTAGAAAGATCAGATCGGGTGATCTTGCAGGCCAAACCAAGGAAAATCGCCAAAACGAGAGATAACACGGCCTGGAAAAGCGTTCCTCACTAAGTTCATAGTATCGCGCATTGTGTATGCCGTGGGCCGTCTTGTTGGAACCAGATATGGTCCAACCCCAATTCAATTAATCCAAACTGGGTATCAAGAACTCACATAACATAGCTCTGTAGCGCTCGCCAGTGACAGTTTTCACATTGCCTGCATCGTCTTCGAAAAAATAGGGTCCGATCACCCTTTCAGCACAGGCGCCACATCAAAAAGTAATTTTAGTGGGTGTAAAGCTGTTTCTTGAATAATGCGCGGATTTCAGTACCCCAGAAATGAGAATTCTGCTTATTGACATACCCCGAGAGATGGAAATGCGCTTCGTCACTCGTAACCAATTTTGAAAAAAAACATCATCTTCTTCAAGGTTGAAGTTTATGACGTGCGTTTTTATACTGATGTCCATAACTCACGCTCGCGCCGCGCCTCTGAAGTTACGCCTGTGCCGACACGACATTTACGACGCCAAATTAAATGTTGACCTAATGGCAATACCGTGTTGCTGTACCCAATGGCGCTGACCAATTTTGTCGCCGTAACTAGAGTTGGGAATAATTAAACTTTTGTCGTCGTTGTTGTCGTAATGTGATTTTGACAGTTGAAAGTAATGAGCAAAATATTTCTTTCGAGGAGCAATTAATTAATTTATTAAGGAAATGAAGTATTTTTATGCCAATATAAATCCTCAATATCGAAATACATATTTAAAAGAAAGAAAAAAATAGAAAGAAATTGCAGAAAAGTTGAAAATAAGTGGTAGATGATATTTTGTAAATTTCAACAATTTTACCACCTACATATTTTGATATTTTAACGAACATAAGAATTTCGGTGTTATTGGGTTAATTCGACGACATTTACGACGACAGTGTTGTCGTAATTGCCGTGTCGGCATCATTGTATTTCGGTCTTAAGTCAGACCCTTCCGACGGCGCTTTGGCTCGTGCTCGCACGGCACGGCTCGGAAACTACGCGCCGTAGGAAGCCAACTTTAGAAATTTACAGTAAATGTTTCGGCAGAACTTTTATTCATTCTGGTCACCGACTGCAGTTATTTTCAGATACAATACTTTCATGTGTGCCGTTGTCGGCCTCCCCTAAGAAAAAATTGAGGGCTTCTTTAATCAGTTCGAGATCGTTGATTTTATATTCGAAAGAAGAAATTTCCAGTAAATTTCTAAGAAAAAATTTTTGCCTTCTCTTCATCGGGTCGAGACAACGTCGATTTTATATTCTATGCTCTTACGACATATCCCTTGAAAACTGTTCAAAATGGTACAAGTGGAGCCATCTGACATTATAACAAGGAAGCATTTTCGCAATCACTATATATTTTATAAACAATGCTAATACTTATAGTTTTTTATTATTGTACAATAGGTAACAAGACGATCTTCAATATTACTGCGATTTTCTCTGCGTCGACTGTTATCTAAACATAAAAGGCACTTTCTCGGTATAAACATGAAAAGTATATTTTATAGGTAGTGAGACACTTTGATGTTCCACGTGCTTTTATTCTTTCCTTGTGAAATTCTCTTTTCGTGAGGAAGAATACATTTAGTCTAAAGTGTTACATCTATCATCGATCAAGTTATGTTAATTTTTTATTTTTTTATTATTAAAATTTTTTTTTTAAACATAGGAATGTTTCTCTATCAAGTTTTGATTGTATTTAGACTATTTATACCTGCAATATTAACCTTTTAGTGTAGTCTTGTTTTCTTGTACAATCACATCTCGTCAGTTTTGTAACTGATTAGTTACAAAATATGCAATTAAATTGGACTTTGCTGATTATGTTGAAGGCCCTGGCAATTTTCATAATTACATTAAATTAAAATTTTTTTATATTCTATTAAAATACGTCCATTGTAACAATTAGTTATTGGTATTATGGATAGTGTGGAAATCTGGAAAATTGAATACTTTTTAAATCTGTGGTAAAAGCATGTATTGTGAGTTAATGCCTGTTAATATCATTATTTTTTTCCAATAATCCAAGTGTTATTTTATAAAATCCTACGCATCAAATTACTTTACAAAATTATATTAAAATCAGATTTCTATAAGTATGGCCGGTATAGTAATCGCTCTTGTAAAAACTCTGCTCCAAAAAGAGGTATAGGTGCCTAAAATTTCGACTGAAATGATAGCAATTATCCATATAACTTAAGAAATCGCTAACAATTCAAAATAAATATTATGAAGGTGAATCCTTATTTTTTTTTTCTTTTTTTCTTTCCTTAAAGCCGGTGCTACAGCAACGGAACCACTTTCAAATAAATTACAAAGAATTTAATGAATATCCCTACTTTTGTGCAGTTTATATGCATATATCTCAGTCAATGGGTATGTGTATTTTTTTGATTCTAAAGGAAAGCTTACATTCAATATTCATAAAGGTTTTCCATTACGACATATCGATCGCCTAATTCAATACTGGAACCACAAATTTACTGTTTTGAGATAATTGAAACTTAAATTGTACACATAATGGGTCTTTTTTTTCAAAAACACTTTGGCTCTGTACTGCAATAGGATTTGTGTCTTGTTTTCATAAGCAAGTAAGCATAGTGAGTATTGTATACTATAAATATTGCAATACTTAACTTGAAACGAATTTTTTGGACTTTTTCCATTATTGAACTATAGACGATCGATATACAAAATTGAAAATTTTTTCAGTGTTTTTTGAGAAACGTTGCTAGCGCCCAGTTTCTGCGACATACATTTTTTTTTTTACGTATATATTATTAAGTCAGGGGATACCCTATGATGCAAAGCACAGCATGGTAGGCAGGATATATGGTAAGGAATTAGGGAATGTAAGGAGAGCAGCGGAGGTGCCGATGTATATCACTCTTGAACCCTCGCAGATTGTATGCCGGAAGAAAGACAGAAGATGGGAGACTGTTCCACATTCGCGCAGTTCGGGATAAAAAAGCATCACGGAATTTTACTGTACGGCCGAAGGTAATTTTAAGGGTAAAAGGACGTGCGGGGTTTGCAGTACGAGTATTGCATGCAGGAATAATTCTACAAGAGATCAGACTAGATATTTCATCAGAACATTGAACATGCATGTAGCGATAAAGGAGCGAAAGGCATCCAACATTGCGGCGGTGCTCGAGTGAGTATCAAGTTATTGCCAGATCGACAATGAGCTTGAAGGCTCTCTTTTAGACAATATCCAATCAAGCTAAGGCTGTGCAACCAGCCCCGGCCCAGGTATGGGAGTTGTATTCCATTTTAGGTCTGATATATGTGTATGCTTCTTTGGCAACAGAGAAGATGTGATCTGTCCAGCTTAACTCTTTGGAAATATTAATGCCAAGAATGCATAAAGACGGCATATCGTAAATCAGTGCTCCATCAAAAGATACAGGAGTGGATAATTATGATCTTGTTTTAATGAGATAAGACAACTTTGGGACTTAGATGCATTGAATTCGACGTGATTCGCTTTGCGCCAAGCAAGGATATTAACAAGATCCTTATTGCTTGATCTAATCAAGCAATCTCATTTAACACATGCGGCATTCCCCATGGAGTCCGCAAGAATGTCAAAGGAGTAAGCGAAATCAATGGTACTGTCATCGGCGAAACTATGGATGGGATTCAAAATAAAGGAAAGCAGATCATTAATGAAAATTAAAAAGAGAAATGGACAGATAACAGATCCCTGAGGCACACCGGCATTTATAGGGTGAGGTTCGAATGAAACGCCATCTAGTATAACTCGTATTAGGCGACCGGATAAGAATCTTTCAATCCATAGTAAAATAGAAGGAAAGAGACCAAATGCTTTAAGTTTGGCTAAAAGTGCTGGATGCCAGATTGTATCAACGGCCTTTGAAATATCTAGGGCAATGATTTTAGACACATCAAAATTGTGAAAACTGCGGCTCCTACGTTCCGTAGCGTCCAGCTCGGAAGCCATATTGACAATCGTTGATGTTATGATTAGTTTCTAGATACTTGATTAATTTGGGGTTTAATTATAGATTCAAATTATGGTAATAAAGATATTAAAGAAAATAATTAATTAAATATTGATAAAATATTATATATCGATTCTGATAAATGGCGGTGAAGGAATAAATTGAAAATGTTATTGAAGTATAATATTTAATAAATGTCCTCCATTTTTTTGTTTTTCTAATGATAATCCTCTTGATATTGAGATCTACTTCCATTTGAAAGAACTATCTCTGAACAAAGTTTGCAAAATTTACGTTGATTTTGTAATATCAAGAGCAAAATTTGTCTCCACTAAATTAATGCTACGAAGTATGTATTCTCCATTTATTGCTAAATATAGTACAAAAGCACATACCTCAAATTCTTTAGGAATATTTAAATAAAAATTAAAAACTCATTTTTTGACACGAAAGGGTCCTAAAAAATGTTGATGTAGGCTAAATTCTTCATCTTGTATTAAAACAAAAAGTATTGGAGACTCATTCCTGTCGGGGGTTCAATTGATTAGCATACATTTCTATCAAATTGTAAATTTTTCAAGTACTTCCGATCGATTCTCTCCCTTAAGGTCCTACACTGGCACATTCTACATATATTCTTTCTTTCACTCTTTTTCGGTCATTTAAGAACAAGCTGTATATTAGAATTACTCTTATCAAAATCTGGAGGATAATGGACTAGCCAACCTTGACTTTACTCAAATTCCACTTGTCTATTCCTATATCTAAATAATAGGACATTGTAATATGTGTGCACAGGAAAAGATTTTGACATCATTACTTATTCAAATCACAGTTACGAAAAATTTATGGAGGCTTGTAAATTATGTGCTTGACTGTTACGACATACCACCTATAAGTATCAGGATTAACGTTATTGTTTACGGTACGCTACTATACTATACACAAAAACACTCGCAGGTAACTGCGCTCGTAAACTGGACTAAATCTTCAACGAGCATTTGCGGAGTATTTTCTACATCCGTCGTCTTCATCATATAACAACCTGTCGCCGATTTTATTGGATTACACCTTTGATATCTATATGAAGCGGTGAATGTTCTTACTTCTGTACAAATTGATATACTAAGATCTACTGAATTACCCCTATGAACAACTACAATTTCTATTCCCGAAAACACATTTAAGAAAATATTAATTTCTCGCTATAATAAAGTTTTAAGGTATTGTTCAAATACCGTGACTGTGGATTAACTTACCCGCTAGAACAGCTGACAGAAGCCTTTGGCGAACTCAGGACGTCATTCCGACTTACAACTTTTCAAAATATTGCTTATTGTCTAGTATCTAGTTACACATACATATGTATTTCCTTCTTGTTCTTTTCCTTTTCCCGTGTGTGTTATTTAGTTTTTATATGTACTATATCTTCTCTTCTCATTTAGTTTTTACATCTATTAATTAAGTAATTTATACATTAAAAAAAAATTATTATTAAATGCTGCGTCAAATTATATTATGTAGAATATCTCAAATTTATCTAATGTGATCTGAAGGAAATAATCAAAGTAGTGAATATTAATACAATTAAATTCAAATATTAATCAAAAATTCATCTTTGGATTAACTTGTAATAAATTAATAACAATATCAGTTTGCCAAACCACACTCATGTACTAAATATATTTAAATATTATTTAATTAAAATATACATAACCACTAAACTCTTGTAAGGCTCTCGTAACTTCCACTACTTCTTGCAATAAAATAAAAGTAATCATTTTAAATTTGTTTTTGTTTTTTTTCCTATTGCCGGCCTGAATTATATTCCCAACTCAAGTTCACTTAATATAAATAAAACATATGTGTAAATTTGGACCGAAAGAAAGCCAACTGTAAGCCATTTTCGGTTAATTGGCTTTGAAAAAAAAAGAAACCCGTAAATGTAAACTAAAAACAAGAAATAAAGAGTTCGTTTTAAAAAGAGGGACAAGGATTGTTATTAAATTCCATAATGTTCAGTTTATCGAAGATTCATTTACCATTATAAATTTTGAAGAATAAGATGGAAACTTTTATGAATTCGAATTGAATCATTTGCTGTGTTCTTTTATGTACCTTGTTCTAGAACTCCCGTATACTGGAGAGAACAAATTTTTCTGTCAATTGAAGCGAACTATTTGTACTGTTCGCTTCATTTATATCTTTCTATGAAAATGTATGAGACATTGTTTTGTGCATCTTTTGATCTACTCTGTTCTGCGGACACAAAAGGTCACAGCTATTATATAAGAAAGAAACAAGAGAAAATCATATATTTAATTTAACTTAAATAAAGTAATAAACCCAAACTTCGCAAATGAAGACTTTTTGAAGATATACAATAAATGTAAACTTGAGGAACGACAATTATGAGACAAATGTAAACAAAGAAGATAATGGAAATGGAAATATGATATTTTCTCTAGTACCTACTATCACGCCAATTATTAAACAGCAAGACGGAAATAGTGTTTTGGTCCCCTCCAGATCCAAATAATTATAAAGAGATGTAAAGTCAAGAAAAGCAAAGAAATAGTATAAAGAAATGAGATCAAAACAATACTCACTCATAACAAATATGACTTAAGATCTTTGTAAGCTTCCACATGAATGGATAGCTGTTAGATGTTAACCAGCTACATAATCGATGGAAAGAAATTATCGCAAATCAAAGTTGATTGCAGTGCTGTAAAATACTCAATATTTAATGGATTTAATACCTGTTATAATTATCAATATCAAGTTTTGAAGAATTGACAATTCCCAGTATATATACACCTTTATTGGAATTACAATTTTACAGTCCCAATCCTAGACTTGGAAATAATACTTTAAACTACCGGAAAGTAATTGAATATGCGCTTCAATTACAAAAATACTTATAAATACCCAAAAGTATTTAAAAAGTTATTGTGAATTATTGTATAATTCCATTCTATTTTTTTCAAATACTTTCAATTACTTTTAATTACTTCGAAAATTTTAGTATTAAATATGATATTGTACTTAATTACGAAATGAACTAGATCACTTATGTTTTTAATTTTATTGTAAAAAAAACTATTTCCTGTTTTTAAGGTACAATAAAATTAAGTAGTCTGAACAAGTACGTTTGCTTTCAAAAATAGCAGTCCAAGAATGTAAAAAATACAAATTCACACTCTACGAAAATATTTATTATTTGCTAATTATTTATATTTCAATTTGCAATTACAGAAAAAACAATAGTTAAACTTAGTAAAATGTACTTTATTTTAGAAGAAATGACCCAGCAAATAGTAAAATATACAATTATATATTGGGCCTAACTATTCAACACAATTTATTTTACTATATTCAAAATCTTTAATTACGCAACTTTAAAATTGAGCATTTTTCTAACCGAATTTCCAAAATAGGTATTTACTAGTAAATTTAACGTATTAAGATTTAGTAAATAAACAATTTAAATAGATATTCTACAATTTTGAAGTACTATTTACTATGTGGTAGTGGTTTTTATACATCAGATCCACAAAATATTACATATCACGTTGATGGAAGCCTTTTGAAACGCTTACGGTAAGAAGCTTCATTCAATTTTAGTACTGCATGTCCGTAATAGAATCACAAATTCAAATACTTTTGGTATTTTGAAATATTATGTACAATTCCCAGGAATGGGAAACTGTAAAATTCCAATTCCAATACAGCAGTATTAGTACTGGGAATTGTCAATTCTTAAATACTTGGTATTGGTAATGATCATGGTAATGGTATTTTAATTTCACAGCTCTGGTAGATTGCCAACAGTTATTCTAAAAAGTTATTTTAGTCAGTTTTATTATATTATCAGCTAAAATAAACTTAATATTTCGTGATCTAGACATCTGAAATGTGAAACGAAATTTATATGAGTCAACTCAATAGTTTCGATGATGACAATAAACCATAAATGAAGCAATGTAGTATAGAGATATAAAATTGCTAGTAAACAATGTAACAAAATATTAAACGAGATAAAATTACTACTATTATTAACATATCAAACAAAAAAATTGCATCATCCTTCCCAATGAAGAATGAAAAGAATGCAAGAATGATTTAATAATTACAGCGAAAGATAAATTAATAGTGATTTAATGATAGTTAATGAGGTCACACTAGATATTGAAATAGAGACCTTCTGAATACTTCATAAAAATCCGCTCGTTGGACACAGCCAGGAAGGGTATTCCAGAGTCTGATAGCTAAAACAAAGTTAGAAAGCTTAAAAATTACGATAAGGTGGCTTTAAGTAAAGTGGACGACGCAATACGATAATTTTTGCAGTGAATACAATTACGCAATCATTCAAATAAGTTTCCAATTTACAATTAAAAATACATTCAATATAAGGTGAAACATGGTCCAAACGACGTAAATTATATACGTAAGTATCTAATAGTTTAATTAAAAACAACGCAGAGTTTTCGAACTGACTCCGAATCAAGTTTTGAGCATAATGAGGTATCTGATAAGACATACCTTTTCAATTATTTTAAATAAATGGAATAATACTTATAGGCCTTAATTTTGTTTGATTTTCAGGTATAGGAATGATGTTGCAAAACTTACAGGACAACGGTAAGTTTAATGTTATAGAAGATGTGTTCAAAATATGTGTCAAGAGAGGAACCAGTTAATGAAAAGAAGTAGGTACGGGTTAAAGGATTTTTTTAAGGTTACGCACGAGCTAAATTCAAACGGATATAAGAGATAAGTGAACCAAGTAATAATTAAATACAATAATTTAAAAGCGCGGTATTTTAATATTAAACAAAAATATTCAAAAATTTATGGCGGGAAAATTTACTTTCCCTTCACGGATACGTTGGAAATTATATTTTCTTGCTGTCCCAGAGTAGCATATTCAATGAATTTAAAAGTTGAATTTACTGCTGAAAAAAAAAATTACCTGAAGAAAATGATACTCCACGTAAAGTATATATTTTACCATAAGATTTGCTATCTAAAATAGTATTATTATTTTCAGACGATATAACAAATCTGTACAATTCAGAGGAGAGTGTACATAACATTTTCACACAGCAAACATAAGGTGGCAGTGGTACGTGAAAATATCATATGTTTTACTGCATCAAATAAAAATTTATTAATTGGTCGGACATCTTATGTGAAACCCTTGGAAAACACTGTTTAGGCTTGGAGTGTTGTACAGGCCAATCTTCAAGAGAAATGCAGGAGCAACAAAACTTAGTAGGCATCAACAGCAGGCATTTGAAGAGCTTTTGCAAGAATAAAAGCTTTTACAAAATTTGTTCTCGAATTCAAGTATCCCAGGAGAAGTTTTTAAAACATATTTATTACTACAATTCAAATGAATAAACTTAAGCACGCTACAGTAGCCACCACTACCACAAAAACATGATTAATTTATTTATTCAGAAGTGTGCTTATTTTAATATTAAATTTATTCTTTTGTACCTTAAAATTTCTCTATTCGTAGCTACTACTCTCATATTAACAGAAAAAACTATACCTACTGCAAAAGTGTAAAATGAATGTTTTTTTTTTATTTTGTTATACACAGTAAAAAATAATTTCCTAAAGTGAGTGGCAACAATTTGTGCCACAAAAGTTAGGTATTTGTCGACAAGATTAGCGAAAGCTCCGCCTAGGAAAACGTAGATTAGGTTTTTATCCCTACAATGTAGGTAGGGTTTCCCCTTCAAATGTAGGCAATTTTTATTCCCCCCCCCCCCCTTAAAATTTAGGGAATATTCCTTAAAATGTAGGGAATTTCCAATTTTGTTTTTATTTTTTCCCCTAAAATGTAGGGAACATTCCCTAAAATGTAGAGAATTTTAAAATTTTGTTTTCTATTTCACCTAAAATGTAGAGACTATTCCCTAAAATGTGGGGAATAGGTGATAGCACCATACTCAGCCATTGGTCATACAACACCACCCCTTTAAAAATCATAAGAATGAGTTGAATAGCTGATTATGGTTCAGTCAAACTAAGTAATACGGAAGTTATATTGGTGCACAGGGCACGCTCACAAATTATTGAAAAACAATATATGACTTGTTTTCAAAAACAATGTGTGAATTATATAAAGGAAAATATATTTACATAAAAAATTTAGCATAATACCTAACGTTAAATGTCCTCTTCCATACATCCGAGAGAGCTTAAGATTTCGGGAATTTTACGCACTATAGAGGTTTTCTGGTGCCAAATACCTAAATAAATTGAATGTTTCATTGATTTGGGGAAATTAAACTGATTTTCTCTTTATGTGAGAGAAAATTACTTTCATTTTTAGGAAAAAACCTGTCTTAAATTTAGGGAATAGTCCTATTATTTTTAGAAGTGTATATATACATATCATAAATATTTATTTATTTTGTTCTTGTTTTTTAATAATAATAATACATAATAGGTAGAGTACCTTATTCCGTGACTTATCTTCAGGCATTATTGTTCTCTTTCAGGTTGGTCATAGCAGAATAGTTCTTCATTTCCTTCACTGTATGTATTTTCATCAGAATATTCCACTACATTGTGAAGTGTACAAAATACTCTAACGATTTTAGGTATAAACATTTTTTGGTTAATTTTCCCCAAACATTTTTTAGGTGATTAGGTGACAAATCGCTATCATCTCAGCTTTAACTGTAGTTTTGTTAAAGCAGAAGTTAAAGTTTTCTTCGTCTACGGGTAAGTTGTTGGCAACTGTGATATCTTTGTATTCCTAGAAAGAATAAATACATATTGCAAATACCATCGGTATAAGCACCTTAAAAAACTGAGGCGTCATGGACACTACCATGATATTTGCGTCATATGTACGTCACGGAAACTGCTAGCATAAATTGAAATATATAATATATTTATAGGAAAAAGTATTCCTGCCAGGACCTATGATCAACTGCGACCTGCAATATAATGAGTTACCTTCCATTCCGATTGACTAAATCTTTTATACCAATTTAAGGTGGGGTAATTAACACTATGCGTACTATCAATGCAATCAGTAATTTGGTGAGGACTGCATTTAGCCTCGAAATATATGAACTAATCTCTTTTGTTTCTTCTTTTTTTTTCGTATGTACTATACATATGTATATTATTTGGCATAATATTTGTAACATTTGCATTTACTGTCCTAATTTTCTTCACGGTCCATTTGTGGAATCCAAGAACTTTTCAAATAACTCGAAATTTGACGCATGAAGCTAATTTAAATAGAACTATAGCTAGCTATCTCTTCACTGATGCCATTGTATGATTAAAATGAATTAAAATGACCTACGAACGTCCCTTTAAAAACGCGAAAGTTAGACATCCACTCATCTTCTGAAGCATAATAAATCGCCAATGGGATTCATCCCTAATTACACGATTTATGGAAAAATTTGCTAAAAAAATGTTTTTTTTTTGCTTAATTCACTAAAATAAAAATAGATATGAGTCAATAAGGCATATACAGAAAAATGCATTAAAATATCTCACCGTAGACGTGTGAAAAATATCCTTCTTTTTCGATTCATCAATTTAACGCAGTTAATTAAATAAAATTTTAAAAATTTATTAAGATCTACCTTTAAAAGTTGTTGCCTTTTTAATTTGAGATTATGCTATTCGACCGCTTAAGGCGAAACCTTATGCGATAATTGGTTTGGTATTATACATAAAACGGGTTACAGAAAAGAAAATGACTCGAAAGGACTATTTCACAAAGCTAACAGTTAAGTGATTTGTTACAGTAAGATATAATATAAAATATAATCTATAACCACATAGCTAACATTAGCTAACATCTGAATGTAACCAATCAGTGCTAAATAGACCAACTATGGGCTCAAAATAAGCAAAATTCATTATACAATCTTGATTCATGTTATATAAAAGAAACCACAGAGTTTTCGAAGTTGTCCAGGAACCAACTAAAGGCCTAAGCGCAATTGAGTCTTCGACGGCGGACTGTGACGTGGCGTGGCTTGATTAAACAATAAGAAAATTAATAGAACGAGGCATGACTTTGACCTCGGCAGCAGAATGTCCCGTCGGATTGGAATTTTAAGCAATGCGCAGTCGGAATGCTGACAACAGGGTCATTGTTAAAAGTACCCAACTTGCCACGGCCAAAAACTTAAGGTTGAATCAAATTACACTAAAGTTCGCGGCGCGACAATGCTATGAAAGTTTAGAAAACAGTTAGTACTGACTAGTTAGTAAAACAAATCTACTTAATTCAATTAAATTCAATAATTTATTTAACGTATACAAAAAGATATCTTTTGAATATGTATACGAAAATATAAAATGGAGAGAATTACCTTTAAAAAAGGAAAAAATTTACAACTATGTGCTTACAATAATCATACTAAGATGAAGATGTCAGGAAAATAGTAAGAGAAAAAAAAGAAAAGGAAAAGATAGATGAAGATATAAATTCAACCAATCAGCCTACAATTGTTTTCAGGAGCAGACGCACCTCATGCAATCGCAACCTCAAACCATTTCATTGGATTCTAAATACTGAATTAATTTATCTCTGAAAATCCTTGTCTAGCCAATGATTCTAATATCATTGGGAAGAGAGATCCATTTACGTGCAATGTGGACAAAAGAAGAGCGTTACCCAACTAGTGTGCGGAATCTGGGTATAAATAGGCTGAAGTAGCAGTGCGAGTGCAAGAAATGAAGCTATTCGAATAATTGATTATTAGAGGATGAAGGAAGCTTAGGACGGTGATATCACGATAAGCATTCTGCCAGTGGAAATACTTCAGAATTTTTCTACTTACGGGGAAATTGAGAATACGTGAGGTAAGAATTGAATATATATAACAGTGAGCTTCATATAACTGGAAGGAGACGCCTAATATATCTGTGTGCGAATCATCACCGGTGGCATCTGATTTAATATAATCAATGGTCTCTAACACCTCAGAAATTGTTACACATCGCAAGCTGAAATTTACTGATTGTTCTACAAAGTTTAAAGGAGCTGCATACGCAACTATTGGAGAGGCGAGCGCAGAGGTTGTGAAAAAATCGTTACCCTATCCACGCAGATTAGCCCATAGTTTCTTTGATATACTAGTTAGTAGAGGTGAGTCTGTGGAAGTGTCAGTGTCAGTTCTACTGACTCGTGTCTTTCCCGGATAAGTACGGGGACCGTCTGTTTTAAGGTCTGTACTGCTTTGCGTCTTCTTCAAAAAGGCAATTGATGTTACAACGCAGCGCAACAATTACGGTGTTCAATTTGCCGCGTTGTCGCGTCATGTACTAAAGTGTAATCTCTTTTTTCATATCAGCATTGACGTCCAACTTTGAAAAATATCGACGTCGAAATCTGCCGTAGAAGTCGCAATTTAGGCCTTAAGAATTTTTATATGTGCTTTAATTGAATAGTATTAACTTAATAAATATATATCAGATAGGTAAAACATCCACTGATGGCCAATCACTATCAGCGATTATAGTATTTTCAATAGGCACAATGAGCGAAATCTTTAATCTTCAATAAAGTAAGAAGAACTATTGACACATTCAAATCCTTCAAATTGACCGAAAGATATGTCATCTTTCATCCCTACTATAGCACGGCATCGAATAAATAATTCCCACAGCCCTTTTTATTACTAATAAAAATACTTCGAGCTAGTTACGATATAAATTATTTCCCTAAAGCAGTAAATACACAGTAAAAAGAGGTTCCCCAAAGTAAGTGGCAACAAATTGTGTCACAAATCTCACGTATTTTTCGATAAGATTAGGGAAAGTTTCAGCATGGAAAACGTACATAGATTACCTTTATATCCATAAAATGCAGGTAGGTTTTTCGCTTAAATGTTGGCAATATTCCCTGAAATGTAGGGAATTGTCAAATTTTTTTGTTTTCCTTAACATGTAAGAAGTATTCCCTAAAATGTTGGAAATTTTCGAATTTTGTTTTTGTTTCCCTAAAATGTAGGGAATATTTCCTAAAATGTAGGGTATAGGTAATAGAACTAAACCTTTAAAAAACATAAGAATGAGTTGAATAGCTCTTACTTATGTGGAACTTATGTGCTGGGCACTGGGTACGCTCAAGCAAAATAGTTGTTTTGAAAAACAATGTGTGAATTATATTAACGAAAATATATTTTTAAGTGTTCCATAAAAAATGTAGAATAATACGAATTTAATTAAATCCGAGAAAGCTCAACATTTCGGGAATTTTACATACTATATAGATTTTCTGGTGCCAAATACCTATATTCATTGAAAGTTCCATTAATTTGGGGAAATTAAAGTCATTTTCCCATTCTATCAGAGAAATTTACATTTACATTTAGGGAAAAACGTGTCTTAAATTTGGGGAATTGTCCTACTTTATTTACAGTGGATCTAACATACTAGCAAATCATTCCCAACAAAACTCTCGAGAAATACTTACCAAGCCATGAAGAGAGCGTCTGTATCTATTTAATACATGAGACCCCATCTTAATATTTGCAGTGTTCTTATGTAAAACTGGCAAATGTGTGATTTGAATAAGTCCCCTGCGCTCTAAACTTGATTTCTTATGTTTCCAACCGTAATAAAATTTTTATACATTTCTTAACAAAATTATTTAAAATTTTTTATCTTGACCGAATGATTACCAATTCCCAAACAAAAACTCTCAGCTGAGTATAACAATTGCAATTGTGAATGTTCCATGGTGCGATGAATTTGATTTCAATGCACATGCAACTTTTACTTAGCTGAAAGTTATTGAGCGTAAAATAGTAAGATTCCATTTTAATGAAAACTATTTTGTTATTTTGTTAAGTAAAATATGTAGTAAGTGTAGCCTTTGAGAGGTAAGGAGCCAAGCTAAAAATTACTGGAATACATTTTACTGTATGACTAGTAGTTTAGACTCTATAGCAATAAAATCGATTACTATTCACTTTTCCATAAGAATAAATATAAATATTTGAGAAAGTCGGACCAGCCCGCAAACATATGAATTTCTGTGTCATCCCAGCGGGAAAAATTGTCAGGCCTTCCAATGAAAGCCTTGTTGAAGCAAAGTACTTTTTCTCAATTGCTTTTCCATGTTAGTCGCATTGAAGCTTGCTGCAAGGGAACTCAGTGGAAAAAATTTTTAGTTCTTTCAATGGAAGCTTTCCTATTGCTTCCTCCTAATGACATATTAAAATGTTAAAAAGAAATAAAGTGTCCAACGAAAAGCCATGCATCTATGCCTTCTGAGTAGAGCTTCCGCTTGCATCATGTGACGCTTCCAATTCCTGCTGGGATGGCTTGGGCTATGTTTATCGAGACTCTTGTTCCAATTCATTAGTCCGTGTAAAAAATCCTAGCCTACATATTCAAACCAAAATCCGAAATAAACACGGCTTCATGATAATCAATTTATTTATCAACTGACAAATCGACTTGACACCTTAAAAATTCTAGAGACAGAAGAGAGCTCCTGTTGCTTATTCTCTGATATAATGGCAGAACTCGATAATACCACCTTTAATATTATCAAAATTGTGCTTTTAAAAAAATGTGATATAAAAAAAACAAGCGCTACACTATAGTCAAGATCACTGCACTCAAAATGCGTGTGCTCCTGTGATCAATCGCACAGGCGACCTCCTAAAAATATGAAACTTACCAGCTCGGATTTAAATGTACAAAGACACCCGAATGCACAAATGGTCAGAGGACGAAGCAAGAATAATCAATATGCCTTAAGTCCATATAAAGCAACTTCCTAAACAAAGGTTTGATCATAAGCCCGAGCAAAATAACTACGGTTCGGTCTACCCAGAAACGAGGCTAACATTAACGACTCCATCTTTCGATAATGAAGAAGCTGGGCGGGGATTGCTTTACCACGAGCATCCACTTCCCTTAAATCATGTGTAGTCTCTAAACCCCATTAAGGTCCAAGAATTTATCAGTAGTCTCAATTTCAACCTAGAATAGAAATATTATAAAAACAAGGATAAATAATAGCGGTCACAGTGAATTTGAATATAATCTATCTAATCTAATCTAATCTAATCTAATATATGCTACATCTCAAAAAAGATGAAATATTGAAACACAATGTAGATTTTAGCCATCCAGCTTGCGCTTCCTAAAGGATTTCAAGAAGAGTTCATAGGAGGAACTGCGACTGCTGAAAGAACTACTGAGAAGGAAAGTGTTGGTCAATATTCCAATAATGGCTGTGACAAAGTAAGATATTATTTCATTTTGACTGATTTCAATGTATGAGAGTACTGTAACGAATATCGGTGATGTCGGTATTGTTTTATCTCTTTCGTTTCTAGGCTATATTAAATAATTGATTGTTTTCCTTTGTGAGTTAAGCCTATACATATAGTCTTTTTTTTTTAAACTCATTAGAATGCATCATGAAATAAAATTTACAACTCTACGTATATACATATGGCGCCAATTTTTATCACATAATTTGTGAGTTCTATATAGTCGAATGTTACCAATATCATTTCATTGTCATCTTTTTTATATTAGCTGACAAGCTGAACTCTTAATCTACACTCTATAAGCAACAATATAATAATTCTCAAATCTTCAGTGAAATTTCTCAGGCGGAAGTTTTGTATGCAGTCTAGAGACCTTTGAAATATTTGTTTGGGGCCTCTACTCGTATATCATTTCGATAAGAAATTAAGGGCGCGACAAATTATATTATCTCAAGTAAATAAAAACTTGAACGATAAGTCTTTCGAATGCATTTTATCTGATAAGGAAGCAGAAACAGAATATTGAGCAGGGGGAAGTGAAATTTTCTCAAAGCTATGATTCACCACAAGCAGATAGGTACACCAAAAGTAATTAGCACGTTAAAAATTATCTAAAATGAACCATTTTAACAGAATTTCATATCGGAACGCTATAGGAGTGCCTATACGGAAAGATAAGAATGAGAAAAGGTGCGAATATTTTTGTACCAATACTTTTTGCATGAGTCATAAATATATAAATAAGAAAAGAGCATAACGACGTTATCTTGTGTACACTGCACATATATAGATACGAGAAATAATAAAGTTAAAGTTAGACTCCCTGAGGTTTACGTAAATCGAAATTTTTTATTCATTTATCTAACTAGATTCATTTGTGGCCGGCATTGTTCTAAATTCACACGGCCTCTATACTGCTATGCAAATTTATCAAAATTCAACGTAATATAATCAGTATCATATGCTGTGGTCTTTTATTCATCTGCTTCTAGAGCAGGTTTCCGATATAAGGGAACTTAAAAATATTTGGGTATGTTTTCATAAATCACCGTGTAACTTCTCCAAGTTACACCCCACGATTATAGAGATTGTAGATAGATAATCGTTGGACCTTTCGAATGGTTTATAAATTTTCCTTTTCCTCTTCTCCGTTTTAAATTTATATCTCAACAAAATTAAAATTTAGAAATTTTAGTTCGATTTTTTTAATTTAACTACTATTTTTATTAAAAAACGAGTAATCGACACCGGTTTTTTCATATTGAGTTTAGCTTTAAAATCAGCTGTTACACTCTATACCCAAAATGTGACCCTTTTTGTGTTTTTGGCATTTTTTCTTGAGCATATCTAGTGAAAATGGCTTGAACAGTTTGTTATTGAACCTTTTCGCTAAAATTGCTTAAGAAAAAGGGAAAAAACAAAACGCAGACACCTTGTTGGGTACGGAGTGTAAAGGTCATTTTAAAGTTAAGCTTTTCGGCTTCTTAAATCCAATATGAAAAATTGGTGTTGATGACGCGTTTCTTAATAAAAATAGTAGTTAAATTAAAAAAATTGAATTAAAAATCCCAAATTTTAATTTTGTTGAGACATAACTTTAAAAAGTAGAAGACGAAAACGAAAATTTATCTATGATATGCTTTTGTTTAAATCCCGTTATCTTGTAAACCGTTAGGATTACCCCCACTCCCCATCCCACCCCTCATATAAATTTTGGTTCATCTAAGTATGACCTATCCATAGCCTTCGAGTTTCATACCACTTGCTGGACACCCTGTGTATTGAGGACAAAATCTTGTTCTGTGGATTGAGTCGAATTTTTTGTTGTATAATCTTGGTCCATTATGAAACTCAGGAGAAAAATCATCTTGTTTACGCTTAGTTAAGGTAGGTATTAAATTGTAAAATATTATTATCAAAATAATATATTCCAGAAATTCTTTGAACATATTAAGTGTTAGATGCCCAGTGATCTGTGTTTTTACTCTTGACCAGCAATGTCATGAGTTGGTCTGAAAAGAAATACTATGAACAAATTAAAGGAAAGCAATTTACATGCATGTTTTAAATTAGATTGCTTACTTATAAATTATCCTTAAATTTATATTCACCTGTATTTAATTCATCCTCTTTTTTTAAACATTGTGGTCTTTCAACTTGCTCAACCCACATTTGTTCTTTTTTGTATATTTTTTAATGTAATTTCTGATAAAATTATGCAAACCATAAGCCTCAGTGGAACCCACAACTTCGCTGTAACTTGGTAGAGTATCAATAATTGGAACAGGCTGGTAGAGTAAGTGCACCAATTCGCGTCCACTACACAATTTACATCCATTTCATTCTGTAACATGCCATAACGACGTAGATATTTCTATATCTTCATGTTCAGGCGCGTATCCAGACCTGCAGCCTTAGGGGGGTCACAACTAAAATGTTCAAGGGCGGGAGGAAAAAGTCGGAAGTAGTCGCTTTAAATTTTTTTTTTTTTATCATATTTTAACTTAGATATCACAAAACCCAGTTTTCGGTTTGATTTGGAAAACCTGTCGATAATATTATCTACATCAATGTCGATCTGAGAGTGGACAGACATTAAGGACTCATATCCAGATACTTTCTCTCGTGCAAAGATTGTAGAAAACGATGTGACGCAACCGATTCTTTCACGGGTGAAGTAAATGACTGAGAGTGAGAGCTTGCACCTTGAATTACATTCAAAGGAATAGAAGTAGAAGTGCATGTCATGTCACTGATTATTTCTTTTGATGGGAACTTAATTGATTTTGCTTTCTTCAGAAAAATGTCTTTTGCTTTCCACTTTCGCTAATATTTCTACCTCAATCGCTAACTAGTGTAGCAAGTTTATTCTTTCCTTTAAATTAAAAGTAAACGTGAAGTTAAATTAAACAACACTACTTGAATTAATACGAAAGTACAAGCAAAGCAACGGCAACTACCGCAGGCAGAGGAAAGCGAATGGTTTTAATTTTTATAGCCTTTCCGTAAAAATTGTGAAGAAAAATTGTAGAATCAAGTTTAGTGGAATCAATCGGACTGATCATTTTCAGCAACCAATATTGTATAAAAATTCGTAAATTCACGTAAATTTCTAAGAACAAAATGTGTGCTTGCCAACGCTCATAAATATCTTTAGCGACCCAGATCAGCTAAGGCACCTGAATCAATATAGCTCTTTGAAACTATTGTCCGCCGCCAATAGCGCATGAAAAATCTAAAGAAAAATTTTCAGATCTTTCTAAGAAAACTGAATGCTTGTGAATCTGGCCGAAAGAGTGAACCACCAGAATAAATCGACCAATTCTTAAGAACAATTTTGCAAGTGTATATCTAAGAAGAATTGAATGCTTCCCTACAAACGTAAAAATTTTGAACAACTCAGGTTTGAGTCAGTGTCGCTATGAAGACATTGATTGCATGGAACTAGGGTTCTACTGGAAGAACCGTAAAATGAATTTTTTTTTTTAAAACAATACGAAATTTGTTAAGTCAAGGGCTTAAATGCAATTGCGATGGGCAACGGCAAACTACAAAAAAATGCCTCTGTCAAACTTCTAAAAGCACATCGTCTTATGCGAATGCGCAAATTACGACGGATGACGGTCACCGGTCGACGAAGTTGCTGTCGGGATTGATCAATTTTCTAATATTGCCGGCGTCGCTGCAGTACTACCAACAAAATTAAACGAATGAAATTGTTTTGGCATTTAGTTTTGTCAAGGTTGTAAGACGTCGCGTAAATTTCAAAACAATGAATTTTGATGAAAAACTGATTGAGGAAGTGCGAAATCATAAAATAATTTATGATATACAAGACCACCAGTATAGACGAGTTGACAAAAAAGACATGGTTTGGTTTGAATGGATATTTCGAGGCGCTTAAATACAAATGTTAAGGTTGTGATATTTTTGACATTTAGTTTGATTTTAATTTAGTTGATTTCTGTATTTTAAATTTTTTTCTTTCCACACTTTAGTCCATTGTAATTCTTTCAAAATAATATAAAATATTCTCGATAAAAATCTATTTCAAAATGCTCAAAACTAATAAAAAATGAAATTTCAGTATCTTCTTCTTTCACAATCGCCGCTCAACGCCTGTCATTGGAATTGTACTCCCAATTTTTCGACTACCTGTTTTGACAGAGAATTTCCAGCTGCCGTCTACCATCGGAAAATAAGATAGGTAAAAAAAATCATGAGCGCTGACCAATTTGTTAAAAACAATAAGACTCGAAATTGTGTGGTTTTTCATATATAGGAATAATCGACGCAACAAAAATATAATAGCATCTTCATAACTGGGCTACTAAGCATTACATGCCATCTTCCAAACAATCAAATACTAAAATAAATATGCATTTCAAAATTACTTACTATCCTGTGATAGGTAGGATAGATAACTTTTTGGCATTATATAAAAACGCAAGAAAATTCTAAAAAATGTGTACATGCTACTCACAAAAAGGCAAACAAACCATACAAACCAATCCGTACCATACTAAAATCGTCCTGTTAAACTTTTACAGCTCGTTTATTCAATTAACCGCGAGGGTTAGTTGGGCTTTGGGGGTGGGTCATGACCCCCCCCCTTCCTATATACGCGCTCCTCATGTTCATGTATGTATCTGCTATCTACCTAAAGAGATCAGGAACAGGATCGTTGAGTTAAAGTTCAGTTCATTAGCTGTCGACATGTAAATATAATACGCAATTACAAAAAACGTAGGTTAGTTTTAATGTAATATGAGTTTAACAGATAAAGGACTGTTTTTTTTTCATTTCATTTTTATTTCATAAGAAATTTTTAAAGTAGTTTCAAATAAATATAATATTGTTTGAAATTTAAGTTAATTTTCGGAATACCCACATAAATTGTAATGGTCGCGAAATTGATCATTGATTACTAGAGCCAGTTTGCGTGAAATGGTGGTTTACCTTGCCTACAAGCAACACTTTATTACTTAGTCTGATGTAATGCATTGCTTATAAGGGAAAATGAAAAGATATACTGGTACAACGCTAAATGAAGCATTGTCGGACATTCGACAAGGAATATGGAAGATGGTATCAAATAAAATATTCCAAAATCATCATTGCAGGACAACAGTCTAGAAGTCATCCTGAAGGAAAGTCGGGACCACAAATTATTTTAGCGAAAACTAAAGAAAAAACTAGTTAAGTGCTGTGATTCGTTACCCAAATGTGGGTTACCATTAAGTCTTGATAGCTCCTTAAATACAGTTCAAAAAATTGAGCAAAACAATGCCACGACATTATCTTTCAAAAATTGTATAACCTTTTCCTAAAATGCAGTCCAAAGCTTGCATATCGAATTTCCGAAAGCCTAACTGAAACCAGAAATACAATTCCTGAGAAGGTTATTTGAAAAAGATTTAATGCAAAATTATATAAAGGAGACGAATTCAGGAGATATTTTTTGAAGAAACAGTTATTTTTCTCCTACGTACGACCACCTAGGTGGATGTGTCCAATACGCATAGGGTGATCATTTTTGTTGACAGCCACAAGTCACATTTAACATTTGAGCTAAGCGAAGTATTCAGCGCAAACGAGATTATTTCATAAAAACTTTCTCCGAGCAAAACACATGTGCTACAAAAAGCAAATGTTAATGTATTCAACTAATACTCTCTCAAAAGAAACTGGTCGGTTTAAGTGATGGTCTTGTTTTAAAGAGACGATACACTTTTGAAACCTTTGGATCTTAGGTGAATTGAATTGGACGTGATTCACTTTGTCCCGAACGAGGATATTATCAAGATCGTTATTCAATTATCTAGTCATGAATATTCATTTGCACATACGGCATTTTCTCTAGAGCCCGTAAGACTTTCAAAAAAGTAAGCGAAATCAATGGTACCAACATCAGCACAAAATTATTGATGGGATTTAATGTAACAGAAAACAGATTATTACTGAAAATTAAGAAAAGAAACGGAGAAATAACGGAATCCATGGGCACACCGGCATTTTTAGAGTGATGGGTCAGGTGTAACGCTATCTAATATAACCCATATTAGGAGACCAGATAAAAAACTTTTAATCCATAATAGAACAGATAGATAGAAAATGTATTTTGAACTAAATATATCTTTAAGGCAAAAGCTTGCTTTATTGTTTTTGTTATTTATAAAACATAGAATTCCATTATATAATTCCCTTTTGATTTGCTCCTTTTAGTATAATAAAATTTAAAAGATGCTACTGTCTAAGAAAACTTGAATTTAATTAGTTTTAATCTGAAGAATGTTATATTACTGTGAATTTTATCACAACTTCTTACTTTTAATTGCTTTTCAAATTCAGGAATAACGAAAAAATCAATAAATTCGTATCTTTCAAAACGACATTTATTTAACACCACCGTATAAAAGCAGTTTGTATACCTTTTTTTTTTAGCCTGGACGCGAATTACTTGGTGTACGCAAACTAGTGATTTCCCATTGGACTAATATTTTCTATTATTATGCAAACAAGATAAATGTTTCGAGTTTTTAATTTAAACTAAAAGCTAAATTTACAGCTTAGGTACTATTGAATTGCAAAAGTTTAAACACCGACATTAAGTGAAATCTAATAAGAATCCTTTTTTAAGGATGATATTTCCTTGAATGGACGTGAATTCTTGCGTTCACCCTACAAGGTCGTAGCTAGGGCTAAAGAAAGGCATAGAGGGGCAATGCTCTACCTAAAAAATTGCTAACTTATTTCGTATTTTGCGGCGACGTCATAAAAGTAATCACGGCGAGTCTGTATGATCGGCAACACGGACCAGTCCCACTGGGAAATAGAGCGTTCTAAGAGCCCTCATGAAGCGCTTCTCTGGAAGCTCGTAGCACTTCTTTTCCCTGTCGCACTTCATTGCTTTTTAGGACAGGCATGTCCATAGAGGCAAGCTTTTCTAAGAAACGCTCTAGGAGTGCTCTAAATGATGGCCGAAGAAGTTTTTTGAATGTGTCTTTTCGAAAGCCTTAATGCGCTTGCTGGTGATTATTTGAGGTATTAAATTTTAGGAAGTTGATTAAATTTATTATACATATATAGTATACCAATATATTAGCCAATATTCTACAGTAGATTTTGGCAACAGAAAGAGTAACAACTCTTTGGAAGGCTGCCGCACCACTCCACACTGAACGTCACACTCAAAATGAGAAATACGTTTCTTCACACAATAATGGAAAAATCCAGGTTAAAGTCGAGGAAAATTAGATGAAATCAGCCCTTGTTGCTCGTTGTTCTGCTGGAGCTTATCAAATAATCTTCTATACAGCTTCCAAGCGATGGCTCTATGGAGTTACTTACTTGCGCATTTGCTTATTTTTCTGGGTAGATCAGTGAAGATGCTTCTAAAGAGCTGCCAAATGATGCCTAGAGAAGCTTAAAATTGATCTCCTTTCTGAAGCTCTGGTTTTTCGTCCCAATGGGGTCAGAATTAATTCGGCCATATTTGCGTTGCTTACCTCCAACTTCTTTCTGCCATGTATGAAGGTTAGACGATTCGTCGACTACTTGAACAGCTTTGGTCAGAAGATTTGACACCGGATTGCCATATATCAATAATAAAACGTGTCCAGGAAGAAATTGAGGTCAGAAGGGATGTATGAGACAATTATGGAAGAAGCTGAGAATACTATATTGTAGAAAAGAATCTCAAAATAGTTCTCGGAACAGAAGAGATAAGTAAAGGCAAGACATCTGGAGGATTAAATGCTGTATGGTCCATCACCTTCTCATCAAAACACTGCAGACATAGTTTAAGCTCCGTCATTTAAAGTTGAATATCATGAAACTGTAGACATAATAACAGCTGAGATGAACAGAAGAGTTGAAGACAATGAGGATTTACGAAATTCAATTTTGTGTCTTAATGAGTTGGACAAAAATTAGATCCGTTCAACATTTAAATATATAATTATTGTGAGGAAATTAATGAAGAAAAAACAAATCCGTAGTTGCAATTATTTTGCAGGAATTAAAATTGCTCCAAATAAGGGGCTACTATTGTGAAAAGGTATTTAAATGAGTTGAATGGTCGATGAGATCAGAGCGAAAACATATTAGAGCTTCTATACCGGCAAAGGGAGATATATATTTGCATCAGTCACAATAATCGGATATAGTACTGTTTCGTGCGAATCTACCTTTTTGACACTAATTGCTATCAATAAGCTCAAAGAATGTCAATGGTTCACGAGATAATAGCAGGTTTGGTGTTTCTTGCATTTGAACGGAAAAGAACAGACAAAAAAGATATTGACGAAGTGCTACGACAATTCCGCAATATGGTAAATCGAAGACTGCAATTATATTGAATATTTTTACTATTTTATGCTTCTTGTTTGTTCCCTTTATTTCTTTGTATTGTAGATACCTGTTTTAGTTTGCGTATAAAAAAATGTAATAAAGTGAGGGTTCTAGAAGCTTACTTTTTCAAAAAGATGCCCCTTCATCACCTGGAGCAGATGTATCCGAAATGCACCGAAAATTTGCGCCCTACTTTAATTTGGTTCTAGCTATTGACCTGTTACCCTATCATGCATATGTGCGCAACTGAATCTAGCTAACGGTACACTGTTTTTGAGGAACGGTGGGGGTGGTATTAAAAGTGTCGTTTTTAATGGGTGAATATGTGTAGTGCGATATATTTTAACCCACCTCGAAATTTTGCAATTGCTACTCGCATATAGATTTATTTTTAGTCTCACTTACGTAAAGTAGGCTTAATTTTATTATAAATTACATCTGTATAAGAAAGTAAAGGGTTTTGTAGAGAAATAAAAGCACTAGTTTTTTTTTTTTTTTTGAAACGATGGAAGTATGCTGGAATTTAATTTATTCGACCCTGCAACTTGGGAAGTAATACAAAAACAAACATTTTTGATAATACAGATTCCAGATGAGCAATCAACATCTATTAAATTTTAGTTCTAAAATTTCAAACCTAAAACGATTTAAAGACGAAAATGAAGATAATTTTGAAGAAATACCTTCAGATCAAGAATCTTGTATTGATTCTGAAACTAAAAAAACTAAAAAATACCCGTACTTTCTAGTTCGAATGAGTCTGAAAATGATATTCTTGGAGAAGAAATTACGTATAACCATAAAATGGACTCCTAACAGAAGCATATTTCCAGCGGGGTTATTTTCTTCACATTTTGGGCCTACTGGTTGTATCACAGTTCTTGGGGATCCATCACCATATGACGTGCGCTGTAAATTTTTAATTGATTCTTTCGTTTTTCAAACCAATTTATACAGAGAGCCAGAAAGGTAATAGATACACAATTCAACAAATGTCCAAGAAATTTGCGCATTCATTGGTATAAATTTTATAATGGGAATCAATAAACTTCCAAGTTATAGAGACACCTGAAGCAGTATGCGTTATTTACGTAATGAATACATCTGTAAATTAATTGCTGTAAATCGTTTCGGGTGGCTTCTCAGTCATATTCATATAAATGATAATATGTTAATTCTAAGAAAAGAAAGTACCAACTGGGACAAGATATATAAAATTCGTCCATTTTTAAACAAGACACAAGAAAATTACAAGAAAAATTTTAATCCCGGTCTCAGTATACCGATCAATGAATCGATGATAAAGTTTATATGACGCAGTTCAATGAAGCAATATTTTCCGAAAAAGCCAGTAAAAAGAGGGTATTGTTTTGAGGTGTACACTGTAAAAGTCGGCAATTTAATTACAAAAAATCTTGGTGAGAAATCTGTGACTACTCTTGATTGACTGATTAATTGAAAGTTGATATTAAGACCCCTAACAGGGGCTCTGGAATATAGGCCATAAAAGGCACATTTTCACCCTCCAGACTTATGAGCAATTGCTCATAGGTACCAACCGGACGCTTTTACGAATTTAAGTACTAGCTCCCAGCCCTCCTTGTCGGCTTTGTGCAGCTTGTCCAGGAGGTGTGAGCCAAGGAATCTGTAACTCTTTACCGAGAGAGCTGGACAGTGACAAAGGAAGTGAGTCACTGCCTCGGGTACCTCTCCGCAACCCCTGCATACAGGGTTAGCAACAAGCCGTATCTTGTGTAGGTGACCTGTGAGACGAGAGTGCCAAGTGAGAACTGACATCAGGGATCTCAGGGTTGGCTTGTTTAACTCTAGAATTTTTTTTTGTTTCTTTTGGGCTAGGTCTGCCCTACAGCTCCTGTATAGTTCTACCTGAAGGATCATCTAATCAAAGGCGACTCAGCCCAGGCCGAGATATTAGAAATAAGGTGATTTGGTGCGATCCCAATTGTAGAGGAGGATGCCTCCGAGGTTGCAGGGAGATGAGCAAGTTCATCCACCTTTTCATTTACGCTAATGCCGCTATGACCTGGCACCCAAAGTACTAGTACCCTGTTGTTCCGATAAAGGGGGTTCAGGGTGGATTTACATTCGAATACAAGTTTAAGGATTGTAAAGGGTTTTGACAGTCTTTGATAGCTTCCTTTCTCTCCAAGCAGATTGCAGTCTCCTTTTCCTCAGTGTCTGAGTTAAGGAGATGGTATTCTGCTTCAAGGATGACCTTGACTTCCACCTGGAAAACCCTGACATGGCTTCCAAGGTGTATGGCAATTTCCAATTGAGGCTCCTCAACGAAAACACCTGCTCCAGTGTTTTCTACGGATTTTGGAGCCGTATTTATATATGATAAGGTTTGTTAATGGCTGAAGCACGGAATGTGATTCCCACTCTGCCCTATCTGGAATTTTCATTTTAAGATTGCTTTTCAGCATAGTCTCGACGAGGTGATCGCTGTTTCTGTTCATTTCAGGTATATTTCAGGATGGGCTACACGAATTCAAAGATAGATTCATGTGGGATCCTGGTACCGATATATTTTACCCTGTCCTTCAATTCCAAACGTGTGGAACCGAAAGGGGAGGGTTTAATCTGGGAATATTTCTTTTCTTGGTGAAAAGGCATAAATCTGTTTACAATCGGATTACCAGGTCGTCTTCATAACATACAGCTTTGTATCCCAACCAGGTGAATGTAAGCAGAAGATCATCCATAATGAGCACCCGCAACAAAGATGATTGAATACCGGCTTGGGGGTGCCGCTCTGCACTGACAGTTCCATTGTTGAACATATGTGCGATCCAGTGTTTTGGGGACTGATTCACTACATGTTTTGTTAGAGTTTCAGTGAAGTTATGTAGGAGAACATTTTTAAAGGCATCTTCTACATCGATGAAAACAGCTAGTGTGGATTGTTTGAATCGGAGCCCTTTTCGATTGAGTGGATAACCTCTGTGAATAGTCTTACTTCAGAGTTAGATGGAAAAGAACATATGTATGTACAAATTATTTTATCAGTGTAACTATCGAAAAGGCAATCCTCGGCGAATTTAAAATTTCCGACAGTAAAAAATTATTTTTTGAAAAATTTACTATAGAAAAGGCAATCTTCGGAGTATTTAAAAATTGCGAAAGTAAAAAATTCTTTTTTGAAAAATTTACTATAGAAAAGGAAATCCTCACCGTATTTAAAAGTTGCGACAATAAAAAATTATTTTTTTGAAAAATTTACTATAGAAAAGGAAATCCTCGGCGCATTTAAAATTTGCGACAGTAAAAAAATTATTTTTTGAAAAATTTACTATAGAAAAGGCAATCCTCGGCGTATTTAAAATTTGCGACAGTAAAAAATTATTTTTTGAAAAATTTAGTATAGAAAAGGAAATCCTCGGCATATTTAAAATTTGCGACAGTAAAAAATTATTTTTTGAAAAATTTACTATAGAAAAGGAAATCCTCGGCGCATTTAAAATTTGCGACAGTAAAAAAATTATTTTTTGAAAAATTTACTATAGAAAAGGCAATCCTCGGCGTATTTAAAAGTTGCGACAATAAAAAATTATTTTTTGAAAAATTCACTATAGAAAAGGAAATCCTCGGCGTATTTAAAATCTGCGACAGTAAAAAAGTATTTTTTGAAAAATTTACTATAGAAAAGGAAATCCTCGGCGTTTTTAAAATTTGCGACAGTAAAAAATTATTTCTTGAAAAATTTACTACAGAAAGGGAAATCCTCGGCATATTTAAAATTTGCGACAGTGAAAATAATTTTTTGAAAAATTTACTATAGAAAAGACAATCCCTGGCGTATTTAATGTAAGTATGTGGAATTTTTGGGACCCCGCTAAAAATCACTTCTAACCATCCTCTATGGTTCCCAATACTTGCTTTTGCTCTACTACTTCATTTCAATTTTCCACTATTGTAGAACTAAATTTTTCTGTACAACTGTATTAATTCATCCCCACCCCATAATTCGCCCAAATATACTCCGATTTTAAAAATTACTTTTTATTATTTTTCCTGCTTTTTTCTGATTTTTTTCAGCCTACTTTCCATTCCCTCCCTCTTGCGTCTTCATCGAAAACTTTCATTTGGAAACTTTCTCCTGCGAATTGCAGATAAATCAAATTTTTGAATTTTTTTGTGGATGTCTGCTTATCAGTAGATTACGTATACAAAATTTCAGCAACATCGGATGTTATTTACCTATTTAAAAAAAACTAAAACCATCATAGTTTTTAATTCGCTCTTTACGCCGTCTAGAGGCAGTTCTAAAAATCGTGCGCCCATAATGATTCGTAATTTTGTTTGAAGGCATTCGGCCCTTTCGTTCAGATTCTGTAGTAATTTAACTGCGACAACTCCCGCGAAAATTTCAAATTTTTTTGATTTTCCTAGGGGTAAGCATATCAAAATTTCGCGATTTTTAATTTCACCCTTACCCCGGCATGTGGCCACTTTTTGGGAAGGTCTTGGCGAGAACTATCGCGTGGTATTTTTTTTTCCCCAAACAAAGTTAATTATAATGATTTTATCAACACTTTTAACCACGTCACAGAACAATTTTCAGTACCTTGGGCCACATATACCCAAAATACTATATTTTTGTCACACTTTGCGACAATCTTTTGTACTAGGGCAATCCTCGGCATATTTAAAATTTGCGGCATTACAAAATTATTTTTTGAACAGTTTTCTATAGAAAACGCAATCCTCGGCGTATTTACAATTTCCGGCAGTAAAAAATTATTTTTTGAAAAATTCACTATAGAAAAGGAAATATTCGGCGAATTTAAAAGTTGCGACAGTAAAAAATTATTTTTAGAAAAATTTACTATAGAAAAGGAAATCCTCGGGGTATTTCAAATTTGCGACAGTCAAAAATTATTTTTTGAAAAACTATAGAAAAGGAAACCCTCGGCTATTTAAAATTTGCGAGCGTAAAATTTTTTTTTGAAACATTCAGTATAGACAAGGCAATACTCGACGTCTTTAAAATTTGCGACAGTAAAAAATTATTTTTTGAAAAATTCACTATAGAAAAGGAAATACTCGGCTTATTTAAAAGTTGCGACAGTAAAAAAGTATTTTTTGCAAAATTTACTATAGAAAAGGAAATCCTCGGCGTATTTTAAATTTGCGACAGTAAAAAATTAATTTTTGAAAAATTTACTATAGAAAAGGAAATCATCGCCGTATTTAAAATTTGCGACAGTAAAAATTTCCTGGCGTATTTAAAATTAGCGTCAGTAAAAAATATTTTTTTGAAAAATTTTCTATAGAAAAGGAAATCCTCGGCGTATTTAAAATTTGCGACAGTAAAAAATTATTTTTTGAAAAATTTACTATAGAAAAGGATATCCTCGAGTTATTTAAAAGTTGCGACAGTAAAAAATTAACTTCTGAAAAATTTACTATAGGAAAGGATATCCCAGGCGTATTTAAAATTTGCGACAGTAAAAAATTATTTTTAGAAAAATTTAATATAGAAAAGGCAATCTCGGCGTATTTAAAATTTGCGACAGTAAAACATTATTTTTAGAAAAATTTACTATAGAAAAGACAATCCACGGCGAATTGAAAATTTGCGACAGTGAAATATTATTTTTTGAAAAATTCACTCTAGAAAAGGCAATCCTTTGCTTATTTAAAATTTGCGGCAGTATAAAATTATTTTTTGAAAAATTCTCTATAGAAAAGGCAATCCTCGGCGTATTTAAAATTTGCGACAGTAAAAAATTATTTTTTGAAAATTGACTATAGAAAAGGCAGTCTTCGGCGTATTTAAAATGTGCGACAGTAAAAAATTATTTTTAGTCAAATTTACTACAGAAAAGGCAATCCTCGGCGTATTTAAAATTTGCGACAGTAAAAAATTATTTTCTGACAAATTTATTATAGAAAAGGAAATTCTAGGCGTATTTAAAATTTGCGACAGTAAGAAATTATTTTTTGAAAAATTTACTATATAAAAGCAAAACCTCGCCGTATTTAAAATTTCCGACAGTAAAAAATTATTTTTTGAAAAATTTACCATAGAAAAAGAAATCCTCGGCGTATGTAAAATTTTCGATTGTAAAAAATTATTTTTTTTAAAAATTTACTATAGAAAAGGAAATCCTTGGCATATTTGAAATTTGCGACAGTAAATAATTATTTTTTGAAAAATTCTCTATAGAAAAGGAAATCCTCGGCGTATTTAAAATTTGCGACACTAATACTTATTTTTTGAAAAATTTACTATAGAAAGGCAATCACTGGCGTATTTAAAATTTGCGACAGTAAAAAGTTATTTTTTGAAAAATTTACTATAGAAAAGGCAATTCTCGGCGTATTTAAAATTTTCGACAGTAAAAAATTATTTTTTGAAAAATTCACTATAGAAAAAGAAATCCTCGGCGTATGTTATTTAAAATTTGCGACAGTAAAAAACTATTTTTTGAAAAATTTACTATAGACAAGGAAATCCTCGCCGTATTTAAAATTTGCGACAATAAAAAGTTTTTTCTGAAAAATTTACTAAAGAAAAGGAAATCCTTAGCGTATTTAAAATTTGTGACAGTAAAAATTTTTTTGAAAAATTCACTATAGAACAGGAAATCCTCGGCGTATTTAAAATTTGCGACAATAAAAATTTCCTGGCGTATTTAAAATTAACGTCAGCAAAACATTATTTTTTGAAAAATTTACTATAGAAAAGGGAACCTACGGCGTAGTGAAAAGTTGCGACAGAAAAAAATTATTTTTGGAAAAATTTACTATAGAAACGGCAATCCTCGGCGTATTTAAAATGTGCGACAGTAAAAAATGATTTTTTGAAAAACTGACTATAGAAAGGGCAATCCTCGGCGTATTTAAAATTTGCGACAGTAAAAAATTATTTTTTGAAAAATTTACTATAGAAAAGGAAATCCTCGGCGTATTTAAAATTTGCGACAGTAAAAAATAATTTTTTTTTTAAATTTACTATAGAGAAGGTAGTTTTCGGCGTATTTAAAATTAGCGACAGTAAAAAATTGTTGTTTGAAAAATTCACTATTGAAAGGACAATTCTCGGCGTATTTAAAATTTGAGACAGTAAAAATTGTTTTTGAAAAATTTACTATAGAGAAGGTAGTTTTCGGCGTATTTAAAATTTGCGACAGTAAAAAATTATTTTTTGAAAAATTTGCTATAGAAAAGGAAATCCTCGGCGTATTTAAAATTTGCGACAGTAAAAAATTTACTATAGAAAAGGCAAAAAAATTATTTTTAGAAAAATTTACTATAGAAAAGGAAATCCTCGGCGTATTTAAAATTTGCGATAGTAAAAAGTAATTTTTTGATAAATATACTATGGAAAATGCAGTATTGGGCTTTTTTGTATTTGTTTATTTGTCGTTTAGCTCCGGAGCAACTTTACACCCCCATATTTGAGGTTTGGAGGAGTTATTCTTATCTGAATTGAAAGAAATTGAAATAAACTTAATCTTTTGAAGGAAATTTCACTTTATTTTACAAAAAATAATTCACAGTATAAAATAAAGGTAAAATAAGTGTAATAAAAAAAACGCAATTCTTTGGAAAACAGGAACAAAAATTGAATATTAAAACTCATCATAAAGTAAAATATGACATGTTCCTAGTTATCTGGAAGCTCTTTTTCTGACAGTACAGATTCTACATGTTTGAAAGGTCATTCCCAATATCGTTTTATTCCGAAAAAATATGCTCAGCCTCAGCAGAACTCCCCCATAGCGGTCAGTAGAGCAGGAGGTGATTGTACTCACCTACGCCAGATAATAAATTTGTGGGAGGGCGAGTTTCAGGACGATTAAAAAAAAAAGCTAGTTTTTCATAAAACAGCCTGTATCTTAAAAACTGCAGGGCGTACGATCACATTTAAAAGCTTATTGTATGCAGAACTTCAATCTTTCCCTCCTTTCAGAAGTTATGGCGGTCTAAACTAAGAATTTCGGATTTTCTTAAATTTTTTTTAGTTTGAACTCTTTTTTTTTTTTACCAAAAAGGTAGTTAGCATAACTTTTTTTATAAAAATTGTAAACTGTGGACTCTCCTATTCAGGTCATACCGAAATTAAACGATTTTTTTTATGACGCATTTTCTATCACTAAGGGATCAAATTGTCTTTAAGAATAGGTTTGACAATAGGTTCTGAGCTAAGCTAATCCAAGTATATTTAGAAGATAGGGTGTAATAGGTCAAATTAAAGAGGAGAGTGCACAGTTTATAAAAAATTTTTTAAAAAAAAAAACTTATGTTAACCACCTTCTTGTAAAAAAGAAGAGGTCAAACTAAAAATAAAATGAAAATCCGATGTTTTTAGTTTAGACCCCATAACTCCTGAGAAGCGTGGGGTACGGGGCTAGTTGAGCAGTTGTTAGAAAGGCTGAAGTTCTGTATACAATGAGCTCTTATGTGACCGTAGGCCCTGTATTTTTTAAATTATTTTGTAAATATCTATTTAGATTTTTCCTAATCACAATCTAAAAAAAAAATGAATGTAGTGTTGTTAACAAAACGCGAAAATGTTTGCCATCTTTCAATAAAAATATCAAAAATCGAGGAGAATATGAATTATTTGTAAGTGATACAGGAATAATGGCATCAAAGTGAATGGACAATTCTTTCAAATTTTCACAATCCAAATCAAAACTCTATAGTTCAGAGTGAAAATTGTATGGGGCTTAGAATACCGAATACTTGTCCTTATTTTATTGCGGATTATAATAATAGTAGGTAAAAAAAATGAAGTTTGCACATCGTGGTGTTGTACTGTAGGTATGCAGGGTGCCTCTGTATCTTGGGAAAAGGACGTGTTTTAATAAGTAGCATTCATAAACCCATGTGTCACGGTGAGATTATTTGAGTCCCACCCTATAACAACAAATTTTATTGAATTACTATAATTTTTTTTATTTTTTATATTATGTTATTCCTTCATTAATAAAAATAAACTAGCTCTGTTCAATTTAAAAAGAAATAAATTTTCTGTGCAATATAGGCCTTTTTATACCCTATATGAAATCTATAGGGTATACTAAGTTTGTCATTCCGTTTGTAACACCTCGAAATAATGATCGTAGAGCAAAATGGACATTTTTATTGTACTAAAAAATTCTTCAGAATACGAAACCCTATAAAATTGGCTATCATCATTTTTTCTGTGCGAGAAACCATTCTAGAAATATATGCGAAAAACCACTTCAAAAATTCAACTTGCATGGATCGGTGACCTTACGAAATTTTATACAGGCATTCATCTAGGGAATCATAAGAATTGGTCCTAGACCAACTCTGGCTTTTTTACTCGATATTTTCTACAATTCCGTGCCTCGAAAGGTTAAGCAATGTACGTTGGAAGCATCATGTCCCTATAAGGTACTATTAGATAATATACATATATGAGTTATTACATATTATAAAAAGACACAATCAAAAACAATGCAAACAAATCCCATGGAAATATCTTGTACAATAGCCGTCATTCCTCAGTTATTTTTGCTCCTGTTAGATTTAGTAATTTCTGGTGACCTCGATTTGACTGAGGATAATAAAATGTAGTCAACAATCCGGTGTTATGAATATATATATATATATATATATACAATGTATAAAAAATAAATAAAATTTTAAGTACATATATATACATAAATATGAATAGCTACCACATTTAACTTATGTATATATGGTAGAAACTTGCAGCTACAGTGATGTAATCTATGAGCATTAAGTAGTCAATTATTTTAATTATTGAACCGTAGTTCAGTATGGGGACTTTTCATTATTAGTAATTAATATACTTAGTAATTAACAAAACATAACAGCGTACATTCAAGGTCAATCTAATTTTTTTCAATATCATTTTTCTATAGGCCATGCCATAAGAAATAACAATAAATGAACGATATTACATAACAAATCCAATAAGAAACATAGCCTGGCTTAGATAGTGAGGTCAGTTTTATACAAAATGCACTCAACATCTCACGTCTGATTACAAAACGCATTGAAAGGGCTAAGAACTATTGAAATATATCTAGTGGCGCTTAACATTACGATAATTTCCACATCGATGCATCGTTCTTAATCAAAAGTCAACCAACAACAGCAAAAATAAGAAAAACAATCTAATAAACTGTCGGCAACTAACTACATGGGTGGCCTTGGCTCCCAATGCAGACAAATACCATGACTGCAAGACGGGACTGATGAATTTAATGGAAGACAAAAATGTGGACAGCCATCATGGACTTGAACTCGACGTACCTACTTCAGGAGCACTTTTAAGGGCTCTCCAGGGCACTTGAAATTTTATTCTCCTACAATACTAAAGTTCCATTCACACAGTTCAGTCATGGACACGTCATTGTGTTATTTTTACGTGATCTGCCCATTCTTGTTCAAGAGTCATATTTATGGACGTTTGATATGGGGCTCCCGATAAAATAACGAAAGTGAAAATAACATCTCAACGATGCAGATGGAAGCTAGAATTTGGATTGAAGCAACGAGTTTGACTTTTAAGTAGGACCCATGCATTCAACCTAACAGATCCTATAATAATTTTTGGTCTTGGATTAGGCATAATGAGTGATTTCTAGTTTATGCATAATCTGAACTCAAAATAATCTACATTTTTACACGTGCAAGTACTTACCTGTTCTGTTATTTCTTTTTCTTTTCCATATAATAACACCGGTCCGATGCAGGTATACCGAACTGTCCTCGGTCGGTATATATTTTCATTTTCACACATTTTATGAGGATATTATCAGTGTGGGTGGTAAAACTGTATTATATATAAGTTGTTTTAACTACATTATCACCTCTTGTTCAATATATGCACCAAAGCCGGTTCTCAGCACCCTCTCACATCATGCATCCTCATTCATAGACTGGAATTACCCTGAGCTACATACATAGTGTTTAACCCTTTGGCTATTAATTTTTTTTTTTTTTGTGTTTTGCTTAGCTTAAGTTTTAGCAAGTCCTTATTAGTATAGCAATCCCCATAAACCTACTTTATTTCAGGACCTTTCAAGCACGTTTTAATTATGTCTACCGAAAGGGTTAGGTAATAATTGCTTACAGAGCAGTAAAAGACAACAGGAAGCGGTATTTTGGGGAAGCATACTCAGTGGGTATGTAAGCATACACAAATTATATCTCTGCAATAAAATATCCTTTATGACTACGGTATTCACAGATAGTTTTGGTTGCATGAAATTTCGTAATTAGTTAAATGTGAAATATTTAGTTCAGCGTTAATATTCTGAATTTTTTTTTACTATATGTTTTGTGGTAAGAAATATTCAGAAAGAGTTTTTTTTTTTTTTCAATTAAATATATATAAAGGAGAAGAATATAATTTTAGTTTGTTATATATAGGCATGTACTTTTCTAGCAAACAGTATGGGGGTAGGTATTCATTGGAAATGTGAAATGGCACCTTCTTCAATCCTTAATGACTTTCATTTTTAATTTAAAGTAGATATTTTATTTCTCTGTTCTTTTTTTTTTTAATTAATAACTTTTGTTTTTCTTTGTAAGCTTAAACTTAAAAAACCACGTTTTAACTTTAAAAGACGGATAGAAATATATGTAACTTAAGCCCAAATATAATAGGGCAAATATACTAGTAACCGCACACTTAACGTTTCACCTTACGTTTTTGCTCAATCATTTTATTGCTATAAGAATATGCAATATATTTTTTTATTATTATTTGAGGTGTTAACATTTAGCAAGTAAATATTTTTAGGTCATTTAATAATATTTTGTTATAGTTTTGTGGTTTGAAGAAAAAAGTATTCGGACACTACAGTTTCAGTGTCCGTACATAGGCTTTTCGGAAGAAATTTATTACCCATTTTTTGTCAAAAATAAATACAAATGAACTTTTTCATAAAACTATACACATTTTATTAATTGAAAGAATTATGAACACATTTTGAAGCACCTTTTCTTGAAAAAACTAACGAATTTATGCAGGCAAATACTTCAAACTTGGTAATTATGAAAAAAAAAATATCTAAGTATTTAATTTTAAAAATATTATAAAGTAGATAACTAAAAAAACAAGAAATAGTCTCAAAAAAGTTATCGCATATTAGTTTTGTTGTTTATATTTCCGGCACACGAAGTTTTTGCTTGCTCCTCATAAGATAACGAAAACATTGGAGAGGACTTTGGATAATACCACCAACCACCTAGTGCAAGAATCCCAACCAATTTTTTTAAATCGTCATCTTCAACATCGCTTTGTAATTCAATTAAAATATTGCTCCTTTTTCTTCATCTTAATTGACTTTTTTTAGACTTTGTTCCTTTTTCATTAGGGGTCTCTATACGGAATCGAATTGATCTCGCCGACACACAAGGACCAGTCGTTGACGACACACAAGAAGGACTATAGGTTCTGGAGAAATAGTTTCAACTTTTTTAATTAGAATCAATAGCTAATTAGTACTCTTACCAGTTGCATCTTTCTGCCGTCACTCAAATCATATGTTCCACCCGTCAGATCATTGAATGTAAGATCTAGTTCTGGTAACACTTCTGTCGAAGCTTTTGCTTCGGCTTCCTTGATGATGTCCAAAGCTTGATTTTCGTGAATATTTTTCATTCTTAACTTTAAATCCATTAGCTCAATAATCTCAATAGCAATGTGAAACTTCGGTACTGGAATCGAATCTTGGTATATGAGCATTTCGAGTAGTTGCAACATTTTCAACCAGATTTTTCACACATTCACTGAAAACAACTGTTTTCGAGTTGTTCGGGTAAAGCCTAGATTCCCTGAAGTATTTTTTATGGTATTTCCAAATTTTTAGATTTCGCATGATTGCAGTTTCCAGAGACAGAATTTTTTTTTTTTTTATATGTTGGCCAACATACTTGATTGCCATTATCGAACGATTTTTTCTAACTGACGTCAGCTGACTGCATCATATAAGTGGTATTTGGTGGCAATGGATATAAAATTATACTTTTTTCCTTGTAATTTTCACTCAGCTCTAACGTAAAGTGTGACGTGTAGCCATCTATGAAAAGGGTCTGGTATTTTCTTACTCCTGGAAACACCTATTAAATCCGCCATTAACTAAATATTCGAAAAAAATATCGCTCCTTATCCATCCTTTTTCTGTTCCCAAAAACAGTTTCGCTGAGATACTATTTACAAGGATATTGGGACGAAAATATGAAAAGGCCACCATTGGGGAACATTTTTCTGCCTGCAGAAAATAAAATTCTTTTTCTTCTCCGGTCTAAATTTGATAAACGTTTTTGAATCCACGGCATGTAATTACTTTACTGGTTTTCGGACAAAGAAAAAACAACTCGTTTTATCTTCATTTAGTATTCGGGCAGGATCATTTAATATATCGTCCTATCTGATACTTTTTAAATATTGGTCCAGTTCTCGAGCTATTTCAAAAACAGTAATCACTTCTCTGTCTTTGGTAACACTTTCTGTTTGTCTTGTAGCCAATGATGTGCTTCGTTTAAAGAAAGAACTGAGCCATGTTCTTCCTCGTCAATCATCTTCACAGTGTTGACCAAGTTATCTTGTTTCAGTGGAATTCCACACTTGCCAACAATACTCCATAATTATTTTTCAGCACACTTCATAATGCTCAATTTATTTTCGCTGGCATTGATGTAGCTTAAGTCATCTCTGCGTCATTAGCGGATCGTTTTATACGTTTTTTTGGTTTGTATGCATATATAAGTACTGTCATCCATTTTCTGTCCAATAAAAATCATATTTTATAATTGTATTAGAAAGTAAGCAGGAAACGATCTCTTTTGAAGCATATTTTCAGTGGTTGGACAGCCTGTCCAGAAACTAAACAAAATTGTTTTTTTCGATTTTAGTTACCGAACATTCAAAAATTTTATCAATTTAATAAAAACTATTTCATATTTTTGATTTAATACTAATAAAATACAATATTCAGTCAATATAAAGACAGTTAAACTAAATAAAGCAATACTTAATAAGTTTATCTCACTTTCTCTGATGTCTAATGCACTAATTTCACTTTACATAAAACACGTGTTGAGCTTACCGACGTGAAGTACGTACACAGGCTGATAAGAATTTTCTCAAAAATGACACATGAGTTACCTAAATTTTGGATGTGCATCTAAAAAGATCAAATAAACAACATTCTAACACAGTTCTGAGGCTAACGCGCGTACTTTTCTTATTTTTATTAAATAAAATGAAAAGTGTCCGAATAATGGAGCTGGCCGTGCAGTTACCCTATAACGTTTTATTCAATTTGTAAAGTTATTACACCTATTGTATGGGAAGCACACCAATTCGCGTCCATTCAAGGAGGATTTTTTAGTATAGGATTTTCTTAATGTCGTGGTTTAAGCTTTTGTAGTACAATACTAAGCTGTATGTTTATTTTTTAAGCTCAAGACAATTTATCTTGCCTGCATAATAATTGTGTCCAATCTAAGACAGTTTTCGTACATCAAGGGGCCAATTTGAATCCAGGATAAAACTAAGTTTTGAAAAAACTGCTCTTATAAATGGGTGTTCTAAATTTTTTTATTATTCTAGAAGCAAGTAATTGGTAAAAGGACTACTTTGATAGGTTTTCTTAACATTTTCAGTTTTACATTGCCACCCGCTTATAGTTTTGTAGTTTTGGGAAGAAAAGCGTATAAAGTTATTCTGTTTACTCTGAAAAACTCGATTAGCTCTAATGCGAAAAACATTGGTAAATTAAACTAGAAGTAGAGTATGAAAATGCACCAACGACAAGTATGGGTTATTTTAAACAATGAATTTTTGTAAAAATAAAAAAAAAAAATATTATGAAAACTATAATAATCATATCGTCGGTGATAATGCATAACTGCGATATTAACAATTTCCTATCCTAGTTGTATCCTTGTTAGTAGCAATAATTTTCTCAGTATAATAAAAAAAAAAAGAAAAAGTTTATTGTCTGTTGAAAATTTTACTTTGACTTTAACTTACGCGATTGTGACATTGGTAGCCTTACGGTTATTCGGGTTTGCTGTTCTGTCGCATTTCCTGAAAACTCCTTTTTTTTTAATCTTTCCTCTTCGGAAGCTGACAGACTATTTACATTTGTTTTTTTTAATTTGTTTTTACAATATCAAAAGCCTACCTGGTGTTACTATAGAAGGAAGGAAATTTCGAAATGAATTTTACGAGGTTTATAAAATGGTAGGTCAAGAGTTCGTAAATGTGCGATCTGACACAGAGGTGTCGTCACTGGCTCACTAGCTACTGATATGATTTCAATGGAATCCGGTCAACAAACACTTGATTGGGTAAAACCAATTTTTCTAACAAATACCTTTTAAATACTTGTTTGGTCTTATTTCACAACTTCGTTCGGCATTAGCTCACTTTCTGGTTTCGTCCGATAGACAAATTTTACCTGTGTGAACCTTATTTATTCTGGTTTCGTCCGCATTAGAAATGGCCGGTCACCGTATACCTACAGTATAAAGATGCATGCCGTCAAAACGAGGCCAGCCTGTAATTTTATAAGAGGGTTTTAAATATAATAAACAAAGAGTGAACAAATCTGAAATATTATTGTCATGTGTTAATAGAAGTTGCAAGGGAAAAATTAAAACGAATTGTGCCATATCAGAAGTTTTACATCAGAAAGAACACTCAATATGTGCACCAGATATTGCCAGAAACGAAGTTTTGGTTTGTATATCGTATGCCAAAAAAAAAAGAATACGTGAAGAGTGTGCCCTGATCACACAAATTTATGAAGAAGAAGTAATAGAAAGTGCCGGCGATAAAGGACTTGATTTCGTTACGTCAATTCCGAGATTTCATAGGATAAAACATCAACTTTATACGGTGAGACATGCAAGTTTAGAGTGCAGAGTTTACCGCAACATCGATGGGAGATCGTGGTTCCAGAAATTTTCAAAAAATTGTTATCTTTGATACTCAAACGGAGGACACAATTATGGTATTTGAAAATATATTAGACTTATTAAGAGGCAAAATTGTTTTTGGTGATGGTACTTTTAAAAGCTGTCCGAAGCTTTTCGATCAATTGTACACTCTTCACCTGGATTTGAATAGTACGGAAGAAAAAACTTGTATTGTGCCAGTTATTTATGCTCTACTATCAGACAGAAATGAAGACACTTACAAAAGATTTTTTCAAATTTTAAAAGAAAAAGTTCCCGATTTTGCACCTCAACAATTTCACGTTGATTTTGAAACAGCTGCCATAAATGGTTTTTTGGAAGTTTTTCCTGATACACAAATAAAAGGATGCAATTTTCACTTTAACCAGGCACTATGGAGAAAAATTGAACATCTTGGGCTTGTTGTAGATTATAAAGAAGATGAAGATATAAAAAGACATTTAAGAATGTGCGCAGCCTTGGGACATTTGCCCCCTCAATTTATTGACGATGGTTGGCTAACCATAGCTGCAAATTCTCCAGATACAGCGAAAATTGTAAAATTCAATGATTATTTCGTTGAACAGTGGTTGGACTCCCCACGATATTGGGTTTGCTTTAAAAGTCGTCATCCTATTACCAATGCTGTCGAAGGATGGCATTCGAGACTAAATAAAAAAATGGAAAAATGAATCCACTTATTTACGAAGTCATGAAATTAATTTACAGGGATTCATTACATTATAAAGTAATCACTGAACAAGATGAAATAATGAATACTACTAACTTTAAATAGATTGACGTACATTATAAAATATGATTAAGAATAATAAAATACATAAAAAAAATAAAATCAACCAAAAAAAATTAAAAACAACAAAATCCAAAAAAATAATAAAAAAAACATCTTTTCAACACACCAAAGTTTATATTACCTATGTAGATATTTATAAACCTTGCCAGTCCTAAGTCTGGATAAAGTGTGAAGGGAAGATGGTTTTATTATTTTTCTTGTGATACGTTGTTTTTCTTAAAAACAGATTTATATTTCATTAGTGTGATAAAGTATATATGTGCTTTGAGATATTAAACTCAAAGATTAAATTAAACCATTCACAAAAAAGAATAGTAAAATTAATAGCATCCTACAATTAATAATTTAAACACAAAGTTAAAATCTGGCTGCAGCTTAAGGAATATAAGTATATAATAAATGCGACTGAGTGCAAATCAGCCGATACCATTTATGAAATATACCTGTCAGGGGTCAAAAGAAAATCGGACGAAACCAGCAGTAAATTTCTATTTGGTCAGATAAACAATAAACAATAAAATAGCGGACGAAACAGGAATCGGACGAAACCAGAAAACACCGAAATAAGGCCCAATTTAAGAAAATGCAATAAAGGCAAATTTCAGTATTCGGCATTACTTCGTTTGGCCTATGTTTCACGCCACCCATTTTTTTTTTTTTTTTAAATATGTATTATTAATCCAAGCTCAGGGGATACTCCATGATACAAAGCACAGCATGGTTGGAAGGAGATAGGGAAAGGAATTAGGAAATGTGAGGAGAGCAGCGGTGTTGCTGAAGTAGGTATGTCACTTTTACACTTTCGCAGATTGTATGCCGGACGAAAGACAGAAGATGGTAGACTGTTCCACATTCGCACAGTTCGCAATAAAAACGCATCACGGAATTTTACTATACGACCGAAAGTAATTTAAAGGGTTAAAGGATGTGCGCGGTTTGCAGTATGAGTATTGCGCTCAGGAAACATTCTACAAAGGATCAGATTAGATATTTCATCAGAACATTGACCATGCATGTAGCGATAAAGAAGCGAAAGGCATCCAACTTTGCGGCGGTACTCGAGTGAGTCGATACGATAAGCTATTGCCAAATCGCCTATGAGCTCTCTCTTGGACTATATCCAATGAAGCTAAGGCTGTGCAAACCACCCCGGCCCAGATATGGAAATTGTATTTCATTCTAGGTCTGATATAAGACTTGCAGAGGAGCGCTAGATTTGAGGGGCTGAAATATTTCTTACACCTTTTTTGAAATCCGAGACGTTGTGAGGCTTCTTTGGCAACAGAGAAGATGCGGTCTGTGGTTTGAAATTAAAGCGCCATCAAATGAAATGGTAGTGGTTAAATGGTGATCTTGTTTTAATGAGATGAAACAGTTTTGGGTCTTAGATGCATTGAATTCGAGATATTTAGCTTTGCCTCAAGCATGGATATTGGCAGGATCGTTATTCAATGATCTAATCAAACGAAATTAAGGGTACTGTCATCGTCAAATATGAATGGGATTGAGAGTAAGGAAAAGCAGATCATTAATGAAAATTAAGTAGAGAGATGGAGAGATAACAGAGCCCTGGGGCACACCGGCATTTATAAGGTGAGGTTCAGATGAAATGCCATCTAGTACAAATCGTATTAGGCGACCGTATAAGAACCTTTCAATCTATAATAGAAGAGGAGGGGAGAAAGCAAGAGGTTTAAGTTTGGATAAAAGGGCTGGATGCCAGACTCTATCAAAGATCTGTGAAATATCTTGGGCAACGATCTATCTATTCTGTATCTATTCTAGGCCATTCACTTTGTTTACAAGCGAATATTCGGTTTTAATATTTTCCACTAATACCATTGATACTAATTTGAAACAGAACGTCAATTTCCACGATAAATTAATAGCTAGGAATTGCCATCCAGATGTAAGACTCGCCTATATACTCGAATATAATCTGATGTAGTGCTTATGTGTTTGATGAGTTAGCAAATATTGCAATACAAACTTTTATATCTGTAAATATTAAGAAATAAATATATACCACAGCTTCTGTACTTCAGTACCACAACTTCTATATTTTATTACTGAATATATGTACATTAGCCCCCCCCCCCTCCACTCCCCGGCTCCGCCCCATGCAGAATCATGTGTACGCCACTGACTGTGACATTAACTTGTTCATATATAAATATATATATATATACCGATGATTCATGTATTCTATTTATTCATTTGAAAGATTTATTATCGTTAGCTTTCTTTTATACTTACATTATTACTGCAGTCTTGTAACCTTATGACCTCACTTCAATAATTTTAAAATACACACACATATCTGTGGCCACTGGTCAACTAACTCCAAAATTAAAAATTCGATGGATATAATGAAAAACTTGAATTTTGGAGTTTGTGACCGCAGATATATAAATGTTGCTCTGTTTTGCTTCTTTCTGCATATGATATTTTGATTAGACTCAGCTATGTAAATTTTTCATATTTATATATACAAAATTTTATTTAACATCAAGCAGTAAATTAATCAAAAATGTTAAAAACATAAACAAGCTTTTCTGTTGCCCATCGTACTGCAAACAAACAAAATGATTTATTAATTTGTCAGATTTTACATTCTACATTAATTACACTTAATGCAATGAAATCAAATCTGGTAATCCTTTTTGCAAATATTATACAGTGTCCTAACTTAACAACTAATGGCAATCACCACATGTATGTAGATACATACATAAATGAAATAAATTATTCGAAAATACTTTGAAGTGCTATCAATTACTCTCAATCGGAAATAAAATTGGTGCGCGCTTACATAACCAACAAATAAAATATAAAATCAGCAAACTGTCGTAAATCTTTGGAAATTATAATCTCACCTCAAATAGAAGAGGCACTAAAACACAAATCCATTTTAACTGTATTTGAAAGATTTCTTGTGTTGATATTTTTAACAAGCTCTTCTTCACTGATAACTGTGCAAACGATCAAAGAAGCCGATAAATATATTGTGCGACGATTAAAAATCAATTAAAATCCTATCAATTAAGGCTATTGTTATCGTCCAGCACCTTTTGCACAATTCGGCTAATTTTGTAAATAAATACCTACATACCTTAGTCAAACAAATACGAATCAAAACGAAATTGTTTGACACCCACATGTCAACAGTAGTCAGATAACTCGAGAGATTGAATCAACACAATTTAATAATAGGTACCATTACCTCTATATTCATATGTACATGCATAGGTATATATGTACTACTGCTGATATTAATTCCTGTAATGCTGTTATCAGGATTGGCATGGTCTGATAGTAGATGCGTGATAATAATATCTGTAAATTCTATATATAGTATTGCTGCTGGTTTATCAAAGAGCTGTAAATTATTTATTCCAATCCAAGAGGTAGACAGCTACTGGGCTTAAATGTAAATATCATCCGGAGTTTTTTATTTTTTCATTTATCTATTGAGGAACCGTAAATTAAAAAGTATTATTGACCGTAGACGACCTATCACAAAGCTAACCCATAATGGCCCCTCACTGTTTTTCTTCCTCTATAGAAAATATTACTTGGGATGATATCTTCACACATGGAAGTAAGATTCACGAGTGCATGTAAATCGCAAGTCATCTATTGAACCAACCCAGTCAGCGTGAAGGTGATGATGACTTGCGATATTGTGTTCAATGGACTTTTGCTTTCAACTAAATTAAATGAGCCGCGCGTTCCAATTGTTCCTGTCAACTTGTCAATATTTGCCTTGTTAAAGTGAGATGTTCACTTCCGAAATTTCAATTAAATTAGATGCGGGTCGATGTGACTGTCCCGCGTTTGTCTGACCGACGGACAATCGAATTTCTTGGCCAGGTGTCCTGTAAGGCTTTTAGGGAAATATGGTCCTGTGTTTTTTTAGGAGCAGGAAACTCATTTCTTTTATAGTCCCTTTTGTATGGATACTGATATATAATTTTTTTAATATAAACTCCATCACGCTAACATAAAAGATATTAAAGCATCAATCAAAAAAGTGTAACTTTGACAATGTATTTAAAAGGAATACAAAAATTGCAGGAATTTATTATTGCTCATTCAGTTGACAGAGTTATTTTTAGTGCTTTATGAAAGCTTCTTGTTCTATTCTTTCTCGTTTTCAGCCTCCTACTGATGAGAATTGGAGATAAAGTTAACTTTAAATTTTGTTTGCATGTACCTACCTTAAGCTTAGACAGATTTTCCCACAAATTGCTAATAAAAATTTGATTAAAGCAGAATGGAATTTAGTAATTGCAAAAAACATACTTATACATATGAACGCGGCGGGCAAATATTGCATTAAATTCCAGAAAAAAAAACTTTCAAATAGATTCCTGAAATTCCATGTTGGCATTTGCCAGATAGATAAAGATAAGTTGTAATAAAGTTAGCTGAAGTTTAAGTATTCTAATAGTTAAATTAATTAAAAATCAAAATAGGTATCTTTTTTATTTACTTTTAGAGTTCGAAATAAATCTAATCAAACAAGCTTTAACTTATCCTAAGCAAGAATTGGATAAACAACTGCACATCCGTCCACAGAACATATGAGAAGAGACAGGGTAAGCGGTCCGTTTAAAAAATTAGAAAATTCAGGATATATGTTTGTGGCCATATAGAATTTATAAATTCGAAGCACACCCAAGAAACAATTTATTTTATATAGTAGTAACCGTAAGGTTTCCAAATTATGTAACTTAGGTTATATAGACTAGTACTCTAAACCTCTTCGTAACCACTATAAACCCCTTATAGAGCTTAAATGGAGGATTATATAAAGGTTACTGTGACTTGATTTAGGTAACGTTATATAACTAAAAGTTTTATAAAATGAGTAATAAAAATATTCTAGTTACCTTAATATAACTTCTTATATAACCCTTATATAACCTGGGTTATTCTCGATTAATTTACTATGGTCACAGCAGTGGTTGCGGTAATGTTTCGGTTACCTTTATAAACTTTGTTTATAATGGTGTTGGTAACGTTTCCACAACGCTTGGAATTTTTTCAGACTGATTACTTTTAGTGATTGAAATATTAGGGAAATTACTATTCGTTACCTTTATAAAACAATATAAGGCAAATATTTACCCAACCTATCTTGAAATAGAATTTCGATATTTTTGTGTACTGCATTTTTATAATGTAATAGTTTAATATTTTTACATCTTAGAATTACAATTTAACGAAAGCCATATTTGAGCAATTTAAATAATTGGCTTAACCGACATTTTCTTTTTTATCTGTAATGCACAGATGAAAAAATGGCGGCTTGTACTTAAATGAACAAATTACCATTATAAAGCTTCAACTACTTTTATATAAACTCTGGCTCTGTTATATAAACTCAATTACCCTTATAAAACTTCTAGAAATATTATATAAACTAAAGGGACTACCATATATATACCCTTTAGTCATAATATGTTACCTTTGGTAATGTTATATATCTTATAGTAACAAAAAACAGACGTTAGTGATCTTATATACCTTAAAGTAATGACAAAATGTCTGTGTCATGTTCTTCTTATAATAATTTTTGTTGTACGCACCTCGGTAGTGAATAATTTTAATTACGAAAAAAAAAAATTGTCATATAAAATCGGACAAATTAAAGGGGTAGGTAAAGAAGACCTACTTTGTGTATTATCCCAACAGCTCGGAAAAATGCATATTGAAATGGCCAAATACGAAAAAATTGACGTTACTAAAAGTTTCCAATTTTTATAACAGTCAACTTCGTTACTAAAACGCCATAAATAAATGAAAATAGTTTTATAATGGCTCCATGCGATACTAAAACTTATTTGTGTTTATAACGGTCACCTTAGTTACTACAAGGCCACCAAAAAATGTTACGATATTTTATAGTGGGTATATATGTATTACCGAAAATTCCCAATTTTTATTAAAGTCATATAAATTACTGAACGTTGTCGAGTTATACATATAAGGGTAACCACGGATACAGCAATAAACACTTATTACTAAATTGTTACTTGGGCATTTACATTATTATAGTTCGAAATATATTATAGATAAAACATGAGCTCGCAAGTCAATAACAAAAATGCAGATCATAAAAGAAAATGAATTTTATCACTCAATATTTATCAATCGAGATAAGGGTTTTCAAATTTCTTGGTATCATGTAAACTGCTCAGAGAATTTTTTAAATTTTTATGTTCTTGAATGAAAGATCTTCAAGCTTCATTTTAGTGTTAAAATGAATGTGTAGCAATAATTTTTCTTAAAGTCATAATGGTCTGAATTCGCATGTAATTTCGTATATAATCACCGATCTGTGTAAGTTTAATTTTTGAAGTGGTTTTTCGCATATCTTTCTAGAACAGTTCGTCATAGGATTTCATATTCTGAAGAAGTTTTCAATGCAATAACAACGTCTAGGGCTGATAGTTTTCTCAGTATACGTAAAAAACTTAAATTTATATATGGCAACACTAAGAATGGTTGGCCGATTTCGCTGATTTTTCAAATTATATTTCCAATTTCTTCATTACCTCTTAAGAGGAGTCAGTACTCATCAAAAGTTTCAATTCAGATACCAGCGAGCCTGTAGGTAATAAAATTTACTATACGTAGGTTTGTGTCCTGAAAGTGAGAAAATTCATATAATTTTAGCCTAGACCTAGACCACAAACCACATTAGAGACATCTAGCGTAAAAAAACAGAAGCTCAACATGCAACAAAATTATAAAAATTAAGACGAAAAATGAATATTTGCAGTTTAGATAAATTGACAATTTTTAACGAGAATTAACTCTAACATATTTTTTTTTTGCACATAATTATTAAACATAGGTACTATTTTGCTTTGTATTTAAACAACTTTCAAATGAATATTGCAATTTCTCGTCGGTGAAATGTCGGGAGAAAAAGCAAGTACAATTAGAGTCAAATAATTATAAAAAGCGCCACTAAAAATGAAAAAAACTCGACGTTATTTGCTAGATGCAGGCCTTATCTTTCTAAAACAGTCACAATTTAAAGAAATGAACCTACCCACAGGATTTTGATTTAAAAAACTTCAATTTTTACCATTTTTTACAAGTTTCCGAGCTAATATCTCCATTCCAATACACTTTTTTTAATTTTTGCCGACGTTATTTACTAGATTTCTGCATTACCTTTAATTTAAGATATAAGTCATTATCCTGCTACAAATAGTTTGCCAGAAATTTGCATTGAAAAATGTATGAAACTTGCAAATATTTATACTGACTCCTCTTAAGTCAAACCTTTTTATTTTAACGGTTGAGTTTTCAGGTTATGCTGAGAGATTTTAGTTTATGAGGAATTTCGAAATTCAAAGTAAGTTTGTCTGTTACCTATTTACTATATTTCTTTTCTTTTCTTTTTTTTATTTTTTATATAATTTACTGAAATGTTAAAGCTCTCTCTCTCTCTCCATTATCTTCATTTATTGTAAGATGTTCTATTTTTGTTTTTATACAAATTTTTTACAAAATAAAAGTGGTTTTTTCCGTGATATATTATTTATTCATATCATCTCTTAACTGTTCGAAAATTGAAACACTGCTCAATTGTTAATTAGTAAATCTATCATATAATATTATATTTTTTGAAGTTTTGTTGCTTTGTCGTAAAAATTCCAGAATTGAAAATAATTTAAACTTATTGCCATAAGCGTAAAATTAAAACAAAAAGTGAGTTTGTGCTTCAGACCGCACGACCTATGCCTATTAATTATTTGATTCTTGCGCTGTGACATCACGGCATCACAATTCATATGAAGAATTCAGAAAAATTATTATAATTGTTGATAAATTACAATGTAAATAAAAATTTCAATGGCTTGAAAAATTGACCTGGCGGCTAGATTATAGAAATTTTAAAACGTTCATTAAGGTGTTAATACGATGTGAATTAATACTGAAATTAATATAAAATTAATTATTATAAAATATATTTAGTCCAATCGTCTTACACCGCAACGCCCAAGATGGCCGACCGTGGCTCATACTAGTCATACCTTGTGTCTGTATGTGACTTCAAGCTATCTGTTAAGCTTAAACGAGATCAATTTATTTTTCGATATACTCGCTGTCACTGCATATTATCTGACGATGTCATTCGAGAATCGAAAACTGTTAAGTTCCATTTTCGAGACAATATTTATTAAAAAAAAACTCACCTGCCTGAGTTTTACCCATATGAGTCACTTTGAAGCAACTCATTCACTGTCCAGCAAAAATTTTTTTAAAAGGACCCTAGATAAAAATAATTTCAACAATATTCATTCCCAAATATTATTGTCATCAGATCCCAAATACCTTGTAAAAAATTCAGCCGTTTTATAAATTTTAGTTTCAAGACTCAGAGTTCAGCCGACGATATGGTTTTATGTATCTTTTGTAATTCGTTCAACACTAAACGAGTTCATTCAATAGCAAGACAAAACTTTTGCTGCGCTTAGTTATTTGTGATGATACTAGTAGTCTAGTCAATAGGGACTAAGTAAGGCCTTTGCCCTACAAAAGGTGGGGTAGTTGTGATTTTTATATATGTTATTTAGTTCCAGGCCCCGATGAAAAATCCAAGTTTTCACCATGGGAGAGGTCCGCATGGTTCGCCATCTTGGATTAAAGGTACAAAAACTTGTTTTATTCAAAACAATTCCTCAACGGTTGGATCCTACGATAAAAATGGCTGACACAAAATTTAGGAATACAAAATTCCCTACGTTTTTTGTACAAACACTTTTTTTGTAAGTCTGATATGTAACGAGTTACAGCGGCGGAAACGTAAACATTCTTCCAAAAAAATGTATACGTATAGTATGTCTTATATAGGGTGTTTCGTCCATGGTCTATGTTCATAGGACAGGATGTGACAGTAGTCACCTAGTCAAACAAAAAATTGTATGACAAGGGGGCGGCGGCATCTCAACCGTTTCGGAATTACAGGGTGTTTAAGAAAATATGCAAGCCTTTCAAAAAATACCCTGTGTACGGTCACTTATTGATTCCATTGCATGCAGAACTTCAAGGCCTTTCAAATGATTGCTCGACCAGCGCCGTATTCTTCTTCCCTTAGGAGTTATGATGGTCTAAACTAAAAATTTTACCTTTTTATTGACTTTGACCGCTTTTTTTTATACAAAAAAGGTAATTTTTTTTTAAACTGTAAACTGTGGACTCTCCTCTTTAATTGACCTATGACACCGTATGTGTTACCTGTAGCCGTTAAACAGTTATTAACTCATAACCTATTCAGGTCACACCGAAATTAGACGAAATTTTTTAAAATTACGTGCTAAGGGAACAAATTATCGCTGAGAATAGGTTTGAAAATAGGTTTGAGAATAGGTTTGAGAATAGGTTTAGAACTAATAACTCTTAAAATGCTTCAGATAGCACATTGGGTGTAATATGTCACATTAAAGAGGAGAGTCTACAGTTTTTATAAAAAAAAAAGTTAGGTTAACGACCTTTTTGCAAAAATAATAGAGGTTAAATTAAAAAACAAAAGGTAAGAAAATCCGAAATTTTTAGTTTAGAGGGGTATGGCGCTGGTTGAGCAGTCGTTGGAAAGGCCATGAAGTTCTGCATACAATGAGCTCTTAACTGTGACCGTTTAAGATACAGGGTATTTTGTAAAAAACTAGCTTTTTTTCTTAATCACCCTGTAACTCCTAAACTGTTTATACTGACCCCCTCCCATACAATTTTTGGTTCGTCTAGGTGAGTACTATCACCTCCTGCTCTATTGACCTCCTAGTGGGAAACACCCTGTATGCCTGATTAATAGTATCATTCACAAGTTGTACTACTAAAAACCTGAAAATTTTACTAATTGAATGCGGAAAACTGTCAATCATCTTTATAGGCCTAAGCTCAAAGGTTGTGTGGATATTGGAAATGGCCCTAGCATTGGCATTGCTATCGCCGAAGAAACCGGACTGAACGCTAACCGAAATCCAATACTGGTATTGCAATTCATGTTAAATAAAGTTATTTTTCAGGTAAATACAATGTATGATAGTGGAAAATGGACCAATAAAATTTAATAAATTAATCTATGGATGTATGAATATTTCCTTCTAATATAATTTGAAAGTAGATTTTGTGCATTTAATATTGGCATTGACATCGGCGTTCGTACAATTAAGTTGTGTTGATATGAGGAAACTTTCACTTCAACAGATGTCAAAGCAGAGTCCAATGGTAATGTAAACGCTATCATTGAGTTTAGAGATTTATTCGGATTGTTTCGGTGTCTAATGGAAATCGAACACGATTAAATAATATTTTATAGATAACGATAATAAACTTAATAAAATGATACATGCCAATAATATAATTGAATGGAAATTAAAAAATCGATCTATAAATTTACCATATTAGCATGAAGTCCCAAAACGGAAACTATTCATTATTTTCTCAGAATCTAAAGTTATGCCTTTTTTATTAAAAACGTACCAAAATTGGTTTCATAAAATAATATATAATTGAAGTTTATCTTATTCAATCCAGTATTGTTTTCTAGTGCCTTTAAAGATAATTAGAATTATTCAAGTTGTTTGATTATCAAAATGTAAGCGTAAAAATATAAAAAAAATGTAAGCGTAAAAATATTAAAAAAATGTAAGCGCAAATATAAACGAATAGGTGTGGAAAAATAACTGAGTTCACTAAAGGAATCAGATAATAATAACATTTTCGCGACGTCATTATTGTGAGTCGGTATAGGTACACAGTAACAAATAAGATTAGAGAAAGCTCCACCTTGGAAAACTTAGATTATGTTTTTATACCTAAAATATAGGTACGTTGTTCTGCCTCAAATGTAGGGAATTTTTTTTTCCCTAAAATTTAGGAAATATTCCATAAGATATAGGGATTTTTTTTTATTTGTTTCCTTAAAATGTAGGGAATATTCTCTAAAATGTAGGGAATATATGATAGCACCACACTCCACCATAGGTGATAGAATACCGCCCGCTTTAAAAACAAGAATGCGCTGAATAGCTCACTTCTTATGGCCCATCACTAAGTAGTACGAAAGTTATATTGGCGCGATGGGCGTACTCAAACAAAATATTGAAAAACAATATATGTATGACTAGTTTTCAAAAACAATGTGTGAATTATATAAACGAAAATATATTTCCATAAAAAAATGTAGCATAATACCTAATTCGTTGAATATATAATATATAGCTTTTCTGGTGCCAAATGCCTCAATTTAGTGAGTTTTCCATTGATTTGGGGAATTTAAACTGATTTTCCCTTTATATCAGAGAAAATTACATTTATTTTTAGGGAAAAACGTGTCTTAAATTTAGGGAATAGTCCTATTATTTTTTACAGTGTACTACGATAAATTTGCACATAATATTTATATTTATTCAGGTCTCTAGAGTACGAAAACCCAACTTTAAATTTCCGTTACCATTTTCAATTATCACCGGCAGATGTACCTTTTCCTCTACTTCTCTAACGTTCTGAATAATGCCATATTTTCCATTTCGTTGAACTTTTCACTGCACTTTTCCTTTTAAATCTGTATATGAAGGTATGCTGCCACTATGCATAGGTTTTTGGGGAATATATGACCCGGGTTGAATAAGCTAAACACGTATTGTGCTATTCATCCGATATATTTCGGTCATGGATTTTGATGTAAAATATAATAACAGTAACAATACCTATAATGTGTCATAACAAAATTCGCTAAAAATAAAGGTCATTACCTTAGTAACATCACTACATTGTGTGTTTTTAGATTGTTGTGTCGAGGCTATCTTTAGCCTTTTGTCTTAAAGTTAGATTTAGAATAATAACATAAAAACGAGTAAACTGGGCAAACACTTGTGATAATAAATATCTAAAAACTATTAAAACATGTAAATAATAAATTATGTCAAAATGGACTGCACTATTTCTTAAAGCTAAGGTGACTAGCAATTGTTGTGTTGTCTGTGAGTGTCAATTATACTTTTGTACTGAGAATTGATGTACATCCCAGCAAACATTTGGATGAAAAATCTTCAGGACGATATGTGGATGATATTGCCAAAGTATCTTCCACGCGAAATTAAAGCAAATACGGTCAAATGATCTCTTTCTTGTCTTGCGTACACGAAAAGAAGATGAAGTTGCAAACATTTTCGTTTTCTGATTTTAAATATGGAGGCAAGAGGACAATAGTCTCGCTTATTTGTCATTTCTATGATACACGGATCTATCATTTCGAAGGACGCATCGTTAGACTTCATGAAAGTGGTTAATTTGCGAGTTTACTAGTGATTTTAATTCCACCAATTCATAGTAAAAAAAAAATAAAAAAAATATATAAACATACTTTAAAGAAATTCCTTCTTTATTCCCTTACTACTTACAAATTCCAAAGGATTTATTTGGACGATTCTTGAATTGATTCACATTGACGATAAGAAAGCGAATCATCTTGAAGAAACAAATGCGTTTCTTATACGCATTCGTTTCATCAAGATGTTTTGCGTTCGGGATAACAATTTCTCCCGTTGGAAGTTGAGAATACAATACGAATATGATTATCATCCACGAGATATTTTATCGTCCACGTAATACGAAAGTGAATCTTCTGCGTTTCGCCATGTTTGCTGGGATACTGTGTGTATACTTTGAAGTTCGTGGTGTTGGGATTTCTGGCGTGTATATGTTTAGAGCTTCTATGTTCTTTCGTTTTGTCCAGGATTGTTCTTTGTGAAGTATGGTAGGGTTATCATTATTAAAATTATGCTTATTTTTGATTGCATGTGCTAAGGATGTGTTATAATTGCGATCATGCCTTTGTGCCTCAGTGTAGTTAAAATCATTCTTGTTCTCCCGCATGCGTTATTTGATATCCCTCTCCGTCTCCCCGATGTAGATCTTGTTACAATTGTTAGTGTTGCATTTTATTTCGTATATTGCACCTATTATAGTTTTTTCAATCTTGGTTTTAGTAACTGTGTACCTATATTATCACTCCCAGTTTGTTTTGCGGTTGTAGGCTTAGAGAGATGTTTGAGCTATTATTATTCAGAAAGGTAATGATTTTGTCACTTTTTGGTGGTACGTATGTTAGTTTTTTGTATCTAGTGACTTGTACGGGCTGATTGTCGTCTCGATTCTCTATTCTATTATTATGTTGGAGGTATGTTTGATATTTTGATGATCTTAGATATTATATTTGTACGCTAATGATTTGAAGCCAGTATTACTCCATGGAATTATTGGTCACTAAGTGCGATCATCTTCTTTACTAAAGACAGAGCCACATTAAATTTCTTCTTATAGGGATGAGTCGAGAAATAGTTTAACAGAGGACCTGATGCTATTGGTTTCATGTACCAATCAATGATGATTTTATAACCATCCCTGCAGAATTTTAAATCTAGGAAAGGGATGCTTTTGAAGATATGATCCTCTTGTTCCATGGTGAATTAGATACGTGGATTTTTAGTATTGAAAATTTTTAAAGTACCATCTATGGTGAGTGTTGACAACATTGTGATAAGGTAATCCACGTATGTTTTAATAAATACTGGTGTATGCGGTAAATTTTCGATAATTTGGTCCAAGAGGTCTTTTAATACAAACTCTGCTAAAATGCTCGACAGGCTGCTACCCATAGCTAGGATGTTTGGGTATAGCTGTGTGATATCCAGCGAGATGAGGCGACGATTAGGGTGGATGTTTACATTTTTAAGAAGTTCTTTGAAAGTGAGAGAGTTTGGTACATTGTATTTAGTAGTGTCACGAACTTTTACCAGTATTGTGTTAAGGAAGCTAGCTAGAGCGTATAAAGGTGTTTCTCGTGTGGTGAAGATCAATTTAATTGGGTGACCCGTCTTGCGCGTTTTTATTGTGCCATAAATACTTGGAGGTACAGTGTGTATTAGTGTGAATGCTTTTACGTCTGATTTTGTGATATACTATTTCTTATGCATTTCTATGACTAATTTATTGTTATTCCGTGTAAGAACTATGATCATGTCAGCTTTCACATTATCCATAATCTCATATGTGTCCATGTCACTTAGGTATTCGAGAATTTTTTGGTGGTATTGATACTTATCTATTATTAATGTTCGGTTACCTTTGTCGCTATTTATAATAAATGTATCTTTGTTTTCATTTAGGAAAGTTGTGATTGTTTTCAGTGACTTGTTCATATATGTACCTATCGTAATTATTGAATTTGGTAATATGTTTTGTTAAAGTGAGTGCAATGCCATTCCTAGTATTTACTTTCCAATCCTAATTATCGATAGATTTCGCGCCTGCAATAATATTTATCATCTGTTTTGTGTTGATGGATCGCCTAAGCGCGAATTGTGGGCCAAGTCCCAGTATAAAAAGCATTTCCGGACGGAGTGTTTTATTTGTTAAGTTAATGCATCTGTCAGCATTTGCTATAGAGGTACTCCTATTAGTGGTTATCCCTTGTAAATTTAGGCAGTTTTGTTGTGCAGTGTGGCTACTATTCTCTCATTACTAGATCTAAGAATTTCTTGAGGCGCACAGTGGGTCATGAGCTGCATCTAGCCGGACTTTATTACATTATCAAATAAACCATTTCATTTTTTTTTTTTTTTGAAATTTTATTAATATGACAAAATAACTTACACATTTGTACTTAACAAAAGTCTAATTAACTTAATTTATGTATAATACTAACTATAACAGTATCATACTTAACTATGAACTTTGTTACGTTTACAAAAACTAGTTAATAACAAGAAAATGTTAGTCCGATAAATTAACAACATACATAATTTGTCTATAAATTAACCTATTTATACATATAGCTAATATTTCAGCTATTTGATGTTTTATATAACTGCATTCGTTTACATTTTCTTGGTCTATTTCTTTCACAAAGTAAAATTGATAGGTCTGCAATATCTTGTTTATGCTGGCCGAGGGTTTTGCCACAAAATAATTTCTGCCAGTCATTTTGAAAGCCATATATTTGCAGGGCTACTATTGAAGTCGTTAAAACATTGTCATCTTCGAAATTCTTATCAGAGGCTTTTTGTTTATATCTACTTAGATCTCTACCAACATTGCAAAATTGATTCAAAATTTCAGCTTGACGTAGTTAGTTAGTTAGTTGGGTTGGAATTATAAAAGCCAGTGCCTGTCATAAGCCATTTTCATTCTGGTTACTCTATTGGGAGAATGTGACGCATTTTAAAGCTTTTGCAGGATCTCTTTCACCGAATTCTCAGACGAATAATACATATATTTCGCTTAAGCTATATTCAGAAATTAATTTCTGCACCTTTAGTCGTTTTGCTTTAGGACTTTAGGAACTCTTTTTCAGGCCGTTCAGGTTTCTTCTTTTTCTTGGTTATTTTGCTAATACTTGGTAAATCTGCATTGCCAATTTTAATGTGGTCATTGCACCACAAATCATTCTTGATAAGAAAATGTTTATAGCTGTGGTGACATTTTTTCCAGCTCTGATTCAATCCAATGAGAATGAAGATACAGTACGAACCAAAATAATTTCCATTATTGTTGGCAGATTTTTCAATTACCAGTTCTTCTTTAAATATTCAAGTATTATTTCCTAGGAATGCGAGGTACTCGGTTGCATAGCGCCAACTTCTCTTAACTTCTCAAAAATCTCTCACCGCGAAACCACCGATTGTTTTCCTACAATAATTAAAATGTTTATTGTATCTGCAGATTTCCGCAAAGAAAAAGTATTGACATTTAATTAATAATAAATACACTACACAAATTTGTTTTGTATTTTATTAATTAAAAAATCGTTCAATCTTTACATACTATTTATTATACCATACTAATATTAATGATTAAATGATGTGTACCACACAAGGTCCATCTGATAATTGCCAGCTGCCGAGGCTCACCGCTTCTACATTTCTTACAGTAATGCCCTTGTAAATATAAGTATAGTTTTATGACTGTACGTAGATGAGTATGCCTACTGAGTGTATATTGGAAATGGCGTAACATTTTAGACATTAATAGAGCTTTACACAACAAAAATCAGTTGAATTTTTAAATAGCAAATGATAAGAAAAAAAACTGCAGTCTTTTAAAACTAACACATATCTAAAATAAAACACGCTGGTGTTTGTAATGTTTGTCTCTTCTGTATATTCATTAAACAATTAATAAGCAGAAAAACTATTAGCGAAGGAAATGTACCACTTACATATATCCATAATCCTTAAAAATTTTCACAAAACTTAAAACAAGAAACACTATTGCCATTGAATGCGAGCACAAAATTAAGACTGTACGGTTCGGTTTATCTAGAGCAATTTTTGTTTGTTTGTTGTTCGCGAACAAGTATGAGATAAGGATTTGTGCACAAAAGGACACCTCCAGGGGAAGTCAGCCTTTGATTTATATAGGGCTTAAGGAGATTGACACTAGTAAGTTTTTCAATTATGATTACCTAAATACTGAAAATGGACACTGTTAGATCTGTCCATGAATTTTAGTTTTTATTTTTTTATAAAATTTATTTTTATTTTAAATAGCAGCCTTCCTTGCTTTTTTTCGGCAAAGGTGTTAATTGCACTTGGTATGATATTCTCTATTGAAAGGATCGTCAGGTATGAGAGACTTTCTTGAATCACTGATGACGTCAAGTAACTAGTAACTTTTTATAAAGCTTATGCCCTAGACACACAGCACTCTTAATGAAGAAATAACTAACGACTCATTAGTGTATAATGATTCATTATAAACTGCAGACACACAGCCATTTCTTTAATTAAGTTGATCTGTCAAACTGACTTGGATAAACTTATCACATTAAAAAAGCAATATGGATCGAATTAACGCAATAAACTTTGTTTTTATTAATTTTAAATTTTATTTATCTTTATTTCATTTCATTTAATGACTGTGAAATGAAAAAAACATTTTATTAAAAAATATTTTGACATAATTACTTTGTGCTTTGCATTTCTTCTTCTTATTTTTCAAATCAGCAGATGCACAGCGGAGCTCCATACTTAAATTATATGCTAAATCTAGTACATTTTTCCTCATTATAGCTATAATGAAGGAAGAAAACACTTCATTAGTGTACTTCATTATCATCTGATTTTCGAGCCATAATGACGTATACTGTGTGACACACGGCATTTTAATGAATAGTTAGTACTAATGATTCATTAGATCGTGCTGTGTGTCTAGGGTATTAGCTCACTAAATCTATTAATTATTGACTAGACATAACAAACTTATAAAACTAAATGTGATCAACTTAACTAACACAGACTACAGTAGCACATAACAAATGTGTAAATATGTAGATATGTACTAAATCTGTAATTTTTCTTTTAAATAAAAATATCTATTGGACCTGATCTGAGTGAATTACAATGATTAATTAGTATTAAAAAATGTATGTATATATTTTAACTTTTTAGAATGAACTTTATTGACAGACCATCTTAATATCAATCAATGATCGGAATAGACTAAGCTCTGCTAGCAACCTCGAGCTTTCTGAAATAAGATCTTTTTTGTATTCTAGATGAAATCGTAAGGTATACAAAGGTTTTCGTTCTGTTTGTAACGCACTGAAATAATAGTAGAGAAAAATGGGTTAAAAACGCACGCATAATATTAAAATTTATTTTGATGTTTGCATGTCCGTTCGTCTGTCCGTCCGTCCTTACGATAACTCGCGAACGCATTCACTTAGGGAACTCCAACTTGCACACGGGCTTTTAAAAAAACATAAGTTTAAGTTCGAAAATGGGACAAATCGGGTAACTCCGTCGTAGGGTTGCCATACAAAAAGTTTGCTCTTTACTATATATTTGGACAGTGCCTTACAACGCGTCGACGTAGAGAGCTGACATTTTACACACAAGGTTTTTAAAAAAAATTCAAATTTAAGTTTGAAGATGGCACAAATCGGGCAACTTCTTAGTAGGGTTGTCATACAAAAATATCGTTTTTCACTATATATTTGGACGCTGCCTGAGAACGCGTCGACGTAGATATCTGAAATTTTGTACATTGTGTTTTCATAGCAATAGTAAATAAAGCTTCAAAATGGAGTAAATTGGGCAATCCCTTCTTGGTGTTGCCATATAAAAATTATGGTTTTAAACGTATTCTGTAAAAAAGATCAGTCCTAGATGATACTGAAAAGTTCTTCAGAATATGAGATCCTGTGAAATTGGTTATAATCAAACCACTTCAAAAATCAAACTTGCATAGATGGGTGACCATATGAAATTTCATACGGGCATTCATCCAGGCATATCATAAGAATTGGTCCTAGACCAATTCTAGCTTTTTTACTTGTTTTATTTGCATTTTGCAGATATACCTAAGCATTTCTACAGGAAATTGAACTAAGGTGTATGCAAGTAACTTATAACAATGAACTTTTCTAAGGCGTACAATATTGAAATTTCTGCTAATTTATTAAGCTTAATATAACTCGCGCGCATTATTTGTTTTGTAAAGTTGGATTATAAGGGGAGGAAAATATTCAGATTCAGTGCAGGATTTCAAGGTGAGTGATGATTTTATCGCCCATTCCAGTATTCCACCCGGTAGATGATTGATTCGCCTACCATAATTTAAGAGGAGTCATCACGTCCAATATGAAAGTAAACACAAAAACAAAATGACCCCCCCCCCCCGCCTCATGCAAATTTATACAATTATAATGAAAAATCTGAATTCGAATTAGTAAACTATAAATTGCAAATAAACAACAAACCAAAATTTTATTACATAGGTACATAGTCATTTTAATGGTAGAGAAAAGTTTCTGCTAAATTTGCTAAAAATCGTTAAAAAAAATAAAAATTAAAAACTTATTTTTTTTGTTTAATTTTATATTTACGAATATTAAACTTAAATTTTTCATTTTCATAACAAAGTTTGAATGTAAATATTCAAACTTAATGTTTCCTTTAAATAAATTCAAATATTCTGTTAGTTCAATTCATCAAAATACAGCCAACTCTAAAATTATCTAGAAATATTTGCCAATCCTTCAAATTGCTTACAGACAATTTAAATCAGCCTTGTTTTCATGCCCACTATATTTGTTTTTGCCATGTTTTTCAAAGTTAACAGACAAAGTAAACAAAATTTTGTCACTTGTTTTCAGAGTAGGTAAGTGTTGAAACGTAAAATTTTTTACTTTGCTAAAAAGTGCAAATAAAATTGTTTGAAAAATGAGGACTTAACTAAAATTTTGTCAATTGTCTCAGCCAAACAATTGGGTCAGAAAAAATTGTGGCAATGATTATTTACGTCAATCTCATTTACAATATGCGAAACATTGACGCAAATAACTAATTTAAGAATTCGGAATATGTTTTGGATGTTTTTTTTTTACAAATAAAATATACGCTTTTATTATAATGTTAAGTTTTTCCACAAGTACACGTGCACCTGTACTGTAAAGAAGTGTAAATGGAAAATTTTCTTTAAACACTAACTATGTATAAACAAAAATACTAAGATTTTCAGTATAAAATACAAGATCTTTCATACCACCTCAAGGGCATAAGAATTAGCATATCGAGTCGATCTCAGAACTAAATAATCACATGGCACTACTCAATCCTCCAAGAAGCTAAAGATTTACATAAGTTCCATTAATCCTAGTCGAAACAATATACAAACGGCTCTGAATCTTTCGAAATGTTAATTGCGAGTTAATCTAAAGATCCGGAAATATTTCTAGGATTATTTTACAGTCCCGATATATTACGGAGATTAGTAATGTTATTGAGTTTCTCATTCTAAAAAAAATTAGAAAAGATTTTCTTTACAGAAATGGATGACAAATCTTCCCACTGCTTTACATAGCTTTAATTATATTACCAAAGAACATTTCTTTGGAATTGTTAAGCACTATTGGTGGTCGATAGCTGTACAAAAGAGTCAGATTTTTGGCCGCTAAAAATGCATATGAGCCTATTTTGCCGTCCTAAGGAAGCAGGGCATATCAGCAAAATTTCACTGTTTGAGATAATTATGTAGGGTATTTCCTCCTTGGTGGTCCATAGAGCGGGAGGTAATAGTACTCACTTAGACAAACAAAAAATTGTATAGCAGGCGAAGAGACCATATCGTCCATTTCGGAGTTACAGGGTCATTAAGAAAATATTCTTGGTTTTACAAAACTCAACTCTAATTAAAACGTAATATATTCAAAGAAATATCTAAGAAAACTGAAAAGAATAAATGGCTAACGTAGGCAGCATAAACATTTTTAGTGGCCCCAGCACATGAATAAAAGCAATGCGAATGCAACTGCTACAGTATATTCTTACAGTAGAACTTCTTAGAACAAACTATTGATAAGTGAATATTAGAATTTCAAGAAACTTCAAAATTTCTCCAATAAGCCAATAAGAGCTAGCTATTAAGCAAGGATAACTAAGTTTTTGATTGAGTTACGGTAATCATTCGGTTAAGATAAAAAGTTTTAAATAATTTCGTTAAGAAAGGTATAAAAATTTTATTTTCGTTCGGACGATAAGAAAGCAAGCTTAATATTATTATAACTCCATTTTTCTGTATGAATAGTAGTTTAGGGCGGAGGAGCTATTCAAATCAAACTTTTGTCAGTTTTACATAAGAACACTGCAAATATTTTAGTACATTTAGACCAAGTTGAGGCTCTCATTTATTAGTGAGAAAGGCTGTTTCATGGCTTGGAAGGTTTTCTTGTGGGTTTTTACCAGACTCATAAACTTCAAATTCTAACCTTGACGCCTTTAAAGTAGTGCTTTATAATATTCTGTCCTCTTAATATTACAAAATGTACTACTTTATTTTTTTCTTGATATCAGAAAACGTTTTAATATAGGTAACTTTACACTAAATGGTTGTATGTTTCCGAAATTTCACAAAACAAATATTTTGGGTATTTATTACTTTCTAAAAACATATTTATGTGATAGTGGGTAAGGCTAATTAACCTTTGTATTTTGCCAAGAGCTGGTCTAAAAAGTTAAATAAGCCTCCCTTGGTCTCATTCTACAAAGTTAATATTTATCCAGGGACGATTTTTCGCACTCCATGGGCTGTGAAATTATGTCAAATCACTTTGAACCTCTCTTCAAATAGCATTGAACTAAATTCAAATATCGCATACTATACTTGACCGACCTTCTTAGGTTTAGGAGGAATAGACTTTTACACTCTCTTTTTTCATGATAAGGAGCTATTAATGTCCACATTTTTCATAGAAGTCAATGTCTAAAGGGTCAAACACAATTCCGCCGTGGCGATTCGTTTCGTAGAAATATCAATTTTTCTACTCCCCAGTTTTGCGTCAAAAGTCCAGGATCTCATTTTGCCACTCAATGAAAATACCACCAATAATATACGGAGTATGAAGGGGATTTAGCAAACTGTGAAAATAATAACACTTATACTTGCTTGGACTTAAAGCCAGTCGATTTGAAAATCACCATTGTTGTAAAAGATGAAATAGGCAAATAGCAGATGGATTTCTCATTGATAATAAAATTTTAAGGTTACCTGCATATAGTAATGGTTGTGCGGAAGTAAAAATATTTAGCATATCATAATACATATAATTAATATTAATTATAATAATAATAAGAAACAACAAGGTACCTAAATGGGTTCCATGGAGAGCACCAGTCTTAAGGTGTTCCTAAACGATCTGGCCAAATGTAAGATATCTGCCAATTTTGTGGTCAGATATTTGCCTTACTGATTATACACGGAGCAGACATTCCGGCAGATTTCATCTGGCACAGAGTTGTCAAATAGTTGTTGGTCAGTTATCTGGCATGCGTCTGTCTTCACTGATTACACGATCTGCTATTTTTTATCTAACAAAGACAACATAAATTAATGTGAAGTTTATTGTTCAAAAATGACTTCTAGAGAAAAGAACGCAGCTGCTTTTATTGTGCATAGTGCATTTTGTACAAGTGAAAGAAAAAAGTGATAAAGTTGAAGAGAAGAGACGAACTTGGGTTAAAGAGTGGCTTAAAGAGGAGCTTATGTTAAACTCCTTCCAGAAATAGAAAATTTAAAATACAGAAAAATTCTGTTATTTATATATTGTATACTCCTAGCAGATATAATAATATATAATTATATCATATAATCTATTTTTTTTAACGGGTATACTGGACAGATATCTGTTCAGTTCAAAAATTTACTGGGCAGATTGGCAGATGATGTTCAAAAATTTTCCAGATAGAAAAAATGGTTGATTAAACGTGCGGGAGACGTCTGGACATTTTTGAGTGGCAGACATTGTCACCAGATATCTGTCAACATCTGCCACCGTGATTACACGTATCTACCTACAAAAATAGACAGATATCTGGCATTCTGTCAGATCGTTTAGGAGCACTTTTAGAAGAATTAAAAAAATTCGATTCTAAACGCAATCAACTTTTACACACTGAGCACGATTAGTAAGAAATGAAGTCAATCAATCAATCAAGCAGAGAAGAATTAAAACCAAACACTTCAAACATTTTAATAAGAAGTGCTAATTAGCGTGATCAGAAACTTAAAAAAAAAAACCTTTGTAAATATAGCATCACCTGAAACCCAACTACGATAGCAACAGAAACATACCGTTTGAAATTAATTAAATTATCGGAAGTAGATCTACCACTGACAAACCCTTGCTGCTATGAGGGAATACCTTCATTAATGTAAAAACAAATTGCATCTTTGTCTAAACCATCAAATCATTTAGGTACTGGTAAGAGTTTAGCAATTTGCTAGAGCAGGATATAAAGAACTGCAACAATGCTTAAGCAAGATGCTCGAAATTAAATCATTGCCATAAAAGGTTATACAATCTAGGGCAGTCAATAATTTGTCTACTTCACACTCGTTTCGATGAACTCTTCCCAAATCCACAAGAGAATTATCATGACTGAATATCAGAATGCTATATTTGATTTATATTCGTACCAAACTGAACAGAATCTTATGATTCTGTCCTACATTAGTATAATAACTAAAGTATAATGAAGTATATTCCTAATTAATTCCGAGATTTCTTTGAAGCGCCTATATACTTTGTTTTTGTTTTTTTTTTTGTTTTTGTAATTATCTGTATTGCTCTCATTCATTTACTTTAAATGAATAGAGTGATGTACCTAAATGAAAATAGAAAGTAAATTTGAATTTATTTAATTAAATTCATATCAACATCTCATTACTAGAAGAGGATCGGTTATCTTTTGCGGCTGCACGCGCCATTTCAAGTGCTTACCGATGAACATGAACGGCACACCCTACAAACGATGCCTTCGATACCGAAAAGCCGGCCACCTTGTGTCACGTGCAATGTGACACGGAAGGTTCAAACCTTTTGTATTTTGCTTGAATTTTTTACGACGAAAATGAATTATTCAAGACTATTACGAAGAAATTATATGCACGTAAGCGCAAAATGAGCCTCTGAAAATAGTTTGAAGATGTACGTGGGAAATTTCCACTTTCATTTGGGGTCATCGCAGAAAATGAAATCAACCCCCATTACACCGCCGAAAAAGAAGCAGCCGGTATCACTTTGAAAGATAATCAACACCAACAGAAAGGATTTTTGTAGAAATAACAATTGCAAATTTTCAGGATAACAATAAAACAATTTTCCACCCCAGAAAACCGGGGCGAATCTGAGCAATCTAGCATGGCTTATCTCGGGATCAGAGAATGGCCACATAAACAACACCATACACCCTATGCACAGTGCCCTACAGTAAGAGGTCGCACCCTCACCAGCAGTTCTTTGCAAGAAGCAGTCGGAGATCGCGTTAATCCTTCTGGCTTTGCACTGATAGGAAATGTAACCAATTCGTTCGACGGTGTATTAATAAACGTTTAGGATAATAAAGATGGGAAGGGTGTTGAACTGAAATCAAACAGAACAGAGCGTCGATGATGAAGGATTTCTTGAAATTAATTTAAGCGATTTTGAGGAGCAATGAAGTTTTTTTAAAAAAAACCCTGAGCAAGTAATTTCCATGAAAGTAACTTCCCACACTTCCACCGGATATAATGTTTCGCAAATAAAAGGACAATTACCCACTTACATTGAGATAATGATTATTATTATGTCCACGTGACATGGCATTGTGCTCGTGACACAATAATTGCAGGTATACACCGACGTACATAGGTAATAATGTCACCACAAATTTATGAGGATGCTCTTCCCACTTCCTTTGTACTAGACCTGACTGAACTAGCCAACCCTTCATGAACTTTGGTAAATTTTTTATATCCTGGCGTAGGTGGATGGTCAGGCGGTGGTGGCAGCCTTTTACATAATTTATGGATAGTTATTATGTAAAAGGATTAAAAATGAATTGAAATTGCATTTAATGATGTACATGAGAACTTATTTCCATTTAATTGTTTGTTTCGTTACGTTTGCTATATATGAATGGGTTTTCTTTTTTTTTTTTTACTTAAAAGTGATCTGTAATTTGTGTAATTTCAAAAGTAAGTATATTGATTAACCGCTTTGAGAAATTTTTATTTCAATACATGAATTGGTTAGGTTAGGTATGCTGTACTATATTATTACTTGGCATAGAGAGTGAACATACTTATGTTCATTTGTTTCAAATGTAGAGATTGGGCGTGAAACGGAATTAAAATTATTTTATTAATAAATATACTTATGAGATCTGATTATATTATGGAGATACAATTGATATAAGGATTAAATAGAAGTTGAGTTGAGCCACAAAAGGCCGTTACTAAACTCATTGTATACTCATGATTTACGAGAATTACGATTTAGGTTAGAAATACCAACCAGCTGTTCTGATGAATTTAAAAATTATAGATCATATGTGATATGGCAGCTAAGACATTTATATCTTTTATAAAAGAGTAAAGTAAAGCAGTGGGCGGCGTTAACTAACACCAGTGTACTTAAAAAATATCATGCAAAATGCTCTCCAAAACTCTTGTATTCCAAGTTTAATTCTGAAGCTTAAATAGATTAGATTTGTAGAGGGGTGTACAGGCGTTGGCCTCGCATTCGCTGCAACCTAAAAGATCTGCTGTGATTCCCTTCCTAGGTTTAGACTGTTATTGAAGTCTAGGACCATTTTCGGACTTAGGTTCTACACGTAGTTTGGTGGTGGAAAAGCATGTTCGAGGTGGAGTAATCTCCGCTTGGCCAATGCTTCGCAGATGCTGCGAGATTTCCTGAGCATCCTCATAGAAGCGGCAGGATGTCGTATCAGCCAAACTTATCTTTAGTAGGAGATACCTTAATTCGCAATGGCCTGAAAGAGCTCTGTGATCATTTTAAGCTCTGTTCTCCTAAGAAGTACCTAGAAGTTCTTTAGTTTTTCCGCCAGAGGTATCGATAAACTTTTATGCCTGACGAAGTCACTATAATCTTTCCCAAAAGAGGAGAGGGATTTTTGATTGTTCTCCCAGATATTTAAGGTAGCTCTGAGGTAACTATTTGAAGTGCTTCAAAATGGCTATGGTTCGACAAATGGAGTTTCCGCTCCTCTTTTGGTTAGGCCATCAGCAATTACATTGCCTTTATGACCCTCATGTCCAGGTACCCCCATAAGGATGACCTTGTTCCTCCTTCATAAATGTTTAAGGATTTGCAGACATTCCCAGACAATACTTGACTTAATAGTGTTGGCCGTTAAGGCCTTGAGAGCAGCTTGACTGTCCGAGAGGACATAGATTGTTGAGCCATTTATGGCTCTCGAAATGCAGGTATTGCCGCATTCTTCTATGCCTAATACCTCAGCTTGGAATACAGTAGGGGTTGAGCCCAGGGCCTTTGATATATGAAATCTGAGGCCGTATACACCCAGTCCGACTACACTGTTCGTTTTGGAATCGTCTGTATACCACAGCATTGATCCTGGTTGGAAAGACGGGTTATTGGAACGCCATTGTTGTTGGTCTCCCAAGACTACATAAAATGGTCTTACAAAATCCACCTTGCGTGTGATTATATCAGATATTTTAGTCATCTGCTCGAAGCATATCGGTTTTAAGATATTTAAATGACCAACCAGATCGCCTGACTTTAAATTTTTCGTACTCTAATAGCACAGGAGAGCGCTTCCATTTTCACCTACAAATGCTTGCGCGGAAGGTTTAATAAGGCTTCCATAGCTGCTGTAAGATAGGTTCTTGTTGCAACAATTATTCCTAAACAGGCAAGCCGCTGGGTTTTTTAAAGCAGAGCACATAAGGGCACCTCTTTTGCGTCAAGAGCTTCTTCGAGGTCTTTGACTAATGTGTGGATGGCAAACTCAGTCGGCTTACCAGGTTAATGAGCAAACTGCTTAGAATGAAGTGGTGATTTAAACAAAACTTAGCCTCGAATATGTAGGTCCAGGATTTTTTTCATGGATTTAAGTAGGAATCAGGAGAGGCTGATGGATCGGAAGGATTTGGATGGGGAACTAGTTATTTTTTCTGCTTTGGGTATAAATACCACCCTGACATCCTTCCAATATTGGGTGATATACTCCCGAGCGTATAGTTGGCTCGATAGATTTTTTGAACTGGAAGAAGTATTTCTTCAACACCCTGCTGTAGTAAGGCTGGGAAAATCTCATCCCCTCCAGCGAATTTAAAAGGTTTAAATATGCCAATGGCCCATCTAACCTTGTTGGGAGTGAATATTCGTTTCGCAAGGCTCTTGCTCCTGTTTGAGACCCTGTAATTGCCCACCTCAATTGGGTCTGGAGCTACTATTCCTTGGTCGGGAATAAGAGAGTCGGGAAAATGAGTTTCTAACAAGAGCCTGACTGTTTCCTCACAACTCTCTCTATAGTTCCTATCTTCTTTTTGAAATGAGCCTATACCATTCGAGTGATCCTTCGAACGTACCTGTGGGGAATTCATATATGCCATCGCAGAAGGTCCGCCAGGTCCTTTTTTTGGATCTTCTTAGTTCCCTAAGCTTCAATCATAATATATTATACAAAAATCAACACTTCTTTTTCTATTATAGAACTTATTCCACTTCATTGTCTTTTTATGATGAATGGTATAAATTATAATAGTTAGTTCATGGAATACAACAAAAATTTGCTTTCACAAAATAATTTATCAAATCAAACAAACGGGGACTTAATAAATTTAACAACTCAATATTTGAATTTGCTTCAAGGGTTCAAATTAGACCAAGAGCTCGCAGTAAATTTTGGGTGTGAAATATGTATAACCAAAAAATTATATGCTGAGTTTCTGATATCGCGTTACTCTTGACCCATTTAATTTTAAACTTGTGCAAAGTAAGTCATATTTTGCGAAAAGTTGACTGCTTCATTCACACTAAGCTTTTTTTCTCACCAATCGCTCACCCTATCATTAACACACTCTTCACTCTTTTGATAAGTACATAGTGAAGTCCTTGTGAACCTTTGAAAATCTCTTATAAAGTTTTCTATTATAGGCTTCGAAAGAAGTTTTTGACCCCCAAATAAAATAGTTGTATTGCAACAATACACAGAAGCAATTGCATATTTCAAACATATAAAAGTAAAAAATGAAGTATTTAAATTAGCACCAAACGAAAGTGATTGGGTGTTAGTAGAAAATAGATCTGATTCGAGGGAAATACCAGAAGACGGCAGGATATTCTTAAAATTAATGAAATATGTATTAAAAAAAAAAAAAATTATGTTCAGAATGTTCCAGTTTCACTATTCAATACTGAAAAGTGTAAGGTTTAGGGATAACACACAAAACCTATTATGTTTTGAGCCAGTGGTTGATCTTCTATTTTTGTTGCAATGCCTGAACATAAAAGGGGCTTTGTTTTGTCTTCATTATGATTTTCCTTCTCAACACTTCACGTTTTTAGAAGAGGTCATTGGTCACTCACAGGTAAGGTTCGACATTGTAATTGATAGATTAAAGTTAATTGTGCAAAATAAATGTATAAATCTTAAAAGTATGAAGTAGGTTTCAGTCCATTATCTTGCCCAAGTGCTTAGTTTTCTCACCATTATTAAAAAAAATTAGTTTCGAAATAATTTCATTCGAGTATGGGCGAGGTATCCAAGCAACACAACTTTCTGAACTTCAGAATAAATCTGAAGGTTTTCGGAAAACTGAACAAATCAACAAAACTTCACTCCCGATGGTTCTTTACGAATTCTTGATGATGTCGGAAGTGCGAATATTCAATTTTAATTTCTTACGAACTTTCGTTAGGAATTCCATAAAGAAATCGACATTTCGTACGTTGTATTTAAGCACATTCAAAATTTTACGGAATGGAAGCGCACGCACAGCAGTACAAATTGTGATTTCTTGTAGTGCGGTTCAGTGTGGTGAAAATTTTTTTAAAAGTCAAATAAATATAAAAGTCGAATATAGAACAAAAAAAAACGTAAGTTATATACTTTTGAAGTATACATATTTTTATAAAATACACTACGATTCTTACTTTGATTTTTATATGTGTGAGCTCATTTCTGGGTACCGTTGTCACATTGATAGACGAAAACGAAAACGCTGAACTGGAACACTCATTTTGCTACCCTGCAACCAGACCTGGATTTACCCTTAGGCTGACAAGGCTGAAGCCTAGGGCCCCGCCGTCCGGCTGGGGCCCCAAATTTCAATTTTTATATCAAAAGGTTTAACATTTTAATATTAAAATTGAAATTTTGACTTTAAAAATTTTTTTTATAGTCAAAATTTATAAAAAAAGTTTTTGCAGTTTTTTTTTTTTCAAAACAAGGTTGGCTTTGGAATTTCCTTCAAGCGTTTACAAACACAACAATAAATTGAAATCATTGCTTCAGATTATTGATTGTGCTTCAGACGAAATATAGGTTTTTTAGTTAACTACAAAAAGTTATTAGTTGAAGTTTATTGAATAATTTAATAGTGAAGTGAGAATTTTATATACATAAGCGTAAGTACTTCACTTTCTCCTGTGTTTCTTTTTTAAATTTAGACTTTGGTTTTCTATAACAGAGACATAATATTGAACATCCCTAGCTTTTATAATGTCTTCCAAAAGAATATATGCTAGTGGTGCGGAAAAAAGAAAACGAAAAGCTGAACTGGAAAAATATGAAGCTTCGCTTCCGAAATTAAGTGAGTATTTTAGCACTATTGAAACAACCAAGAGAAACAAAAATTGCGGTGAAAAAGAAATATCAGCAACATTGCTTCCTGATCAAGAATCTGCTGATACCGTGGTGCGATCTGAATGTCTTAGCATTGATATATCATCATCATCCTTAACTGAAGATGTCAGCATTGGTACCGCACAAATCAATTTACCTTCAATTTCGATGGAAAGATTCGAAAATACGTTGGTGACAACAGATGATCCGGCCACATGGTTAAATATAACTAAAGAATTACGTGAACAAGTCATCAGAAGGCCCATAAATCAAAATTTGAACGGTAATTATTCAAAATCCCTAAGAAAAGAAAACACTCAATCTAGATTTTTGCCATTGAGTATATTTGAAAGAAAAATGTGCAATGGCGAACAGGTTACGAGAAAATGGTTGTATATTCCCCTTCTACCGGAAACGTATTTTGTGTACCTTGTAAACTATTTGGCAAACAAGAGTCTGCGTTTAGAAGTGGGTTTGGAGATTGGAAAAACTGCCAAAATCTAATTACATCGCATGAAAACAGCAAAAATCATAAAGAAAACGTTAATGATTGGTGTACAATGTCTAGTCATTCTGGCAGAATTGACTGTGAAATTGTCAAACAACGACAAATGGAAAAAAGTTATTGGCGTAACGTTCTTAAGCGCGTCATTGAGACCATAAAATTTCTCTCAGAACGAGGGCTTGCCTTTCGTGGCGACGATGAAACACTTGGATCTCCATCTAATGGCAATTTCTTAGACATTCTTGAAACCATTGCCAAGTTTGATCCATTTCTGGCTAGCCATATTGAAAGATATGGCGGAAACGGCTCCGGAAGTACAACATATCTATCCAAAACAGTTTGTGAGGAGCTAATTCAAGTTATGGGTCAAAAGTTACAGTCAAAAATTATCGCAGAAGTTGAAAGTGCTAAATACTTTGCCATCAGTGTAGATTCTACTCCGGACATCTCCCATGTCGACCAACTTACATTTACTATACGATATGTACTATCGAATGGAAAACCAGTCGAGAGATTTGTCAGATTTCTTGAGCTCCACAGCCACGGTGCTGAAGATATTTCTAACCAAATTTTAAAATTTATAGAAAATGTTGGTCTTGATATTAATAATTGTAGAGCTCAAAGCTATGATAATGCTGGCTGCAAACATGGCTGGCGTTTACACAGGCGTACAAGCACGAATAAAAGATGTAAATCCACTTGCCCATTTCGTACCGTGTGCGGCACATTCAGCAAATCTCGTAGGTGCTTGTGCTGCTGACTGTTGCTTAGGCGCTGTCAACTTTTTTGGCTTTATTCAAACATTATACAATTTCTTTTCTGCTTCGACATATAGATGGAAAAAATTAAAAAACTGTTTGCCGAAAGGTGGCCTCGTTGTTAAATCGCTTTCTCAAACTGGATGGTGCGCTAGAGCAGATGCAATTAAAGCTATTTTTAAGGGTTATGCAGAAATTAGAGCTGCTCTAAGTGAACTTTGTAATGATAATATTGAGAATAGAACTACGCGACAGGAGGCCCAAAATGTGGATAACAAAATGAACGAGTTCGATACAGCGATACTAACAGTTATATGGTACACATTAATAAGCAGACTCAACGCAACAAATCAGTCCCTTCAACACGTTAATATTGATATTCTCAGTGTTGTGAAACTGTATGAATCTCTTTTAAATTTTGTTCTTGCAACGCGTGATAATTTTGATGAAATGGAAGAGCAAGCGAAGAAACTTGTATCAATACATGACTATGTTAGTGAAAAAACACGAGATAGAGTACGAAAACGAATGTTTGATGAAGAAAACACAATGAATATTGAACTGAGGGCTCGTGATAAATTTAGAATTCAAATATTTTATGTAATTATTGATTCTTTGGCTGCTGAACTACGTAAACGACAACTTGCCTATTTGAAATTAAAAGAACTGTTCGGATTTTTAACAGATTTCAAGAAATTAAGTTTAATAGAATTGAGACACCAATGTATACGTTTAGTTGAGGCGTATCCTGGTGATTTAGAAATGGAATTCGTGGACGAATTTTTGCAGTTTTCTTCTACGATAAATACCGAAGATGATATTAAAGTTGTAGATTTAATGACCCACCTGGCTAAGTACGTTATGTTGGGAACATATCCGAACGTTAGAATCGTTTTAAGAATATATTTTACTATCCCAGCGACCAACTGCGAGGGTGAAAGATCATTTTCAACATTATCTGGTGTTAAAAATCATTTAAGAAGCTGCACTGGACAAGACCGACTAAATGCCTTATCATTAATGGCTATAGAATCCGAACTTCTCCGCGAAATGGATTTTGATACCATTGTTGAAGATTTTGCAGAGAAAAAATCTAGGAGAAAATGCTTCTAAATTAATTTTGTTTTATTTATGAATTCTACTTTGTTTTATTTTTTATATATGAATAAATGTAATATTATTTTCGAAATTTAACTATTATAATAGCAGAAAGCTATTTAAACTTCTTTTTTCAAAAAAAATTATAATAGGGCCCCATAATATTTTTAGCCTTGGGCCCCCGGAAGAGTAAATCCGGCTCTACCTGCAACACCGAATATTTCCAATAAAACTTATATTAAAAGATCGGAAATATTGAAGAATAAGAAAAGAAAAAGATTAATGGGAAATATTTGTTGTAGCAGGGTAGCAAAATGAGTTTTTCGGTTAAGCGGTTTCGTTTTCGAATATCAATCTGACAACGGCACCAAGAAATGAGCTACCACCACGCCAGTGAAAAATGTAAGCTTTTGAAGAGGACAGAAGCTTTTCGAAATGATTCAGACTTTTCTTACCGAAGTCGTAACTAATTTCTGTTACGAAGTCATGTCAACCGCTTCATATATTTTTCGAAATGATCTTGGTCCGAAATCGATTCCGAAATTGGAAGATTTTTCCGACATTATGTTACGACTTCAAAAGAAAATCGGAAAATTTGGTTTGCAAGACATATTTTCCTGTATCTCGTGGAGTAGTAGAGGTAAGCTAATCAAGTTGAATTTATATCTCAAAGGTAACAAATTAAGGATGTCTTCTGATGGTACGGAACAATTTGCTAATATGGCTACTTAAGGAGATTATTAACCTTCAAAAAAATTAATTTTTGAAATTTTATCATTAATTTTTTACTTTCCTATTATCTCTTTTGAAAGCAATTTATTATCAAACCCGGTAATAATACGAATAAAACAAGACCAAAATGGCGGCTCAGTAAGCAAAACGATCTGAGTTACAACCAAAAAAGCGTTCAAGGTCGACATTGTCGAAAAATTCTAAGATCTCCTGTAATTTCGAAAATATCATGAATTCGAAAAAAAAAAAAAATAACATTTTCGATCGCAAATTACCTCATTTTTAAGATGTTTCAGTATTGCATAGGGAAACTTGAACACCTGTACATGTATGTACATATGTATTTCCTTACGAATCATCACATGAAAGCGAATCTGAACGTATGTATGTATGTAATTAAAAGTATTGATGTAAGGCACGATTTAAAAAAATTAAGCACAAAGGCTGAAAATTGTAAGACTTCTCTGCATTTTTATGCACAAGGATATTCTCTCTATTTTTTAAGACGTGCATTAAGTGGTTATACTAAGAGTTTCGATTTTTAAGAAAAACAACTGTTTTCCTCATACAATTACTCATTTACGCCGCGGAGTTTTCCTGCCAGACGATTGATTTTGACATTGCCTTTTCTTTAACTTAAAAATTATGCATACATTTTTATAACCTATGATAAAACCAATAGGGTCATTCGGTTTGTAATTAATAGAAGTAATGATTGTAGCGCAAAATGAATTGGACACCCAAGAAAATTATTAAAAGCTATTTAATTTTTGCATGTGTAATAGTACGAGGTACTTTATGGTCTGAATTAGGAAAAGGGAGACAGGTTGCATGTGAGTGATGTGCCGTCCCGTTCAATTCCATCTTGAAGTTATACTGCAAATAATTTCTAATTAATTATATATAAGTAAATACGTAGAAGACACACATACCTACTACACGTTGCTGGCGGATAGGCGCTCCCTATCATGATACAGCTGATGGATAACACAATGAATAGGGCTGGCGGATTGCATTGGCAATATCTTGGCTAAACCGATCTGTAATTAGATATACAAGATCTTGCAAACGTTACGTCTCTTCGATGGCATCGAGTGCACTTCTGGAAATCTCGAGATCTCGATAAGCAAGACACAGATACATAGCGCGTGCTTATCGGCCTAGTTCAGGGAGAAGCCTAAAATGGTAAGATAAGTTAGGTTAATTTTCCATTATACAATGAAATTAGAAATTAGGTATAATATCCTTATTTGGACTAATTATTGAAATGAAAAGTGCAATTAGTTACCTATTGTCAAGATGATGTACAGCAAGATATGTCACAATGCACAACCGGAATCCTTAAAGGAAGAAATTAGCAATTTTAATTTCTGTATTGTTTTAATGAAAGCGATGTCTCGAGGCGCTTACCTGTCCTGGCCTTGCTCTTTATGCCAGGTAAATCAGCTATAAATTAACGAAAAGGCACAATTTACCCTCACTATGGACGCGGATGTACTTTTCGCGGAATTTCATTTCGCTGAGGATTCCAATTATGTACCTATACTGTCCGTAGGGCTCAGTATAGGCGAATTAATAATCTAGCATCAGAATGACTATTATTAACCAATTTGAAGACATAAAACCAAATGTTAAAATAAAACTTTATCGGCAAATTTTTAACTTTTCTTTGCCATTAAAAATTGCTCCATCATAATCAAGAGAATGTATGAAGACTAATGTTGAACTTACGTGCAAAATTCGAAATATAATATTATTAAAAAGAACTAAATAAAATATTAACCGATTCCAACAAATTGTTCCGATTGGGAGGTCCCTGGAAGTATATGCTGGAAGTTTCCAATTTCGAGAAAGAGTACGTACTTAGAGAGCTGAAATTTGGCATACTGGCTTTTAAAAAAAAAAAGTTAATTTAATAAAAGAGAGGGGGTCCGAGTATTTCGAGACCCGTATAATATATAGTATATAATAGACAAGTACCGAGGAACTGGTCAGTTACTTGCATTGTAGGCAATTCATAAAGAAATGTTGAGAGCATACTGTATGTTTCGATCGTCAGTGCAGGATGATCTCATCAGGACAGCAATGAAACACTGACCTGCCTGCTATCTACACTACAGTGAACTTAGATATCCAAAAGTTGGTGGTGGATATATAAAGATGAATTTAAAATTTTAAATATGAATCATTTAAAGGAAAATGGGTTTTAGTGACATTAAATGATCCATTCTAATACTTAGAGAGGCGGGGGGAGGGGAGGGGCGTTGAGTATTTCGGGACCCGTATAATAATACAAGTCTACATGCACTTTTCCGTCTACTGCGTGCAATGTTTAAAACCCATTTTCTTTTAAATGCTAATAGAAATATACAGTATGCTCTCAAAATTTCTTTACGAAATTTTTATTTCGGCTACAAAGCCAGTAACTGACCAGTATCTCGGTACTTGTCTTTTAAACATTGGACAAAGTATATTTAAGTTCGAAAATGTCATACAAAAATTTTGTCTTTCACTACTTATTTGAACACTGCCGACGTATTGAGCTGAAATTTTGTACACAGCGTTTTGATAAAAAAAAAATTAATAAAATTTCAGAAATGAAGTAAATGGGAGATCCCCTTTTTGGTGTTGCCATATATAAAAATTCGGATTTTTTATGTATACTGTGAAAACGGTCAATCCTAGACGTTTTTATTGTTCTTCAGATTATGAAATCATATAAAATTGGTTATACCGATTTTGACTGTCCGACGAATCGTTTTATAAATATATGCGAAAAACCACATAAAAAATTTAATTTTCACAGATTAGTGATCATACGAAATTATAAAATTGGCATTCATCTACACATAAAAAATTTGCCCAAATGGTTCCTTAGGTACTTTTCGATAAGATTAGGGAATACTCCCTAAAATGTATGCTTGTTCCCCTAAATTTTAGAGAATATTCCATACATTTTAAGGAAAATAGCTTTGTGGCAACAATTTGTGAATTTTTGTACAGTGTAGGGTATCATAAGAATGGGAGCGGTACGATTGACCCCAAATTATCCAGAATTTCGCATTAAAAATCTCACTATGAAAGATAAAAATCTCCCAATTAGAGAAAAACTATTTACTACAAGTGAAGAAAAAACAAGTAAAAAAGCTAGAATTGATCTAAGACCAATTCTTATGATACCCTAGATGAATGCCCGTATGAAATTTCGTATTGTCACCCTTCTGTGCAAGTTTGATTTTTGAAGTGGTTTTTTGCATATATTTCTAGAACGATTTGTCGGACAGAAAAAATGATTATAACCAAATTTATAGGACTTCGTATTTTGAAGAAGTTTTTAGTACAATAAAAATGTCGTGGACTGATCGTTTTCACAGTATACGTAAAACCCTAAATTTTTATATGGCAACACCAAGAAGGAGTTGCCCGATTTAGTCCATTTTTAATATTTTATTTGCTAGTACAATGAAAACACCATGTACCAAATTTCAGCTCTCTATATCGATGCGTTCTCAGGCAGTGTCCAAATATATAGTGGAAAACGAAAGTTTTGTATGGCAACCCCACGAAGGAGTTGCCCGATTTGTCTCATTCTCGAACTTAATTTTAGTTTTTTTTTAAAGTCCGTGTACAAAATTTCAGATCTCTAAGTATACGCGTTCTCAAGTTATCGTGCGCACAGACGGACGGACGGACATGCAAAAATCAAAATAACTTTTAATATTATACGTGGGTGTCCAATCCAATTATACGTGAGTGTCCAATCGAGGTGTTACAAATGGAATGACAAACTTAGTATACCCATTAGATTTCATCTAGGGTATAAAAATGGAGATGCTGTGAGCTAAGTTCAGTAAAAATTCAATTTTTGACATTCGAGGTCTTCTAGTTAAAATAATTTTTAAAGTGTTGTTACGTTTATTTCTTTTTTTACAAGTCAATGGGATCTTGATTGCTGCAGTTCAAATTTTCCCATAAATAATTCCTTGGATAGATATTTAACCAAACTAGATGACATTTAAATGCCTGTACAAGGAGCTTCCATATTATTTTGTGTCCTAGGAAAATTAGTTGAAAACGTGTCAACAACATTTCAGAAGAACATTCTATTGTTGTGTATAGCATGACAAATACATAATAATATTTTGTAATCTAGCTGTTTAACCCGTTATAACGATGTAAATTTGTAATTGTGATTGAGAGTTTGATTTTAGAATGCTGGAGGATATGTTAAGTTGGAAATACTAACCTCGAACTCGCACTCGTGAATTAAAAAATATTTTATTTTAATGCAAAATTATGTAAGCTTTTAATTTCCAAGATTATAGCAACAGGATTTTTATATGCGACATTTAGAAATTACAAGATTTTAATACACAAAACTTAAAATAGGGACCCCATAAGAATTGATCATAGAATAATTATATTTCACACCAAAAATTACTGCGGGCTCTTAGACTAAAAACGAACAATACTTAACTCGTTCTGATTTACCCATTGCTGTATGAATTTAGGGTAGTGGACCAAACACAGATATATACAGGATGGTATTTCACTATCGGTGCACATAACTCAAGGGTTAGATCTTTGATAGCTGAGGTGGAGGCAAGCAAAAAATTATAAGGTGAGGCGGGGAGGTAGGATGCATCGTTTTAGTGGTAGAGGGTTTAATATTTTTAGTACTTTTTCCAATATACGCCCTGTAACTTTTTTGATATACACCCTATCAAGGTGGGTTTCATCTCAGATGATACCCAACCAAGCTTCCCAATGAATGCCCAATCAGCCTTCCTGTCACCTTCCGTCGGAAATCCTAATTTTTTCAAGTTTTAAAGATTCAAATTTCGACGATGATAATCGCGCCTACTATTATGCCGTGCAAAATTAGCAAAATGAATGAAATTATGAATATCTCTAAAACGGTTTCATCTAGGTAACATTCCGGGATTTCCAAATCTTGTAAAAAAAACTGTACAGTTATCATGCATTTCGGCCGGACAATCTTTAAAATTTTAAAAATGAAAAAATTAGGATTATTTTTTCCCAATTTTTATACTTTGTCGTCCTATAACTTCCGACGGAAGGTGACAGGTGGCTGATTGGGCATTCATTGGAAAGTTTAGACAGTTTGGTATCATATCTGAAATGAATCTCACTTTGATAGAGTTTATATCAAGAAATTTACAGGGTGTAAAGTGGAAAAAGTGTTAAAAATCTTAAACGCCCCCTACCGCCGAAACGATGCGTCTTACCACCCCCTTCTTCATATAATTTTTTGCTTGTCTCCACCTCAGCTATCAAGCCCTTGAGTTATGTGCACCAATTATGAAACACCCTGTATACATTAATACAGAATATATAAAAACGTTATATGCAGTGAATATTAGGGCTATGCCTGTGATCGTTTAAAATCAAACCGGTATATTTGTCGTATATTTTCTGCTCCACAGGCACGTTCTACAATGTCATTTTGAATAAAACACCTTACAAGATCCAAACTCGTTGAGTAATCTTTTTTTTTTTTTTGTTTTTTTTTTTAAAGTCCTCCACAATAATTCCATTCATAAAACTTTATATACCTACCTAGGTAGATACCGACACAATTTGATTTGTTTTGCTATTTTTATGTTTAGTTGACATCTTCATTCTCAGAAATCAAGATATCGACTCCAACATACAATGTGGAAGCTGTAAGTAGAGAAGAAAAAACAGAAGAAAAAAAATACATTCTTGTCACCTTACTATTTACTGCGCATGGTATTGGAGCACTGGCATCGATCGCATCGCATCGGTCTGTCTGACTGGAAAGTCGTCATTTTCCTTTTGTAAAGTGCCACCATATTACGCCTTTGCAGCTACTTGGACTTGGAGCCTTTTATTAGAAGATGTGCCGACAGCAAGAGCCATTTATTTTAATTTCCATCAAAATGAATTTATTGAGTGGAAGAAATAAAATTAATAAAAAAGTATTAATGAAACGGCAACAACAACTAAACGACACTTCTGGAGGTGCTAATAACAGAATGAGGTGCACAAGTCGCCTTCACGGTTCACTTTGCAGCCGACATGGATGTTTGAACTTGAGAGTAAAGACAGGGTGGTACGGCTAGGCTACAGCAGCCTTTATGACAGGCATATAAACGTGTTGTACCTGATGTTCATTTTTCTTTTTCTTTTTTATTATTTTTTTTCTATTTTATTTTTGTTTTTATTTTTTAAGAAAATATAGGCATACGGTCCACAGCAACAGAAGTGAAATCGTTGATGTGTGGTCTACTCCTACTACAGGTGATTGATTGAGGAAAGTATTCAGAGCAGAAGCTCCAATAGATGGAACATCAATAAAACGCCGCGTCCGGCAATGTTTTCTATTCAGGTTAAGTTAGTTTTGCTTTTTTTTTTTTTTTTTTCGCTTATGGTTAAATATGTTTACTTTGGCTCATTGTAAGTTTAAATGTTTCAAAAGATGTATCACAATTCTGACATATGTAAAAACTTACACCTATATGCATACAAATATTTACAGAGGTTTTGTCGATCCTTTTGCTATAATTTATAATAACATATGATACCTATATAGGTATATACTTTTTAAAGTGAAGTATTTATTTAATTAACGTGAGCACAATACGACAACAGTATTTTCATTAGTACTACTTAAGATCCCAGACCACGGTTCGTGCGCGATACTAGGGTGTATTTTCCATAATTATTTTCAAGCAAATGATGAATGGAAGTTTTTTTATTAACACTCGTAGTCAATATATATGTATGAAGGGTACAGAGAAGGAACAAGGTAAGTCACATTTACTTGAAAATGAGATATTTAATGTTTAAAGTTTCAAGAAATATTATTCAGCTGTAAAAGACAATTTAGGAGAATTAAAAAAAAAAATTGGAAGAAAAGAAAAATTTAAACAAGTATCTTTAATAAAACATCAAAATAGTTTGTTCACAATAAACAAACTTTTAAGTGTTTCAACAAAAGTGCATTTCATAAAAGGAAAACTCAATGTAAGTCCAAAAACAGTTCCAGTCCCATAATGTTGAAAGCAGTTTAAACTTAGATACTTTTCAGGTGATACTTCAATAGTTAAATTAGGCCTTTTTATTCATAATCTGGAGTGTTGTCAGAATGAGGAAGTCCTTCAAAAAGTGTCTCCGCCATCTTTCAGAGTTTTTTTAAATGCTTGCAAATCGTTGTATTTTACTGAAAATATTGGCATGGTTTCCTCGTATAAGATTGACGGTGTACTATGATAATTTCTGAAGTTTTTTTATTTTTTTATTTCTTACGATAGAAGTTTCCCATGGAGCATTATATGATTTTCTTAGCTGTATCACAGTAGGATAATCCTTAGAAATTAATAATTCAAAGATTTTCTTTAATAAATATTACTAAGGTGCTTTGTCCAGGCCTTAAAATTGTTTCTTTTACATTCGATTACAGGGAATGCTAATGAGCTATGGCGTGAAGCTCTAACATGATTGCCCCATTCTTTGGAAATTCAAAGCGAACATTTTGTTTTATTTTCTCCATATTTTTGTCGCATTCCATGTAGCTATCGCCACGAACAAAAAAAGAAAATGCGAAATTAAATAATGCAAAAATCTCATGGACTTACATTGTTTTTTTTTTTTTCATACAAAATTTGGACTTAGCTTGTTTTTGGATTTTACAATATTTTTAAATATCCCTTTATGTCCTTATCAATTCGATTTTTCAAGTTTCTTGTTGCATGTACTTAAGATACTTTGCCCCACCTTTTCAACGGTATCATTATCTTAATTTAGACAAAACTGCGACTTACCTTGTTCTTTCTCTGTACCCCTTCATATATACAGGGTGTCCCGTATGTGGTTTAGCTCCCGAAAGCTACAGATAGGTCATGAGTAAACAAACAAACAAATTTATGGTTAGGGAGTGGGGGGGGGGGGGAAGTAATCGTATTGAAAATTTCCAGTTTAGAAAAATGCATACTTCATATTGCTCATTTTTAGATATTTTTTTTTTTAAATGGTGTTATGGAAAAAAAACCTCAAATAAAGATAGAGAGCTGTTCAAGTTCAGTACGACAGCAAGATACACTTTAACTTTTACTTTTTACAAAGTTTGATTGTAAAATGGAAAAATGATTTGACATATTTTGGTTTGGCAGGCCACTAAAAAGTATCAGATATTTATTAAATATCAGAATGTTAAGCCAATATAGATATTAGATAGATATTCATTTATTATTGACAATCGTACAAGTAAAATGCAAGATCTTTAAGTTAGTACAAGATTCTAATTATAATTTCAACATTAAATAATCATATTTAGCAAGTAAAAACTTAAAACTAAAAAACTAAAAAATAATAATTAAAAAATATGTTATAATCCAATAGAATAAAGAAGAAGAAGAAAAGAGAAAATTAAGATAAAATATAAATGAAAATTAATAAGATAAGTTAAGTAAAGAGAGAGAAAAAAGGAAATATTAGTATTAGTGGTGTAAGTAAATAAATAAAGAAGTATTTTACGAGTTTCACTAAAGAAAAAGCCAGTGATAAAAACTGTTGAGTGTGCGAGCTCCCAAAGAATTTCCTAAAGCAATTAGAAGACTATTCCAAAGTCTAATGAAGAAGACGAAGAATTGGCGCTTGGAAGTTAGTGAGGTGGATCGCGGTATAATAAGTGCAATTGTTCTATTGGACCTGCAATAATGGAAGCAGTTATGCAAATATTTAGGTACACGGTATTTAATAAGTTTAGCCAAGAACTAAATACAACGAAATTTTAAATATAATACAAAGCTGCAACTAAAGATAGAGGAAACAAACTGTGAGATATGATCATATCTGCGGAAGCTATAGACATATCTTACTATTGAATTGAAAGCAATATTAAGCTTATTTGACGATTACGAATTGAGTTCGCTAAACACTTCACATCCGTATGTAATTGTTGGAATAAGCATTGAACGGGCAAGCAATAAACGTGTGGAGAGTGGTATTACATGCACTAGATGCAGAGGCGGATACAGCGGGGGGCGATCGGTGTAATCGCCCCCCCCCCCCCTAGAGCTCTAATAATAATAAATCAAAATTTATATTCTAATCCAATGAAATAGAAAATACAAAAAAAAAAATTTAAAAAAGACCGTTTCTAAACCGGCGTTAAAAACAGAAAATAATTTCTCCCTTCATTTCTCCAGAGTTTCCCTTCATTTTGCATTTAATTAAATTTTTAAATTATATAACATTTGTGTATAAATTTTAAAATTTTCAAGGTATACAGAGAAAACAAGATCTGGACAGCTCAAATTACACTACAGTGAATAACAATTTCCCGAAATTTAAATTTGGAACTCCTAATGTTTATCAAAATACTTAATTAAATTACTTTCCTTTGAATATGCTTTCTTTGTGTACCATGAAAATTTAAAATTTTTTATACAAATGTAATTTGATTAAATGGAAAACTCTAGATAGTTATTTGATATATTTATTGTTTTTTCCTTTTTAGTCATAAATTATTCTCAAAAAATGTAAAATTATATCACTAATGAATTTTCAGTACAAGCATTGTTGCACTTTTTTGTGATCGAAAGCTCACAAAAGCCGGGTATTTTGATGAAAAGTAGTATGTTGGGAAAATTATCATAGACGAGGTAATTAATCTCAGATTCAGTTGTCCTGCAAATATTTAATTTAAGGCAAATAGGATAATATACATATTAACCCTACCTAATTAGTATTCCTCGAAAATTTCTTCCACCATTTAAGTTGCAAGAAATTGCAGTCCAGCCCAATGAATGCTAATGAAATTTTCATGCCAAAACGAAATGAAAAAGCTATACAGAGCAGTCCACAACTGATGGCAAGTGCGGTTATAAGGGGCGATAGGGGCGATGGTGCACGAAGACTACCATATAACTTTCGTAATAAACTGTCGACATGATCACTCCACGATAGTGTTCTAATAAATATAACTCCCAAAAGATTCGAGCAGAATTCACAAAGCATATACCAGCACAATTAAGTGTTGCAGAGAGGAAATAGCTAGTGTCGAGCAACGTTTTGTAAATCATTATGCACTTTGTGTTATCAGGATATATTAAGAGTCTATTATCTATCGACCATTGATTTAAAGCCCCCATATCCAAATTCAGACAATGTACTGCATCCTTAACCAATCCAACCGGTCTGGACAGGAACAGCTGAGCATCATCTGCGTAAACGTGTAATTTACAATGATTAACACGAACAAATATATCATTAACAAACATTGCAAATAGAGGTGTTCCTAATATGGAGCCTTGTGACACTCCAAAATTTATTCCTAAAAAACAAGAAAGCCTGCCATTTTTTTCATGTACACATTACTAAAGCTGAAATAAAATTGACTACATTTTTTGCACAGCATAATGTGAAATTTTCAATTGTTGATCATTTGTCACCCTCATTAAAGGATATACTCTCTAATTCTAGAATCGTAAAAGATATGCACCTGAAAAAAAAAACAAATAACTTCAATTTCCTCCAAGAAAATGTTCACCTTTAACTTATAATTGCACAATATTGCTAATTAGTTTTGTACAGGGAAGATTTTCGCACTAAATTTTTATGCTCATCTGTTGCGGTAAAATTATTGCAACAATTATTACTTGAATACCTTAAACAGCGTTCAAAGTTTGTGACCCAATTTTATTTCTGTTATTTTGTCTTTACATCAGTTACAGAGAAAATATACGCTCCGATTCAGCATTTTCGCGATATTTTTGAATTCTTATTTCCCCCTAGCAAAGCCTTTACATACTATACAAAAAGTTCAAAAATTTTACAGTTAAGCCAATTAATTATGGAATTATAGGGATTTTTTTCTTAGGAAACTCAGGGATTTTTCCAAGCGGCAGGTTGGCATCACTGATCTAAAGTATAATTTGCGGTGTACACCGCTTCCAAGAGGACACTCCGGCGAAATTGTTACTCGGCGGTTGACAGCGAACTTTCATTTTTTTTTTTCTAAAATAGCAGGATTCCATACTCTATTAAACGTCTTTGAAATATCGATAGGTCAAAATGTTGACCTCTATGGTTCCAACGTCTCGCAAGTAAAGTCAGTAAGTCTTCCGATGAGCGTCTAGTCCGAAAGCAATATTGGCGATAATTGATGAGCTGAATGATTTCTGGATACTTCATCAATTTGGAGTTAATGACAAATTTAAAAATCTTCGAAAGAACCAAAGTGATTGCAATTGGTCGATAATTTGAGAAATCGCTACTCTCTCCTTTTTGGGAACAGGCTAAACGTGAGATAGTTTCCAAGCAATTGGAGAGATACTAGTTGAAAAAGACAAATAGAATATTGCATTACTTTGTGCATACGGTCACTTTAAATTTTTATATCACCAAAACGAGGCCAAGTACCAGCACTATTCTTGGGACAGGGATAAACAAGGCTTCTAGCTTCAAATGGTTTTACAGATCTCCATTTACAATAGTAAATAATACTATTTTTTTTTAACACCATTAGTAACAAGAAATGTTTCGTTCGCTGTTGCCGTATTTTTTTATGAAAAATATAAAGCATTTAAATTCTTGAAAAATATAATTTTTTAGAAATGCCGTAAAATTACGAAATATCTAACCCCCTAGCGGGGCCGTCGTTAATTTCGTATTCCATACAAATTCTGCAAATTGCATCCAAATCGCAAATGGTCTGGTACAAAATTAGTCCAAAGGTATCGTTTTCGGTGAAATGGCTGTGTATACATGGCCACTCTAAAAATTGATATCTTCAAAACGAACCCAAACGTCATTACAGTTTTTGCACATATATAGATAAAGCATAGAGCTTCATAATAAAATACAAAAAAAATGTGCCAGAATTCCGCAGTAGAAAAAAAATACATGCCCCTCAGTTCAGTGCTCCCATAGTGCGTTACTTTAGGTATACGCTGAGTTTAAAAATTCATATATCCAAAACAAAGCCAAACACCATTAGAATTTATTGCACATAGATAGACAAGATTTCTAGCTTCAAAACAAAAATACAAAAAAAAAAACTGCTAGAAGACTTCAATAGTTAATAATTTTATTTTTTTGAAAGAAAAATACTATTATTAACAAAAATTTGTTTTCGTTTGGTGCTGCTATATTTTTTTATAAAAAATGTAAAATTATTAGGCTTCATTTGGAGTTTGAATCAGAAAAATCAGTTGGACTGTTCTCCAGATACAATTTTTTCAAAATGTCGTTACACCGTAAAATCACGCTATTTTTAACAACCCCTTGCGGGGGGTTAGGGCATGGTACGGGAAAACAAAAAAATATGGATAAGCTATTTTTGCATTTCATACAAACTGTGAAAGTTGCAACCAAATCAGAGATATAAAGTACTCCGCATTTTTAGCATAAGTCGAAGAAAATTGTTCAGCACTCAAAGGGTTAAATGAAAGCGTGAGTATGTTTTTTTTTATGTTAATATTGAATCTTATCTCATCAAAAGTAATAAAAGCCAGAATACGAATTAAATTTCATTCATATATTATATTTTAATATTAAAGATAAAACTATGGCGAGGAATCTCAAGCTTTTAAGCTGAATTCAGTGCCTCATGTATTTTATTTATTATTAAAATTCCAAAGATGCCAAAAGCAATAGAAGCTAATGATCATATGGGGACTGAATGAGGTACCTAAGTGTATTGTGTATATTCTCATGATACATACTCCTATCTCTAACCTCCATGTGGTGGTCCCTGGAAGCAAATTACAATGTTTATATAATGAACACTCTGATTTGCCTAAAGAGTATATACTATTTGCAAATAGAATAGGAAGCATTTAATTAATTAAGATTACTAAAACAGAATTAATGAACATAGCATTTCGTGCATAAACCCATAACTTTATTTGCTTAGCTGTAATTTAATATTAACTAAACTAATTTTTTGACATACTATATTTTTTTAAACGTTTATTAGTAATATTGGAAGTATACAATTTATTTTCAGTTTTTGAGTCATAAGAAATACCCCCCTTCAAAATTGCACGATTTCACTACTGCTATGATGAAACGAATCGAATACAAACACAGCACACTAATACATTTCTCCGAGTGGCTTAGGTTTTCACCCGATATGCCGTTTTCTTATTAGTTATTTATTCAATGGGTATCGTTCATCGATGCCCTGAACAATCCGTTATTATAAAGATTGATAAATCGATTTTTCCAAATCGATATGATCCTACCGGTTTTTGTTTGTCCAAGCGAGCGGTCAATCTTTTATCTTCGTAGGTTAAAATCGTAACGACTGAACTGTTTAGTCCTGAGGTCGAATGCAAAGAAATTATCGAGATAATGGCGAAAGATCCATCCAAGAATGAACGTAATTTTATAAATGAATGATTAAATGATTTAATTGTGCTTAATATAAATCATTTTGAAAATACAAATTTTTCTGAAGATTATGTTAGGTTAGGTTAGAGGAGTGCTGCCACTTGGATAGCATGGCAATTTTTTTGAAAACCCCCTCCAAATTTCTGTTCTCTATTCGCGCCTAATATTTACATATTACCATTTGTGCATCCGGTAGAATTGACTAAATAATGTATAAATTCTCATAATCAATTCTGGATTGCAAATCTAAGGCAGAGGAGGTTCATATAACCAGATTGGTTTACAAAACCATGGATCTTCCACCCCAACATCAAAGAACAATATTTCACAGAATTTATTACTTTAGGAAAGGTTTGCATAGGTATTTTTCTACTCTGTCGATGTCGATTCTCGATTCTCATGGTATAATTATAATACCCAAACTGTAGATAGTTGTTCAATTAAATAAATTACATGAAAGCAAAAAAATGTTTGATGATATTAACCTTGGCAAGCAAATAGTAAAGCAAGTGCCGAGCATAAAATTGGTAGAAAATTATCTTGAATAGGCGCCAACTGTGGACATTTGCAATCACATTCGGTAAAGCGGGTTGACATTAGAAAGCACGTCAAACAACCATAAATAGTATCATCGAATGTTTGTCAATATTTTCGGCACAATTGATACCAACACTTATTTAACTAACGTTCAGATATTTTAAAGGAGATTTTTCCAGTAAAAATTCCGACTTTACAGAAACTCTTGCCCATTAACTGTTTAGCAACCGCTGGAATGGGTTTCATTTCCAAAAGAAGATCGTAATGACCCAACAGGACCACCATTATTAATAAGAAGAGTTGCTGTATATGTAAAGGAGAACTACCTGTCTTTTACAAATACAGCAAGTCTTCAATAAGAAAATCATACACTTATTCTAATAAGCCAGAATTATGATCCGCAGAGGTGTCAAAATATAAATTGCATTCCTTGCTGCCATTTTCACAAGAGGGAACAGAAACATATAACGGACCGGAATTTTATTACACATGACATTCAGCGTGGAGCTCCCGCCAATTTTTTTTTTTAGTTTTGTTTCTTAGTTTATAGTATATACTCTTGCTTAAAAAAGGGGAATGCCCTTTTAGTACCGACACCTCCAGACATAAGAGATGTCTTAAACGATGCATTATGATACTCTGAACATTTTTTATTACCAATGTTTATTTCAATCTAGCCCGAGTCCCCCGGGTAAAATTTTTACGTTATGGAAAATCTAGTACAGAACCGAATTCCTTAGGTCCTGAGAAGAAGTTTGAGTTCCCGCACTCCTGTAGTCGGAGGCTTAAATAGATATTTATAAAGCCATCCTAATACTCACTCACTCTTTTAGTATTTCCCTCCTTTTTATTCGAACTGAGGTAATAAATTTTTCGCACTTTAGATCAGCTCTAACTCGGTAGGATTATGTCCGATTGAAAAATGGGTTTCACTGTTCGCCTCCTCAGCTCATTACCAGCTACAATTCGTAGAAAAAAAAAATGTCTGCAATCTTTTAGGGTAGCGGGTTGGAATCCCCGGCTGGGGCGGGTAGTGCCAATACCTCATGTTGCATATCGAATTAAAGGTCTCGCCGAGTACTATCTCATGGTGTACTTTTTTCTCGATTCAAAAAATTTATCGGGAGGTTTTTGCGCCGGAAAACCCATTTTCATACACTTTTGTCACATACACCCCAGCTACTACGTTTCGCATATATTTTTGCAGTTCTTTCTGCTATGGCCATTAATGCTCTGTTGTGAACATTTTTCTCATAGCAAGTCGTTTTCCACTCCAATTCAGCAATTCCACACAAACACGAGAAGTAGAAAAATCCACTTCTTCACCCAAAAAGTCGTTCAAGCTACATCCGATCGCCAAAGCCTGCCCCCGCTAGATAGAAACAAAAATTGTTAATAAAATATGTTCAGAATATCATAATGCATCGTTTAAAACATCTCTCATGTGTGGAGGTGTCGGGCCTAAAGTTGTATTATAAGTATGCATTCCCCTTTTCATACCTTTGTTTACATAGAATTTTTGAAGATATGTTACGTTTTTTTTTTATATAGGTAGGTATATAATGAAAATTTCTTTTGTATTTATTTTAGCGATAATAGCGCATTATTTAGTTAATAACATATTTTAATATAAATAATAAATATACAATGATTTTGTGTATTTAACCAACTCATTTTATGCTCGTTAACTTCTTCAGCCAGGACATCATAATAACTGACAGAGTCTACAAATATTTCAGCAATTTATTAAAATATTTAAAAGGAAGCTGCGTACAAAAATTCAGCTCTCTAGCCGTTCTAAAGTTATCATGCAGGCAAACAAACGGGCAGACATGAATTTAGTACTATTACCGTATAATGTCATCAGGTATAAAGAACTGTTTAAGACAATTGGGACCAAGTAACAGTCCTATTGATACAGAAATTATATCATACAATAATTCCTAATTTTGAAATTTTAAAACTTTTAGTTACCTATCAGAAGAAAACCGATTGTCGTTAAAGTTAAATAATCAAAATTTACCTACCTTCCGATAAATTTAGCATACCTAGCAGGATTGCAGGAAGCATCTAGACTCAACAAATGGGTCTTATCATCTGGCAAAAATCGACATTGACATAAATCAGAGAAAACGGTAGTTGAGCCTGTTTCGTCCCTTTTAATAAAATGGGCTCAAACCAACCATAACCTCCATCAATGCTCACACAAAAGCATCAATTGTGCACTAAGTAAATAAAAACGGAATAATGGGATGATTCCTTCAATATCCTGTCTCTCTCTCTATATAATGAAAGATATAAATCGTTAGTACAGAATTTTATTTCACCGTCCTTTTCTCGTGCTCTCAACTTCCTTTGTTGCATGATCCGGTCGATGTCTGATGTATCCCTCTGTTCTACCTTCCTTTTACGGTTTTGCTGGGACTTATATCTTTATGCAGGGAATGCCCCTTTTATTTGTTCTTCTTTTTGTATTTCGTCCTTTTCACTTTAATTCCTCGCGGCTTGTCATATTTTTGTTGTTGTATTCAATCACATAATGCCATGAAATTCATGGGGTGCACGGCGCTTAAACGGTGTACATATACCTGATATATATATATATACCTACATAAATACAAGTAATGAATTCAAATGAAAAAACGATTCCTTTTTTATTTCGTATATTTTTTAGCATAACTGAATCTGGACTCATGACTAGCAGTGACATTCTCTTTGAACTGTGAGTATGGTGTTATAGGGATGATTTTGTATATGCATCAATTCTAAACTAATTCAATTCTCTGTATTCCATGAGGATGGTAGTAAGTAATATTTTGGATAGAATACTAACAACAACTTAACCCTTTTAGCGAGATGGGACACTGTGAGTTGTTTTTATTGCTCTCAGCTCCTTTCATTTATGAAACAGTTCTTTTATACAATTTAGAATGGGAAACTAACGCTAAAAGTGTTTCCGTTTTAAATTGCCAATACTCGTAGAAAGTCTAAACCTTGCTTACCTTCAAAAAAACTCTAATAAAGATTTAATATCCAGACAAATAATTTTATTACAGATCTGTTCCTATTCCTAGAATCTTCATCTTAATTGTCTCAAAAAATGCCCTTAATAACCTTAATAACTAATTAAATAGCCGATTAACTATTTTCAATTGAAATATACTGCAATAGGAACTATTAGCTTTTTGTGGCACTCTGGGTCCTGGTATTATACTCGGTAAAAATGTATATCGTCAAATTACTTTTAAATGGGGGTATTTATATTTACCCCATAAAACTCCTCACCCTCGACCTAGATATTATAGTCAAAGCGATATAATAAAACAATTACCTTTTACCATAATAAAGAAAACTATAGCTTTTACCATTTATCATCAACACCATTAGAGTTGTAATTTCCACGTAAGTACTGGATTGTTTGTAACGCTATATTTGATTGAACCGTGGTAATTACGAAAATTCTTAGTCAGTGTCGGCGCCTCTAGTCGCTAAGAAACGTATCTACTGGTTTCTTTTACATTTGTTTTATTTGTTTCTGAATAATATTGTGTTCTAGAACAATAATTTTTATATCAGAAAAATAATCTCTAAAAATAAAAAATAATCTGTTAAAAACTCATACTAAACACATTTCATGTTTTTTTTACCAACCATTAATGGGTGAATTGGAAATTGAGTTAAAATCAACATAATTTTACCTAGGGTTTGGTTGCGTTGTGTCGAGGATATTTTTGCTGTGAACGAAGACATAAATGGATTGCTAGACGTGCTCAACTCAGTATCCCACAATTACATTTACGGTTGAAAATGAAATCGATAAGAGTTTAGCTTTCCTGGATTTAAAATTAATAAGAATAGCTAATAAAATTTAACTAGATTTATATATAGAAAACCAACTGCTACAACGAATGATTCTTTCTACCCTTGGTCTTATAAAAAGTCAGCTTAGACAGTGTCGTTTTCAGAAGGTGTAAATTGTCCTAAAGAAGATGTGAATGGGTTTACTGAAGAAGATTTGGATATAAACTCCTTCATAAGATAGGGAAAACACGAAAGTAATAAGAAATGGATACGTTTTACTCATACACAGGTCAATGGTCCGAAAAGTTATTAAATTCTCTAAAACATATAAAAAATCCAAACTCGAGGTCTGAATATTTAAAATTGACTGTGCGAATTGCGAATATAAATACCATCTAAGGACAAACAAGAAGAGCAGTATAAACTCGGTCTATATAGCTCATTCAGAGTGGAGCTGCTTGAAAATAGGTACTATTCTAATTTCACGCTGGCCTTTTCGAAAGCTTACAAACTGGAACTTCGAACTATTAGCATGTAGATGGCGTGGAAAAAGCTCCATACTTCTCATCATAATTAACAATTTTTAATTTTTTTTTCTGATTTAATATATTTTACGAATGCTAATAAAAAATAAGAGGTATTTTTTGCAAACTTCATGATTTAAAAACCAAAAAAAGTACGTTAATTTTTAGCTAGTGTCTCCTTTTTCGAATTTATTATTTTGACAATGACAAGCATGTTGATTTGGCGTTGCTATGACATTTTTATGTTAATTTCAAAGTTCGTTGTTGATTCGGCGTTGTTATGGCGATTTGTTACTTTTAATTTCAAAGCTCGAATTTCACTCTGCGCTGTATTGTGAACAGCTTCGCCCTGGATTCAAAGCTCATTCTGCCCCATTCTGCAATGTGAATGCGGTATTAAGGTTGTAAGCATCTGAGATAGAGACCAAATATATATTTCTGCTCGCTCATTATAATTTGTGTATCAATTTTTTTATTTATATATATATATATATTATTTTTAACCTAAGCTCAAAGGATACCCTATGATTCAAAGCACATCATGCCAGGAAGGATATTGGGAAAGGATAAAAATTCGTAATTAAATATAAAAGAGCTTTCGACAATTCAACATACAGATTGCAAAACATAAAAGAAGATTTTGGCTGTCCGAAATCTCGCAGCCGCTTTTTCTTGCTATGGCTAAATTGATAGCTCTCAAAATATTGTACTGTTATGCTATCAATGCAGGGCCGTAGCTAGAGGAGGGCATAGGGGGACAATACCCTACACTTAAAATGACAATTACCTACCTTAAAAATTGCCAATTTTCTCCGTATTCTGCGGCGATGTCACGTCATAAAATTCGTTGTGGTAAGTTTTAGATGGGCAACACTGACCAGACAATCACTGCTCGGACATGTTTCTGTTTGCGTTACTTTTCTCCCACCTATTAACATAACATAACATTTATTAGAGGCGATAGTATATAAGAATACAATCTTTTATTATATCTAAAAGTAATCGGTCTAAAACGTGGAGGAAGTCTTTAAAAGAATGTCAAAACAATAACAAATGAGTAGAAACATATGAAAATAATAATAATAAATATGGCGCTTAAAATGAGGAATTAAAATCTGAGTACATATTATGCATATACGGCTAACAAAAACAAGTTATAATAGAAAAAAAGAGCTATAATAATTCGCGATAATACTGCGCTGTGAGAAGTGATCTAATTAAGAGATGTGCATTAACGAGGCTCTTAAAGGAACTGACAGCACGTGCATGCTGGATACTAGATGGGAGAGCATTCCAAGAGCCTGCAGTCTGCACAAGATAACAGTCCTCCAGGACCAGCCTAGTAAAACGAGGAAAAATAACGTTCCTGTTTCGATGTGAATTTGTAAAATTAATCATTTCTCTAAAGTAATATGGTTCATTATTTTTGCAGGTTAAAGAAGAACACTAGCGCTCTTTTCTTGAGATTTGTAGTAAGCGGTCACCCCTCCAGCTGATCGCGATAAGGCGAGACATGGTCATATCTGCGAAGTACGAAGATGAAACGTAAGCAATCGTTGAGCGCGACCTCCATTTTACGGGTACAAACGCTATCAAGTCGAGGGAAAATTAAACTTCCGCATATAAAGTACGGTAGGATTAGTGTCTTAACCAAATTTAAACTAGTTGCTTGTAGCAAAATACTGACTGAGAGCCAGAGACTTCGGAGTAAGGCGTAAATTTTACTAATTTTTGATTTTATATTGTCACAGCAGTTCATATTTTGGTTCAACACGATACCAAAATTTTTCACTTTACTAGCACGAGATAATGTTTTACCGTCCAGAATTACGGGTGAGATATCAGACGAATGGAGTGGACTGTTGTGAAAAATAATATGAGAGATTCAATCTCAATGCATTAATCTTGGACCATGCATTGATTCTGCTCAAATCGTCATTAATACGTGCGATTCCATTTTCAAACAGGCCAATAGGTCTGTTCAGATAAAGCTGCACATCATCTGCGTATAAGTGAATCTTGACATCACGTCCAACTAGAAGAAGGTCATTAACAAAATAAACTAAATAGCAACGACCCCAAGATTGAACCCTGAGGTACTCCAGTCGGCAGAGGAAGTGAATCCGACAACTTATCATCCACCTTCACCCGTTGATGGCGTTCAGACAAGAAATTCCCGATTAGAGCAGTAAAACCAAGAAAATTAGGTAGCTTATGCTGTAACAGTGATTTACACTATCGAAAGCCTTTGAGAAATCAAGCAGAACTAAAATGGTAGCGTTATCCTGGTCTAAGGCTGCTCTTATATAACTAGTCACTTTTAACATAGCAGTCTCGCAGCTGTGAGAACGCCGGAAACCAGACTGCCAACATGACAAGAACTTGTTACTTTCTAATTGATCAAAAATTTTGGAAGCTAATCAGCTTTTTCAAAACTTTAGACATGAAACTTAATATACTGATTAGCCTAAAATCACCATGAGACTCTGAAGAAGGTGCTTTGGCAATTGGCAACACGAAAGCCGCTCTCTTAGACATGTACACACGCAGTTGGTATAAGTCTAATCGTGCTTGCGATAGGTATAATAATAGGAGGTTCGCATGGAAAAGGTGGCAGGCTATGAAAACAACTAAAATCTCAGCCCACGACTCACCAACAGCAGACCATACAGACGCTATCTCGGAGTTCAATCCTTACTCATTACCGAGCCCCGGCAGAATCTTTAAATCTGAACATAAAATTCAAGAAAACCATAGTATATAAAACTGCATGTAGATATATATAAAAAGGTCAAAAACCACAAGACCCTGTGCTACCAGGTGAGTCGTTTTACTTACAGAACACGTGGCGTTAGAACAGCCGCGTTATACGCACGACGGCACCGGCTCTGTCGTCGAGTGTGCAAACAACGACATCTTCAATTATGTTAGTTTTAAGAAAGGTTTTATTATTTTATAGCTCGTCTCGTGACGTACTGGCATTTTACTTTTCTGTACCTTTCCTTAACGGAAAAGTTGTAAAACACGTTTTAAAAACTTCCAGTATTTCCTTTCAGTTATTTTAGTTACGCGCACGCACATTTCAACGATTCAACCCATTTTGTGTGACTGTTACTGATTGTGTTATGCTCAAAAGTGGCCTCAAGAAGTTGTTAGTACCATCTAGACTCATTCATGTTAAAGATTGCTATTTTTGTTTAGTTAATTTACGTAAGTGTCAGGCCAATGCCAAAAAGATCTTTTATCCAGATCTACTTCAACGTCTACTCCAGTGCCACTAAGTGACAATTTTCTTGTACGTTGTAGTCCAGAGCTGGAGAATCCCAAAATATTTGTATCACAAACTTCTAGTACCAGAACCAATGACAGTGATGAATTTGTGATCAAATCAGTAAGTTGTGATCCACACCTCATTAACTAAAAAGAGTTAAACAACTTAGTTAGAGATTTTAACCTGCCCTGAAGTAAAGCAAAGATACTAGCTTCTCGGTTGAAACAGTGGAATTTGCTTTCAACAAAAATTGAAATAAAGGATCAAAGAAAACGACATGAATCATTTTCTTGCTTCTCCACCAAAGAAGACGGACTTTTGAGTGGCGTATTTTCAGACAGCTCTAAAAAAAAAATCTGAAAAGCCAACCTTCTTCACAATGGAAATAAATTTCCATCTTTTCTTTTGGCTCATTTCGTAATGCTGAAAGAAAATTACGAAAGCATGAAAAAGCCCCAGTTTAAAGTATAAGGAGTACATCTGGCCAGTGGTAGAGGATTTCAAGATGATTGGCTTTCTGATGAGAATGCAAGGCGAATATACTAAATATCATTGTTACCTTACAAAGAGCATTATCAACAGCACTCACGGCCTAAGCGAATCGAATTCGAGATAGGAAAAAATAATGTTTAATGAGACCCAGTTGTCGAGGTAAGACATGTATTGATGCGTCCTTCGTATAAAATTAGGCCTTATGAAGCAATTTGTTAAAGCTGTTCGGAAAGATTGTGAAGCTTTTCAAGATTTAAAGAACTTTTTCCCAGGGTTGAAGCCGGTATTTTCGTCGGACCACAAATAAATAAAATAATGGCTAGTAAAGAATTTTCACAGCTACTCAACATATGAAAGGCAAGCCTGGGACATCCTTAAAGCAGTGTTTCATGGTTTTCTAGGAAACAACAGAGCTAATAACTACAAAATGCTGTTTCAACTATACTTGATAGCTTTATGGGTTCCGAATGTCTCTTAAAGTGCATATGTTACAAGCTCACTTGTACCAATTCAAAGATAATATTGGTATGTGTCTATTCGGAAGAACAAGGTGAACGTTTTCATAAAGATATGATGGACTTGAGATGAGAGAACGATGGGAGACCATATTTGGCGGCTATAAAGGTAGTTTTTTGTTTTAAATTATTTCTTTGTAATTAAAAGTCATTCAAATGAATAACAACAGTTTGTTTTATTTTTACATACAATTAAGAGAAGAAAAGTGGGAGATTTTCGTGAAATCCGTAGATTCATTCTGATAGCTACGAAAGCAAACAATTATTTTTTTTTTTTTTAATTAGTAATGTGGAAGAAATAGAAATCAGATATGCAGAACCCACACTCAAAATTTGTGCTGATGGGTGAATTAATAAATATATAAAACTTATGAAATTATTAGGTATTCCTTTTAACGAACAGGTAAACAAAATGTTGTCCTTTCCAGTCATTTTATTTAGAAAGTTTTCTTAATATTTTATGTGTATTGTAAAAGGTAAATTTCAATATTAAAGAACAGAAAATGTTTGTATTATTAAAAATTAAGATTTTTTTTTTATAATATACAGGTATAGTAATACAGACTTTTTTTTGTTTTAATAACATAAAACTTTAAAGTAATTTAGTATCATTTTGTCTGTATTTTCTGTATCTTGATCTCTTCAACCTAAGAGTCTTCGCAATGTGCCGCAGAGCAGTAGAGATGATTCTATGGATATACACTAGCGTGATCCGACCCATATTAACCTACGCATCTGCGGTATGGTGGAAAGCAATGGACTTCACCAATCATCACAAGATACTGGAAACGATTCAGAGACTGTGCCTCTTCAGAGCAAGCGACGCTCTTAAGTCAACTAGTACTCGGGCTCAGGAGGTTATCCTCAACATACAGCCGGTGCAAATACATATTATGAATTCGTGCAGTATATTGCACCTGGCATCGGCCGCGACAGTGACCACCTCCTCGATACTATGCTGAAAAGCAATTTTGAATTTAGAATTCCATCCAGGGCAGAATGCTAAACACATTCTGTGCTTCAACCATTGACAAACCCTATAATTTATGCTGATAGTTCCAAATCTGACGAAAACACCGGAGCATGAGTTTTCTGCGAGAGGCCCCAGATTGAAATCGCCATGCACCTTGAAAGCCATGCCACAGTTTTCCATGTAGAAGTCACGGCCATTTTTGAAGCGGGAAGGCATCTTCTTAACTCAGGCACTGAGAATAAGGAGATAGCCATCTGCAACATTAGCGAGAATGAAAGAGCGGACGAGCTTGCTCGCCTTGGTGCAGCCTCGGAGGAACCTGCCACCATAGTCGGGATCACACCAAAACACCTTGCCTCAATGTTTTCAATTTGGGCTGACCACCAACACAGTCACCTTTAGTTAGAGGACCCCTCAAGTAGAACAACAAGGGAACTATGGGGTAAACCCAATCCAAACCAAACAAATAAGCTTTCTCTATTCTCACTGGGCACTCTACTCTCAGGGTTCACCTTCTGATTCTACATGCAGAGGTTGAGGAGAGGAATCCAAAACGGTGACTCACTTTGGTTGTCACTGTCCGACACTCTCAGGAATACGATACAGACTCCTTGGCTCACACCTCCTGGGTGAGTTTCATCATGCCGGCAAGGAGGGCTGGAGGCCAATACTTAAATTTATAGGAGCGTTCGGTTGGAACCTATGAACGACGGCTCATAGATCTGGAGAGTGAACAATGGACCTTGAATTGGCCTAGGTTCGGGGACCCCTCGGGGTCACAAACCTCGTTTTCAATCAATCAATCACTCTTCAACCACAGTGCGAAGTTTCATTAAAACCGCGTTACTGAGCTACTCTATCAAAATTATCAGCCGATCACATTAACCAGTATTTACAGACAGCCGTATTTATACATATATAAGGCCATTGTCAGATGAGCTTCAAATGACTGCGCGTCATGGTAAAAAAAAACACACGATGGTCAAAATTTTTAATAACCCTCTGGCATTAGATCGGGAATATATTGAATGTTCATTTGGGATAGTATTCCGTGGCAAAATGCAACAATATGTTGAGACTACTAAATATGCGTATAGTTAAATTATGTAATAAATGTGTACTTACCAAAAGCTTGTTTAGTATTTTGTTATATGAAGTCACAGTCCGCGCATAAGTAACGGCAGACTTCCAACCTCGATTCTATGTATTAGACGTATCTAGTAGCCCAAAGTTCTGGTATCTTACGTATCTCTACTATCATTCCATCAACATCAATTTCCGTACTCAGTTTTAGACAATTTTACATCATATGAAAAAAAAATCTAATCTAGCTAGTGGGTACATTTCCATTATATGTATAATAATCTCTCTTAAAAATCATGGAACCATAGAATAGGATTTTTCTTCCTATCGTACGAATTGCCTATAGTACTCGAAAGTCTTTATACAAAAACTCCTTCCGTATAATTTAATCTATCAAAAGGATAATGCTACGATCCACATAAAAAACTCCACCACAATAGATGGTTCTTGGGGTACAATGTCATTCTTCTCGGCTGTCTAACCCGTTCTCCTGATACAAACCCTATGGGGGGATCGTTAGTTCTACCAATGCCAAAAATCAATGCCAAAAACGTTTCTAAACATCGTGGCGAACAATGGTGGAGCTATTGATTATTAATAAAAATTATTTATTTATTTTTTTGCACTCATTCTGCTCATTTCCAAAACTTTTTATCAAATTACTCCCCAAGTACCGTTTTAACGGCAAGTCTTTTCTTTGTGTTACCGATAACAAGAAGGCAGATGTGTATTGCCATCACATATTTCTCTCTTTCTTGCTACAGAGATAGGCTACCGCACTATTGCATGGTGTCTATAACTTTGCAATGCACTGTATGAATGCCCGTAAGCACAAAAAATTATTATAACCAATTTTATATTCTGAAACTTTTCTGTACATAAAAAACATGTAGGACTGATCCTTTTCACAGTATGCGTAAAAAACCTCCAGTTTTGTATGGAAACACCAATAAGGGGTTGCCCGACTTACTCCATTTATGAAATTGTATTTACAATTTTTATGAAAACGCTGTGTAGAAAATTTCAACTCTCTACGTTGACGCGTCCTCAGGCAGTGCCCATATAATGAAAACGAAATTTTTGTATGGCAGCCCTAGAAAATAGTCATCCAATTTGTCCCACTTTCGAACTTAAATCTGAGAAGGCAGACGGAAAAACGGACAGACAGACAGACAGACAGACGGAAAGACAAACAAACGGACATGCAAAATTCAAAATAACTTTCAATATTATGCGTAAGTGTTCAATCCATTTTGCTCAACTAGCATTATTTCTATGTGTTGCAAACGGAATACCAAACTTGATTATGATTTCATCTAGGGTAATGATTCCAAAAATGGACGATACTGCCACCTGGGGGGCGGTGGAACGATCCATGGGGGCGTTGAATAAAAATAAGTAACAACAAATGACTAATAGAAATTTAAATACAAACACAACTACCAACAATTCTGGGTTCAAAAGCAGATTCCTACAGTTTATCCTGGATTATGCGCTATAATACAAAAGTTTTTAATTGCATTTCCTTTATCGTATTTAGTGGAACGTAGGCTCAGTGCCGTCACAAATTTATTAGCTAAAAAAAAACAAAACGAAACTGACTTCAAATAGCTAATCGCGACGATTTTAAAATGCTGCTGATAGATATAAAGCCGAGGACATAATATAGCGGCGCACCTTCTCATTAGGATTATTTATAATTCGTTATTTTTATTTTCATATTATTGTTACATTAATTTTCTGTGATTTTAATAAATAATTTTACTATTTCAAGTTTTAAAGTGTATTATTTACAAAATCTTTCTTTAATGTATTTAAAAACCGAGATGGAACATGCACTATACATACATATATACACCTTTCTGTTTGTTCGCTTAAAGAATGTATATTTCCAAGTGGCGCTGACGGTAGCTCAAATAAGTTTGGGAACCACTGATCTAGGGTATAAAAACAGCTTTCTATTTTATTTCTTTTGCCTAGCGCTGTTTTTCTTTATAACATGGTTATTCGATAGTTTATCAGACAAAGTTTCCAACTTCATGATGTACACACTTATTTTTTTTTTTTTTTGTAGTATATACATAGTAAGAAAATATTTTTCTATGTGAAAATATTCATAAAAGTTTGTCTTGGGACTTCTTTTTCGGATATATTCTGGATAATATTTCGGTAAAACTTAAAAAACTGACTCATTGTTTGGAAACTTTGCTCTAGAATATATCTGGAGCTATTTTTACGCGGGTTAAATTTTTTTGAAGGGAGTCGAACAATTCTTCAGCAGGTTTATTGTCTGCGTTTGGAGTTGATTTTTCACTTTATGTCTGTCGTTCTGACGGCCTCATTTAATTTAGCTCTGTCATTTCTTTTGAACTATACCGAACCCATGAAAGCACAGATAATTCACCCAAGGCCAACGTTGATAAGAACATGAATTTGCACACTGAAAATCCTTTTCATATTTAATGAGTGTAGTAGAGTAATATTTCTTCTTGACGTTTAATTAGAATGTACCTCGTTTTGGAACAATAGAAACGACATTGTTGTAGGCGCTCACTTTCTTTACTCCCACGAAATGGTATCCTAAAATTGTGAGAAAAAATTAGAGATCTCTGAATACAATAATAGCATTGGATTTGCAGCAAGCTTTTGAAATACATATTACACGTAGGGTCTTGCCTTTCGTATCATGATGAACGGCACCTACACTTCGTATAAGGCCAAAATGCAGTATGCTTTCTACATATACGATTTATTGAAATTTCACCAGTATCTTGTGAAGTCTGTTATTTCTACATAAGTGGTGGCATTATCAACAGTACCTATATCATCTTTTCTGCTTACGCTAGTATTAACATCAGCGCATTACTGCGGTTTCTAAAGTCACTTCCGAATTAGTTTGCTATCAGAAACTAATAAAAGTATATTTTCATTTTCTTGTAAGATATTTCTATCAACTCTAGGACACGATACTAATAAATATTATATTTATTTTTCCCGCGGACGGGAATCGAACTTACACTTGTTAGAATCGGTCAAAGATGAAGAATAGAAGAATTTTTAAGAACTATATATGTATGAGGTAATTTAGTTCATCTATATTAGACACTCAAATCTCAAATCTAAATCTAAAATTCTAAATCGACAAGCAGTCAAAGCAGGTTTTGAAAAAGAAAATATATTTAAAAGCAACAACGCTAAAGAAGGAGAATAAACTATTCCTTGTCACTATAGTCAATGGTATTGTTTTTGTTATTCAACAAGGAATTGGATAGAAATTCCCTACGAATCGATAGTATGATGAATTTGGATCCATTGCCTAACTCCCAAGTTATTTATTGATAATTTTGTGAACACAATTATCTTATTGATTACTGGAGCAACAGTTCAGGAGTTTTGAATGTTAATAGTTATACAGAATTATTATTTTTTTGTGCTTACGAGTATTCTGTATTTTTATACCCTAGATAAAATCATAGGTTATACTAAGTTTGTCATTCCGTTTGTAACACCTCACGCATAATATTAAAAGTTATTTAGATTCTTACATGTCCGTCTGTCTGTCCGTCTGTCCGTCCGTCTATGCGCACGATAACTCAAGAACGCGTTAACTTTGAAAGCTAAAATTTTGTACACGGTCTTCAAAAACAAGTAAAATTAAGTTCGAAAATGAAACAAATCGGGCAACTCCTTCGTAAGGTTGCCATACAAAAGTTTCGTTTTCCACTATATAATTGGACACTGCCTTAGAACGCGTCGACATAGAGAGCAAATTAATTTTAAAAAATGGACTAAATCGGGCAACCTCTCCTTGGTGTTGCCATATAAAAATTTAGGTTTTTTACATATACTGTGAAAAAGATCAGTCCTAGACATTTTATTGTACCAAAAACTTCTTCAGAATATGAAATCCTATAAAATTGATTATAGTCATTTTTTCTGTCCAAAGAACTGTTCTAGAAATATATGCAAAAAACCACTTCAAAAATCAAACTTGCAAAGATCGGTTACCATACGATATTTTATACGGGCATTCATCTAGCGTATCATAAGAATTGGTTTTAGACCAATTCTAGCTTTTTTACTTGTTTTATGTTTCTAGTATATTTATAAATTTGTATTTTCAGTGATGTACATTCATTTGGTAATCAATTATTTGGTTTTCTCCATAATATTCACAATGCTCTTTGTTAAGCTACTAAACGTTTCTATGTTCCTTTATGTCACATAGCACTTTTGTGGATGATTCTGAGGATAAAACCAGATACTTCGAATTATGCTGAACATATTACGTTACGGTCTACTAGGTTCACAATTTTGTCATTTTCATGCTCGAAGCTTGTTATTATAGATCAGATTCGTTATATGTACAGGTCTCGCAGGTTTGATCGTATTTATGTTTCCTAGACGTGGCTGACGTAGGAATATAGTAAGCCGCACTTAATCTTGAGGACTACAAAATTTTTCGTAATGACAGGACACGTAGAGTTATTACTAAATACCAGACCTGTAAAGTCATTGTACATTGGTGCTTAAGTACTAGTATCAGTACCAGTATCGGGACTTGTACTTGAAAAATTTTAAAGTACCAGTACCGGGACTTGTACTTGTACTTAAAATATTTCATGTCCAGGTACTGGAACTGTACTGGTACTTGTACTTGGAATTTAACAGGTCTGCTAAATACATATATGTTTTTTTTTTATTCTTAGTACCAAAAGACAGTCTCTGAGTTTCAAGACTTTCAAAAGGAATTTAAAGCAAAACTGCTTAATATTATAAAATATTTGACGTTATGGTGGCTGTCTTTTTAAAATATAATTAACCGCAATTTGGCTACTTCACTATTACATATGAAAATTCAGAAGCAGCAAATGCGACAAATGTAGAATCATTTCTTATATTTTAAAGTAATCAGTAAGTATAATAAATTATAATAAATTATATTTCTATTTACTAATTCGTTTCATTTAAAAACCTTGTAAAGGCTGTAATTGAAACTTTAAATGCCCAATGGCATTCACTTATCACAGAAAAGGTTATTATCTCGAAATACTATGATGATTGTTTAAATTTTGAGTCTGGAAAATGGAAGAAAATGACTTTAATTATTTCACTGATTTTATGTTAAAATTGTATACATTTCCACATAGTAGTGCCTGCGCAGAAAGGCTTCTCTTTCAGTTAAATTTGATAAAAACTAAGAAAAAAGTAGTTTGAACATTAATATGTACTATTAAGTATGATGCTAGCTAAATAGCTTTATATAAAAAGTGATAACAAATGGGAACCTTGCGATTAAATTACAAATTATGTTAATGGTTTTACTTTTCATGCAAGTTGTTTCACCAAAATGAATGTAACTATAATGTAAGTTCAAAATAAAACTATAAAAAATGTACTAATTTTATTACAATACCAACATGCAATATTATTAATCGGATAATAGGTAAACATTTTATTTTATGAATTTGAAATACTACATGTACATGTCCTTTTTTTTCAAAGTTACTACTATTTTTTATCGATCATACTACTCCCTTTGCCTCACTTGGTGTGAGGTATAGGAAAATATATATAATAATTGCAGCTTACATTGTAATTCTTCCTTATGTTTAAAAACTAATTCGATTTTATTCATAAATTAAAGATTGCCTTCTTTCACAGGTGATTTTTAATTTTCCTATGTGGTCCCTAACATGGTCGTCCTGCTACCAGAATAATTTATTACTCCAGTATTAGTAATACGAGTTTTTTGTTTTATTTATAATATTCGTTTCACGGTTAGTATACCTTAAATTAGATTTAAGATTTCCATTGTTTATTTAATTTAATGAGCTTTCTTATATTATTTTATTATTTTTTTTCCTTTTGTCTGACCTTGGTGCTCCAGTTTAATCCTTTTAATCCTGCAGCTTCTTCTTCGATTTTGATGTTCTCGGCCCTTTTTTGCAATCTTTTTATTAATTGTCTCCTTTTGTTGTTTCTTAATGTTTTTAGAAATTGAACATTCCTTTTTCTCTTTACTTTTTGCTACGGTATTCCCGCTCTTCTCGAGACTGTCGTCGCAATTACTTCTGCCTTTACTCCTCTTTTTTTCGGCACCTAAAAACTGGCCTAGGTTTGGAAACAACGTCAGTGTTTAAGAAGCGAAGTTAATATTATTATCATGCTTATTTATTTGAGTATCTTTATTGTTAATAATAATTATTATTATATTATAATTATTATTTGTTTATTATTACTATTTACTTTTCTTCATCAAGTATTTATTTATTCATTAATATTTTTATTATTATTTTTTATTAAGTATTATTTATTTAATTATTTTAGTAGGCATATTCAGCAACTATTTGTTGAGGTAAGATATAGTAGTATTTATGATTATGATTATGAATTTTCTTAGGGTAAGTAAGATTCCTTATTGATGTTTCTATAAAAAAAAAGATAAAGTTTATAGGTATATTTGCAGAATTGGATGCGTCTAACAACATACGTTACAGGTGGTATAACTGACAGCGGTCTAGAAAAACTTTTTATAAAATTGCTCCCGCTCACGAGCCTGAGCCAAAAAAAATACTTTTAGATTAACTAAAATGTAAAGGCCCAAATTACATTCGATACTTCAAGTTACATGCTTGAAGTGTCGAATTTAATTTGGACCTAACACTTGAAATTGAATTGAATTTTTTAAATTTTTATTAGACATGAAGGAAATGATTATTTGAAGATATGTTTAGTTTTCTATTAAGCATTTGTTTTTATTTAATGTCTTTCTGGAATAGAAAACTGCAAACAAAATTATTGTATTTGTACATAGTTAAATACTTTAATTAATATCATTGTACCGCTTAATGACAAATTTGTACGAAGAATATGTTCAATACATGTACGAATTGTTTTCTTCATTGCATCAATAAATTTATACGCTAAGGTACAAATAAAAATCATAATCATTCCGATGTATGTATGTATAGTGGGACGAATCCATTGAAACGATCTACTCTCATTGTGGACCTTAAATAGGTTTAGAGAGGACGCAAAGTGGAAAATGAATGCTCATTCGAAGTTGTGGTTACAAGTAACAACACTATAATTTTCAAAAGTTTGTGGACGTTTGGGAATGCATCCTTTCTGCAGATATCAAGAGCCTCGAGAGAACTGTTAATTGTTTCAACGATCCTCTAGATTAGTAATGACCAGATCAAGGTTCTTTGGCGGCTTATATCTATCACTGTAAGTATATTTCTTTAATTTTTTTTTATACAATTGTAAGCAGGGGCGGATCCAGCTAAGAGGCGCGGGGGCCCCCCCCCCCCTGATGACAAAAAAAAATTGCAGTAGATCTTCTGAGTTTTTCCTAACAAAATGATTCACATCTATTCTACTGCACCTTTTCTAAAAAAAACGTAACAATTTCTGGAAGCGTTCAATATGATACATTTAAGAACGCAGGCCCTAGCTAGCAGCTTGGCCTTCGCTCAAGCTTGTTGAAATCTATAGAGAAAACAGGAAGCGCGGATACCTGTACATGAGCGTCGCTTTGCTCGGGGTGTTTGAAGCAAGACAGAGCCTATTCATGTTTGTTTTAACTGAAAACCATCTACCAACAATTATAACTCGTAACTGGAGATATTCAGCGAAACTACACAACGGCGAACAAGTTATTGTGCATTGTTTTAGTGAGTGTTAATACATTTAAAGTAAGGCATTTATTTTTAAATAATTTATTTTTTATTATTGCGTAAAATGTCATAGTTTTTATAGAATACTTCGCCCAAACGATAAATAAAAAGTAATTAAATCTGCAGATTGGGAAAGTCTCAATGAGCATCCTAGAGAAATTGATTGGTCGGTCTGCTTTGCTTCAAGAGATGTTGATGAATGCACATTTGAATTTAGTACAATTCTAAGTCTTGGGCATGCATGAATACATTCGGTATTTACACAGCAGATCTTAACAACACCAAAATCGATTTTGGTTTAACGATAAGTATAACCAAGCAATAAAAGAGAAATAGTCTGCTTTTCGCACCTATCAATTGCATCCATGTCCAGAACTAAAAGAGTATCCAAAGAGAAAAATTTATTTTTGACCAGAATGGTAGAATCTTCGCAAAACGCAAAGACAGCAAAGGTTTCTGGTCCCTAGTCAAAACCATCAGGAACAGCTTCAACGCTTCTTCTATTCCTTCACTAGTTTACAATGAAGTGATTGTTGACTCCCTGAATAAAACTAATATTTTGACTGCTCGATTCACTTCAAATTCTCCTACCTCACGTTCAGCCTATTCCCAAGAAAGAAGAGGGTAGTGACCCCTCAAAATTTCGACCAATTACAATCACTTTGATTTTTTAAAGGGTTTTTGAATCTATCATTAACTCCAAATTAATGAATTATTTAGAAACTAATCAAACTCACAACGATCGCAAATATGGCTTTTCTTTTTCTAACTTTTCTTATGTAACGTTAAAGCCTTAGTCCTCACAATTTTGGTGAGTATGAAATCGTTGCCCTAGATATTTCAAAGGTATTCTGGAGTTCACCCCTTTAAAGCACTTGGCCTCTCTCGTCCTCTTCTATTATGAATGGAAACCTATTTTATCTGGTCGCTTAATATGGATTATATTAGATGGCTTTACATCTCAATCTCTGCCAATAAATCCCGGGGTGCCTCACGGCTCTACTATCTCTCCATCTCTCTTCTCAATTTTCATTAATGATCTGCTTTTCCTTACTTTCAATCCCATCCATTGTTTTGCCGATGACAGTACCCTTGGTTTCGCTTACTCCCATGACCTCTTTGGGGACTACAGAGGAAATGTCACATCTGTCAAACTAGATTGCTTGATTAGATCCTTGAATAACCACCTTGATAATATCCTCGCTTGGAGCAAACCGAATCGCTTCGAATTTAACACATCCAAGTTTCTTTTAATGTAGCACTGACTTACGATACACCGTCTTTATGCATTCTTGGCATTAATAATTCCAGTAAGCTGGACAGATCACAACTTCTCTGTTGCCAAATAAGCAACGAAATATCTTGGATTTCTGAAAAGGTGTAAGAAATATTTCAGCCCATCGATTCTAGCGCTCCTCTACAAGTTCTACATCAGACATAGAATGGAATACAATTTCCATATGTTGGCTGGGGCTGGTCGCAGAGCCGTAGCTTCGTTGAATATTGTCAAAACGAAAGCCTTAAGCTCATTGGCGATGTGGCAAAAACTTGTCATATGGACTTATACGAGCACCCGCAATGTTGGTTACCTTTCGCTCCTACATATATTGCACCATGCATGATCAATGTTCTAATGATATGTCTAGTCTGATCCCGGATTCCTCCATGTAAAACTCGCACTGTAAGCCGCGCACATCCTTTTACCCTTCAAAATACTTTCGGTCGTGTGCGAACGTAGAACAGTCTCCAATTTTCTGTCTTTTGTCCGGCATGCAATCTGCGAAAGTTTGAGGGTGACACACATCAGCACCTTCACCACCCACCTTACGTACCCCAATTCCTTTCTTTATCACATTCTTGTCATGCTATGCTTTGCATCATAGTTCATAGGATATTTTTTGAGCTTGGCTTAATAATATAAGTCACACTTTCTTAGCTTGCCGACGAAGTTTAATACGCACAAGTTATGTATTGTATCTATTCTGTGACTGCTATTTTAAATAAATGTAAATTTTTAATGCCTGTATTTGACAAAGATACATTTTATGATGATTCGTGAATTTGAATAAAATACATTTGATGATTGGGAAGCTTTACACTTCCACCATTTACAAACCTAAATAAAATGAAAAATCAAACATCCCTTTTGACTCTTCGGAGTGGCAAAAACCCTGAGCAACTTTCTTCGTTGCGAGTGGTAGCCACTTGCTAATCTGTTCCACTCGTATCTTTTAAATGATAAATTTTGTGCATTTAACATTTCCCAGTAGTGGCGAGTGTCTTCAAACTTTTTTTCAGTTTTCAGCATATACCATTTTCATTTTTAAACCATAGTTGCGCCGCCGCCCCCCCCCCCCCCTCACCCGAATCCTGGATCCGCCACTGATTGTAAGTGCATATATGTATGGGCCAACCAAAATAAATTCTAAAGTGATAAAAATATAGAACTTATGAATGGAAAGAATATAACTAATCGTCCAAAAGTAAAACTGAAAAGCTTGACAATCATGCAACTGAAATAGAAAACGACAATCAATATGGAGAAGATAAGATTTACTATCCTGCGGAAGAAGATATTGATCTTCATATTTAAATCTCTTTTCAAAAAAGTAGTAGAACAACAATAAATTTTTTTATTACTGAAAGTTGGAAATGTGTAAATGGCTCTATAATTGTGTATTGTGTAAATGTCGATTTATTAAAAAATTTGTAGGTATGTTGCTTTCTTTAGCATTAAAGAACTGCTATTTTATTGTGTTGATTTTATATTGCCTACCTACTAATTACGAAATAATAATATGTTGTTCGATACAATTATAACAAGTAAAAATGTTAGAATTGGTCTAAGACCAATTCTTATGATACCCTAGATGAATGCCCCGTATTAAATTTCGTATGGTCACCGATCTATTCAAGTATTGATTTTGAATTGTTTTTCGCATATATTTCTAGAACAGTTTGTCGCGCAGAAAAAATGGTAATAACCAATTTTATAGGATTTCGTATTCTGCAGAAGTTTTTAGTAAAATAAAAATGTCTTGGACTGATCGTTTTCAAAGTAAACGTAAAAAACCGAAATTTTTATATGGCAACACCAAGAAGGAGTTGCCCGATTTAGTCCATTTTTGACATTTTATTTGCTAATGTAGTAAAAACATCATGTACGAAATTTCAGCTCTCTACGTCGATGCGCTCTCAGGCAGTGTCCAAATATATAGCGGAAAACGAAATTTTTATATGGCAACCCCACGAAGGAGTTGCCCGATTTGTCTCATTTTCGAACTTAATTTAACTTTTTTTTTTAAAGTCCGTGTACAAAATTTCAGCTCTTTAAGTATACGCGTTCTCGAGTTATCGTGCGTACAGACGGACGGACGGACGGACGGACGGACGGACAGACGGACAGACGGACGGACGGACGGACATGCAAAAATCGAAATAACTTTTAATATTATGAATGGGTGTCCAATCCATTTTGCTCTACCATCATTATTTCGAGGTGTTACAAACGGAATGACAAACTTAGTATACCCCTATGATTTCATCTAGGGTATAAAAATGTTTGCTCTCAAAAGGTGTTCTTTCTTCAAATGTGAGTTTCTTTTTCCATTTGTTATATATACATATGTATATGAAAAAGGGACATTTCTTAATTAAAAACTTAAATCTTTGTTTTAATTTCACTTAATATTTATTTTGACTATATTATCCCATTTTCTCTTGATATTACTGTCGTAATCGTCATCAACGCACTTTTCATTTGTATACCTCAAAACGGCTTAACTTGTCCATTTAATAGACACAAATTCGCTTCCTTATAAATTTATCAAATACACGTCTCAGACCTTCGACATGATCTTGTAATGATGTCGAGTAAATTATGATTTCATCAAGATATACCTACTAGGCAAAAGTTGCCTTATATTTTTTATAGAATATTTTCAATTACTCATTGAAACGTTGCTGGGCGTTTTTAAATCCCAAAAGGCATTTTTATGGACCACTTTCTACAGTAATATATATATGTATATGTAATAGCTAATTAAAGATGATATCAATCTAAAATAGATATAACTCCTTTCCAATAAATATACAATCCATCCTTATCTATTATCTTTAAACAAACAATAAAACATATATTAACAGATATATGTTTGATAGACGTAAGAAGGGACGTACTCAATCCCGATTGGAAAAAATTAAATAATTAATCAAGTTTTGTTGAATTTTACAAATAATGCGACTGGTAACGCAGCTCTCAGCATTAAGTTTATTAGACTGCAATCAAAACAAATCGCCTGTTCTTCATGAAAAATGTAATTACTAAACACAAACACATGACACACGCCACAAGTTGTTCTTATGCATGTGCAATCATTGTACTGCACTAATATGGGAAACTCTCGTGGCTTTCCCACAAAAAGCCCCTAAACAAGGGTGAAATATATTGAAACACAAAAAGAGGACCTGCTTCATCTACTCCTGGAGCTGGTGCTCAAGTGCGATTTTTTGATTTCCTCTATTTCTTTGTTCAACTCCGGCTTTCTTAATATCAGCTGACCTGAGCATTTATTGGGCATACAATTTAGTATTGTGGGAGACCAACTCAATTCCCAACAGCCCTTCGAGCGTCCTCGAGGGTAGATTTAAATTGAAATCAGTCCACATGCGTAATATACGTTCATCTTAAGTATGCTTAAGGATTCGAAATAAAAGGGGATGAAAACCAAAAAGGCAAGTGCTCACCCCAGCGGGATAGATTCTATATTAATATTCGTGGTGAGTTCAATATACAGGAGGCACATGACGGTATTTAAAATTTCAATGAAAGATTATACATAGAAATCTACTTTTCCTGCACTGCTCAACTTGCTTTCATTATCGAAGAGCCTAATACCCAATTGTTTAGGGATACAACACAGTATGGAAAAAATTCTCACCTGCTCCATACAGCTTAAAGTTTTTAAGATGGCAAGTCGAGGAAAACTTAATTCGGGGGATTATATTTCTTTAATAAATGGATATATTTGCGAATTTAAGTATATGTGTATACTTTTCAGTAGTCACATAGAGTTCGTTAAAGAAATAGAAACACCAAAAAATTTTATTCAGATCAGTCTCATTCAGATGTCACAATATTCTAAATTCTAGAAATTTAGATTACTGAATTTAAAAAAAAAAAAAAACCGAAATACACGCACAGTTTTATGAAATTCAGAGAGCGTTTCCGATTTTTCCGTTTTCAGTGAAATATTCCATTTGGTTGAATTGTTTCAGTTTGATAATTTCGCAGAAGGATTAACTTTTAAATGCTGTCATATATTCTGATTTTTAAGATTTATGCTGAATATTATCAGTGGCGTGGGCACCTTGCGCAAATTCAGAAAGTTTTGTTAAAGTATTTGCCACGGAGAAATGAATTTCGGGTGTCGAAAACACTGACTGTTTGTGGAACATAAAAAGTTTTTACTCAATAAAAACATCTGCGCCACTGGACAATCTCAAATTTATTTTTGAGTTTCAGTAAAACTGTATTATTCCATATTGAAACTGACATCAGCTTTAGCCTATGGCTAATGTCACATTTTCCCGTAATTTCAGTAGGTAATACTAAGCTAAGCTGGACAGATCACATCTTCTCTGTTCCCAGAGAAGCAACGAAATGTTTTGGATTTCAGAAAAGGTGTAAGAAATATTTCAGCTCATCGAATCTAGCGCTCCTCTACAAGTCCTACATTAGATCTAGAATGGAATATAATTTCCATATCTTGGACGGAGTTGGACGCACAGCCTTATGCCTGGAACAGAATGGAAGTAGCTACCACTGAGGAAAATGTTACGCAGAAGTAAGTTATAAGGCAATGCATTTACGTGACCGCAATAAACGTAGCCAACGGGGCCATGACGCAGAAGTTGGCCAGCTTTCAACTTTTACAGTGCGTTGACATCTGTCAACTGTATAATATTCTGTTTGTCTTCAAATTTTGTATGCTGATGATAATGAGTTTCGAAGAAAAATTAATTGTGGAGGTAAAAAAATACCCGGTTTTATATACTAAATCTTCGGGCGGTAAGACTGTCAATGGCGCTGGAAGTCTCTAAGAGACAGATTCTCAAAGGAATCAAATAACCGCAATTTACCTTCTGGAAGTCAAAGGAATCAAATAGTCGCGATTTACCTTCAGGAAGTGCAGGAGTTAAGGTGGTGGAGTTGGAGCATTACGTGTCCCTATTATTTCTAAAGGAACATATAAAGCCAAGAAAGTAACAAAAACAATAACTATATAATATAAACATATATAAATATTATTTTTTTCGAGAGGGAATTTCTCGGCGGTGGGAGACGAAAGGGCCGATCTGCCTTTGGATGAAGTCTTCACTAGTTTGAAGAGGCAGAGAACGTCCTCAGAAGTAGAGCCTATTCAAAACTGATCCATTTCCTTTGACTTGTCTGACACTATTGGAAGTGAACACAGTTCATACGAGAAAGAAAAGAAAGCAGGAGGATGTTAATAGTAAACTCATTGAGACAATGGGTGCCTTCAAGGATTACCTGAGAGACAAACCCAAGAATGCTGTGTCAGAGCTACCCCAAGATCCGAATCAGAAGTTTATGGAATCGGCGGCAGGTATTATTTCGACTCTGAAAACAGAAAATCAAAAATGGGCAAGAACTGAAATTTTAAAATACATATTGTTACGTGCAATAGAAAGAGACAACTGGTGACATCTACTGGCAATGGAGAGTAAACAACTACAGGTTCGGAGAATCGGTGACGGAATCTTCGGGAAGGTTCAGGAATAGAATGAATAGAAGAGTCAAGAAGGTTCTGGAATAGAACACTCCAGAATAATCTGGAGAGTTTATAGGGTATAAATATAACAGTTTTCACCGTCAAGAAAAGAGTCTTGTCTTAGACGTTGCAGTGTTAACAAGCAAAAGTGTTGTAATTGGATTGCGATACTTTCAATTATTCAATATATTACAGTATTAGTTATAATTAAAGTTGAGTTGATTAATTGAAGCTTTATGAATTTTGTATGATTAGAGTGAAATAACGAACTTGTATATTAAATATTTAATATTGTGTTTTAAATAACGAACCAAAGGCCACGCTCGCAGCAATATTTAGCCGACTTACAACTACAAGAAATAGATGATTAAGCAAGACAAATGTTTTTATTAATTTTGTGTGTGTTATTATATTTGTGTGCTAAAATGAAAGCTCTAATTTATTTTGTTTTGCTTTTCGATAGCCCCCTTTTTTAAAAAATATTCCATTAGTGTGTCTCTCAACTCATATGCTCTTCTGCTTGCGTTGTTTGAGCCAATTTTGGGTTTTTCAAAAGTTTCGTTCACTTCCTCATCTTCCCAGTTAACATAACGTGGTGGGCTTTAATCTGAGCTTAATTTGTTAAGCATAACAAAGTTTTGTAAAGCAACAGCAGCAAGAACTATTTTTCAGCGTTTTCTGGAAGGCAGTGCATATTTGTTTGAAGCACTTTTCATCTGGCAACAAGCATTCTGAACGCATTTTCAATCACTACACGAGCCCTAGAAAGTCTGTAATTGAAAATTCTCCGCAAAAGGCAATTCATCCTGTAGAAGCACCTTCCCAAATTCTGAATGTTGTTGAACTTATCTTCTACGTTCTACTTCAAAATTGTTAATGCTCAGTGTCTTACCACCATCGCTCTGGCTGCCATATGCTTCAACATCTATAACAGTAAAACAATAACGAGTTTTACATGCTGCCAACAATACAATGCTGAAACTATTTTTGTAGTTATAAAAATTTGATCCACTCTTGAGGGGACGTTTCATATGAATATGCTTCCCATCTAGAGCACCTATACAGTTGAGCATATCCCATTTTGTCTTTATAATCATTATTGATTAATATGGTGCCATAAATTGAGTATAAAGCACAACACATCGCAGGTTTCCAGAATTATCTCTCTTACAGTGGATATTCCCATTTTATAAATCCACACCAGAAATTGGTGAGAGACACCCTGCGATACCTACAATAGTTTCAGTAAGATTATGACTTTATTCCTTAAGACTTTTGAGTTACTTACGAAAGTGTCACGGCTAATCTACACTCACGATCAATCGATCGATTTCTTTGTCAGGTCCTCTGTTAACAACTTCAGTAAGAGGTCATACACTGGTCGTGTCATCCTCGTGTGCTTAAAAAATTGTTCCAGGTCATCATTTTTAATTCTCTGAAAGTAGGTCTGTAGCACACAATTATCATGAATATCATGACACAAACTTCAATCTCGTCCATACTTCCTTTAAAAAATTAGTTTTACGGACTCAATTAATTATTGCAACAAGTAATAAAACTCGTTAAAATGTCACCTTGACGCAGTCACCAAAAGCCATTCTGTTCAGCAGGTTGGTGGCTATGATTTTCACATTTCATCACCGCATTTTTTGCTGGGTGGCTGCGATGCATTCTGTTCCAAGGGTTAGCTTGTTTGGACATTGTTCAAAGAAGAGCCTTCAAGCTCGTTGGCGATGTGGCAATAACTCGTCATATCGATTCACTCGAACACCGCCGAAATGTCAGATATCTTTCGTTTTTCTATCGCTACACATGCATGGTCAATGTTCCGATGAAATATCTAGTCTGATACGTTGTAGAATTATTCCTGCAAGCAATTTTCGCGGTGCAAGCCGCGCACATCCTTTCATCCTTCAAAACACTTTCGGCCGTACAGTAAAATTCCGTGATGCTTTCTTATCCCGAACTGTGAATGTGGAACAATCTACCATTTTCTTTTTTTCCTCGAGCATACAATCTGCGAAAATTTCAGAGTGAAATACATGAGTACCTCCGCCACGTTCCTTAATCCTTAATCCTTTTGCTTTCTCCTTCCTGCCATGTTGTGCTTTACCCTTGAGCTTGGCTTTATAAAAATAAAAAAAAAGTGAAACAAAATTTAAATTTCAGTAAACTTAAAATCAGTTTCATTATGGAATGAGACGTTTTTACTGAATCTCAAAATAGAATTTTATATGAACCAGGGGTTTTCATTGAGTAATATTTGTGTTATTATTCATCAAAAATCCTAAAAATCGGAAAATGTGACAACTGAAAAAATTAAGCATATTGAAATATTTCGGTAAACTGAAAACTAAAAAATCGTGGAAGTAAATCAAAGAATATTCGAATTGCTATATGGAAATTGTGTGGAGCTGTAAACTCATGGCGTAGTCGGCTATTTCCATTATTCTTAGTAGGAAGTATAGTCGAGATAAAGTATTTGATTTACACGATTTAGACCTGGGGCAGAATCAAGCTTCAACAATTCACGATAATTTCGATCAGGCTTAATCCTGAATTAACAGATTCAGTTTTCAGGAATACTTGAGGCTTTGAAGCTGACACATATCTACTGACGGTTCTCTATATATACGGAAACTGCCGATTACAATCTTATACTCCGCAAATACACGACCTGGTTGCGTCTACGTAGGAGAGATTTCGCCAACTTGGGACCCAATGATCATGGTACTGAGTTAGAAGATATACTTTCGTTTTGAATCAATCACCTCACATATCTTTCAGTACTCTAATACAACAGATGGGGAACATATTTCGGGGTGAATATGGCCGTGATGAGAGGATGCTGACGTGGAATTCAAACTGTTGCATCACAGTTTTCTGCATTCTAATCAGTTCTGACATATCAACAGGCGAGCTCAGAGGATCTGTACTTGCTTCACAGGTTCTTCACTTGTCCGGCTTTGCAAAATCTAATGGCACTTGTGCGCAATATGTTTCAGTTGATCCACCCGAATTTCGAGAATATCATTTCTATGGAGACCAAGAGTTAGTTTATAGTCAGGTTAACTCTTTGATTAGCTTCGTATTGACACTGGCGAAATCTTTAACTACATACTATGTACTACATGACTGTCAAAGATGGGAATCAGAATTGTTTTTAATTGGGCCAATTGAGTGTTTATAATTATTAGTTTAGCCAGTGTCTTTTTTTTTACGAGTTTTGAGACTTTTGCCATATATTTTAAGTCATGTTTATATGAGTCAATTAATAAAAAAGCCTATGTACATAAAGAAAAAAATTATTATTCCTAGCATAGGGAATGTGAATCATTCAATTCAATACTTCCTTCGCAATGATTTAATTTCATTTCTGCTATGATTATTGTAAAGAATAATGGGAGCCCTGACCTTCGAGTCCTATTGCCAGACTTATTAACCGGAGGAATTTGTGAATGCGATCTCCTGCGGTTTTTGAACATTTCCGAGCGCTGCGTAACATATCTCCATTCAAGAAATATATTCTATCCATTAAATCAAATGGCACACAACTATCATTGCCTTGTGGTCTGTCGTAGTATTGTAAAGTAATTTGTCATTAAATTTTACTGTATAGTTTTAATTTATTCGCATTGAAAACTATTGTGATATTTATACACGTAGCGTAAACAAAAAATTCGAACCTAAATCTTAACAAATTTCAACTCTATTTAATTAAATACGAGAATAAGGATCAGACTTAAAAAACAACTTTTGTTCAGTTCATTATCTTAGTACACATAAATAATGCCGTCTTGTACCATTCCAAATATGGGAAATCTATAATTATTTAAAATTTAACTATGTAATAACAATTATGTAATTACATCAAGGTTTTACTCTACTAGAGACACATATATACAATCAGAAATGGAATATTGATTTAAGTTGTTCTTTGCAGCTCCTTTATCATTATTCAAAAGCATGCTGCATTCAATTGGACAATGGGCACTGAGCCAATTCCTGTATAGCGACAGCATCTTCCTCGTTAACCAGAGAGAGGATGTGATTGATTCCCTGTCCATACTGAGTGGCTGATGATGTCTAGAGTTATGATGTGTGTGCTATCGTGTGTGCATTTAATCATCATTGAGTTCATCGTATCGACCCGTAAGTTTCTTTAATCAAATATTGACAATGGTAAGTGGATGTATGGATGAATTTATCACATGACGTAGCATTGTCCATCCATTTTGGAGTAAACAGCGGTAGAATGGAACTAAAGCCGACAATCGACAAGCCTTTAGAGTCTCATCCATAAAACAAAGCTGCCATACCTTCTGCAGGAAATCACATATCCGCGACATAATGCCTGAAAATAGGCACTCCATCAATCTATACATAGTTCTAGTTCGGACAGCATTCAATCCGGTCCGTCCCTAAATGGTGCGAGCAATGGTGATAATTTCGCTGGCTGGCATTTTCGATGGGTAGAAAAACTCTTCAAGTCGATTGGTTGATGCAGTCAATCAGTCCAATATGGCAGTTTTCTCTTGGGAAAGTATCAGATTTCAACAAAACTGAAGAACCCTCGTCACATAATGTATGATGCTTTAAAATTTGATAACCTTCCAATGAACGCAAATAGTGCGGCCTACTTAGTGATAATCGTCAGAGTAAACAGTTTCCCCTCATTTTTCTAAATGGAGCTAATTAAAGACTCGGTTCCAGAGCAAAGCAAAAATCTGAATGTTTTTCGAAAAACTGGTAAATGTGTGTTCTATGTAATTCACCGCATTTAGTAGTATAACGCTGGCAAACAACGACCTTTGGATAACTTCTAAAATTAATCCGTTTCAGAGAGCTTTAGTCATTCCAGTGCTGGACAAACATTCAGAGTGGTCAGCCAATTAATTAGGATTATCCAAGAAGGCACTTACGATGTCGAGATTTTGCCAAAATCGTAACTAGCATAATGATGTACAGTCTGACACGGAAGACTTTCTTATTGCGTAATAGGTTTGGAGTGAAATAACATATTTCGCGAAATGAAAGTAGATACATACACACAGATATACAATTAATACAGATTTACACAATTACATATTATGTAAAAAAAAAAAGAATCAGTAATCGTAGAGCACCACAGTTTTAGCAAGTAGTAAGGTGCGAAGAATTATTCTTTTTTCCTTGTCCATTTTTATGGCAGTCTTTTTTTAAATGCCTTTAATTGCTAAGCAATTTATTCTATATCCCAATTCGACTTCAGAGATTTAACGAAGAGAAATTGTAAAACACTATGTAGGCATGCCAGAATCTTAATTAAATTTGTTATTTGAGGTAAGTTCGATAACTACATTTTTAAACACACTCGTAGTTACTTACGTAAATTCTCAAAACCCTCGAGACATACTACGTAAGTAATGAAACAGAAAACCATATGTGTGCGTGATGGTCCGATTCTTTACAATATAATAAATATTTATATAGAAAAGTCCAGACTCTGTAACGCAGACGAATCCTAGCACGTTTTTTGAAATGAAAAATATATTTAAACAAAATACATTAAAAAAACTTTTAAAATAAATAACTTTCGTAAATAAATTGCACTAAAATGTAAAAAAAAAACCGTTTTTTCTCGGTGATATACAAAAGAAAAATTCCGTTGCAAATTAAGAAATGCTACAACTTAGATTAAATCTTAAAAAATGGGCATGAGTTGGAGTTAGACAATTTTGATTATAGTTATGGATGCTGTGTGTAAATTGCGCACATGGAGATGTTGGGAGAATGACTGGACTGGCTTTTCCCATTGCTCTGTGGCGTGAGGTTCATTTTGGGCGTCGCTTCCCTGTGAGTTTTCCTTTCCCGAAAAAGAATTGTGGAATAAGGGAAGTGCCTTATCGAGCCTTCCCCGGTCAGCTCTAGAAATTTTCACCGACAGCTCTCTCACTAATGAGCACTTTCTTGAACCTAACATTGGTTGGAGTACTCACATGGAAAGCACACCACTGTCTTCCAAGCTGAAGTCTTCGCCATCGGAATGGCAGATAAGATAGCCCTTGATATGGAAATCAAGGGTAACGTCATTGCTATCCTTTCCTCGGATAACATCTAAGTTACTGGCACCTTGCAGGTCGTCCTTGGATAAGGTATCCGTTCAGTGGGTTCCTGGCCACATGGAGATCATGAGGAATGCGAGGACTGATGTTCTAGTCTGGTCGGGCTCTGGTTTTCCGTTCTTTGGAGTGGAGGCCGCCGTAGTCAGAGCGGATGTTCGTATAAAACATAAGCAGAGATGGGCGAACCTGAGTACTAGTAGTGCATACAACTTTTTCTTTATGGAAGTAAATACACATCCCGTTTCACGCTCATCTAACAAAGATGGAAGTTGTTGACAGCCCTGAGTGTCTGTCCTGCTTTAAAGGAGAGACTAAGACAGCCGAACTCTTTCTGTGTGCTTGTCCGGCCTTTGTCCGGAGCAGGTTGCTGTCGTCCTATCTGTGAATGAGCTGAAAATTTTCTTCACCAAGATCTGATGCACTTCATTAAGAGGACAGAAAGGTTTTGGTGATGAAGTTTCTAACAGGTTAGCACAATGAGCCGCCCTGGCCTACGTGCTTGGAATCTCTCATCCTGTGCTAAAAAAAAACCTTCTCTACAAAAAACACAAACCGACTGACAGCCTACGTATTCTAGCAATAACAGTACTTGTGGCGGCATACAATTAGGCTGACCGGCCAGGTTTTCTCTCTGACAAATTAAAATACAAGAGATGAAATTAGTAGCGACATACGGTCAGGTTAAAACCAGGTCCGGTTTTAAGACCAAAAGCCACATGAAGACGGTTTAGAGCTCCGATTTTATTACGGAATGAGAACAAAACGCATTAATTGTTATCTGGCGAGACATGCGATTAGGTTTTTCTGTACGGTTTTTGAGGCAGTATAGTCGCAGTAATATTTTTCAATTCATGTACTGCAAAGGTGCATGTATTTGAAAACAAATTATATGACGATGGACGATAGAACATTTCACTCGTTTGTTATATCCCCCAAATCACTGCATCCGTACAATTGATTAAAACGCTTGCTGCTTTCACAATGATAGCTGCAAAATCTAGGGCTAGAAATCTCGTAATTTTCCGATGAAACGTTATTTGCAAAAAATCGTATGATTAGTCAATTTTAATATGCGAATCATTATTTCTCGAAAACATATTTGTGCGTTCACATCCAACAAATCGTTAAAAATACAGCGACCTTTTTTGAGATTGGCCATCAACGAAATTGAAGTCATATAAAAGGTATCTTGACCGCCAATAACTGTTATTAAGGAATGTAATCCTAATTCGCTGGAATTAAGACTTAATACGTTTTCCGGTATATCACCTGCTCGTATATAAGAATTGTCCTAAATATAGAGTTAGCTCGCACATAAAGACATTGCTACGAAATTTCGTCTTTTCGACGAAATCCTCATTGAAATCCCGCGATTTCGCCTATATATATTCATGCCCAAATCTCTAGATTTCATTGTGATTTCAACGAAATCGAACTGGGCGTGTTCACCGACAGCAAAATATCGTGCAAAAAGTGACTGTTTGTCATTACCAAACTCCCTCCTGTTGTCACTTTGCATGGAAAATGACAGATAAACTCTACGATACAAGACGCTATTCAGAACGCGCCCATTGGTTTCAATTTCCAGTAGCAGAAGCTGCCAACAAATTATTTTGACATTGGACTGCTGCTAATATTTCATTTATATTATCTTGGGAACGTGGAAACAGTAAAGTTAATAACTCTAACAAACAATAGCTTGGATAACTGCATACAATAGACGCTTTTCCAACGGAGCAAGCTAATTTCGCACTTGCAGGGATTTCTAAATTATAAAAACAAAGAATTTAATTTTTTCGCTGCCATAGGTTGTTGATTGTTGTCAATATTGTAAAAATTAATTACTTTTTATAATAGCGGCTTTCGGCAAGCACTGTCTCAGTGAGACAACTGAGACAAAACTTTGAGCAACCGTCTCAGTTGTCTCAGTTTAAACCAATCAGCTGATTTGCAAGTTTTGACATTTAAATAATTTTGACCACAGAGATTGATAGTAATAAATTTTGGAAAGTGTTGTTAGTTTATTCAAATAGCTCACTAAACTTTAATTAGTAATTAAAATCACAAAATACCGAAACTGAGTCAACTGAGACAAGAAAATTTAGTTTCACTGTCTCAGTTGCTCAGTGGTTGCGTTCGAATTTTGTAGCTCAATATGGAACTAAGACAGTTCATCGAAAGTGCAGTCTGAGTGAGCCAACTGAGAATATCTCACTTGTCTCACTGAGAATGTGTTTGCCGAAAGCACCTAATAGTTGCGTTTCACTACAAAACTGAGAACTTTCATTTAACTCTTCCGTAATTGGACATTTCATATGAAACGGCCTATATAATATTGGTTACCTTGCCAATAAGGCACAAATAAGGATACTCATTTGTTTGATATACAAGACGAATCTAAGATGGACGTTGTGAAGATATGAACATGGATAAATGCAAAGGTAACAGGTATAAAAAAAGAAAATGTTGGAGTTGGAGTGCTAATCACGAAGAACTCTTAATTGAACTATGGGAACAAAAAATAGAAAAACTACGCACGGCGTAAAAAATAATCATGTGTATAAGGAAATAGAAGCTGAAATGGCTGAAGACAATATGTTTTTTCCTTCTGAAGAAATAAAAATAAAGCCTCACAATTTGACAAATAAATATTCCATTTCAGGAAAGAAAAAAGTGTGCTTCCGGAGGTTCATCATAAGAGTGGCTAATGTATAAAGTAAATGAAGCACTGTTATGGAAGAATACTGAGTGAGTGGCTTTGACGTGAAGTCCAAACTATCAGCCGAAGCTGATAGCTCACTGTGTGAACAGCGTTGAATGCAGGGCGGCACGCTAGCACACTTCGGCTATTAGCGGAGTGTGGGGTTGCTCTACACGAAGTACCTGCCGCTATCACGCACTATTTACACACGCACACAAAAAAATCGTGCCTTGCCAAAAAGAAACGGCCACACATCCAGTTATGAAGAAACTCTTTATACCACTTACCTGTAATCACAGTGAGTACTTGATAGAACCTACTTATCTGCCATTCCCCGACCTCTCTGTGATATTGACAACACTTGTATGCAATATCCCTGTCGAACGAACCTGAAATCATAGCAGAGGAGCGGACGTATATGACCTTCATCGTTGAAAGATGGCTCCGAGAGAGTAAAAGAAAGAAAAACTTTCTTACAGCTTCATTTACGCCACAAAAACTATCATTTTATCAATAATAATAATAAAATCCGTTACAGGCAGGCTGTCTTAAGTACTATCTATTAATTTGTCCGCTCAAAAAGAAAACGAATCTACAAGAGAGCCTATGAGTCCACCTGGACACTAAGTTTAATGAAATTCCATATAAGCACTCATAGTGCGTTGCAAAAACAAATTTTAAGGACTACGTCTACCGATAACGATAAGGATTTATTCTAAGAACTAGTTCTTCTGTGCATAAGAACATAGGTAATTATACAAATAGTATAAAATGGTAAAATGGTAAAGTTCAAAACTTTAATAAAGATTTATTTTCTAAGCATTAATGCTCAGCTACTTACAAAATGTCAGCCTGATTAGGGGCACACACATATTCTCTATAACAGATACGCTCCTGGCGATCTTTCAATGCAAATCTACTCTAGGGCTAGCTAACTCAAATATGGGTCCACTTGATTAACATGAACTTTCTAATAAAATTTCATACACGCACGCCTAGTGCATTGCGAAAGCAAAGTTTAAATAATGTTCATCGGTATTGATAAGGAATTCAAATCAATAATAATTATATGGTCCTGATACACCTATCTGGTGACAGATTCTTGGAATTTATCACATTGATGATTTAATACCATCATATACATAAGTTGTAATTTAGATAAAAAAAAAAAACATCACGTATATAACAAACTATCTGTAGGCCTATATCCTATGACTAGTGTTTTGCGACGACTAATGCCAGAAATTTAAGTTTCCTGACGCAAAATTGCGTAAAATAGAGATGTCGAACGATATGATGTGTGCACTGCTCGCGTGGAATTTAGTGGAATATACCAAAAGATGTCTCGTGAAACCCGTTTCGATTCCTGTAAAGCTTTTGAAACTTTACTTTTTAAAAAATAAAAAAAAAGCTAAAAAAACTAAGCTGGAAGGGCCTATTATTTTTTCTTGCAAAAATAAAAAACCAGCTTTGCTTTAATTTTTTCGGTAAAAATATAAAAAGCGAGCGTGACTTTTTTTTTATCTAGCCAAGCCAGCCTTTTATTTTTGTCAGAAAAAGAATCAAGCCGTTGTGCTTGCTTTTCTAGCTTCAAAACTATTACCGGCCAGGAATAACAGGTAAATAAAGTTTTTTCCGTATCATAACTGATTCGGTCCCTGAAAATAAGAAGCCAGCTTGCATTTTATACCTCCGGCTACAAAACCTGTTACTTCCAGCTCGAAAAAAATTAAAAGCCAAGCTGGCTTTTTATTTTTGCAAAAAAAAATAATAGGCCCTTCCAACTTAGTTTTTTTTAGCTTCAAACTATTATCGATCAGGAATAGCAAGTATAAAGTAGGCTTTTTTCGTAAAAAGTCATATAACTGGTTCGATCCCTGGTTTTCATTAAATGATGTATCTAAAGCTTTCCGCTAACCGATTGAATACCTATTTTTTTAATTTTATCCACAAGGGAAACGATCCCTCCCGTAAATTTCTGACATTTTCGATTTTCTATTTAAAAAAAAAACTTCTCCCTCTGTTCTATCCTCAAGTCACCTTTTCTTCTCCTCTGCCTGATACCTCATCGTCTAACGTTCGCTATCAATCTCACAGTAAGGTTGAAATCTCGTAGCACGCTGCCCTGTGTATGCGGCGCCCATAATACTGTTCATCCAATGTCATTGGTACAGCTAGCTGAAACATAACATAGTATACAGTACTGTGTACGCTGCGACAATAACAATACTTGGAGCCCAGAAAATTGATAATATAGAGATTTTATTGGAAGACAATATAATCGAAGGTAAATAAATCAAATATGTATCAATTATTCGTAATTAGTTTATCTCATATGTATGGTACATAATATACTCGATATTTTTACTTGTATACTGTACTATGATTGACATCTCGGATGACGATTCTGGTACATAATGGTTTGCACCATCGTCCTCTTCGTCATCCCCTGTAACGCCAGCCCCGCCGTCAGATACAAAAGTTGTATCAAGTGTGAGTGCCAAAAGGAGAGTAAAAAATTTAAATGAAGATTTATTAATGTAGTTTAAAAGGACTATATTAATTATATATTAATTTTGGTAGCTTATAATAAATGAAGAATATTAATACTACTTGATAATTGTCTGAATTATTTTAATTACCTAAATATTCTGCAATTGCAGTTTGAAAGTTTTCTGCACCATATCACTTTAATTGTGGTTGTTGTCTACCATGGCTTTTTTTTCTTCTCCTAACAGTTTTATCCATTTGCTATTGATTTTGTCATTTTCTATATTTAAACAAGTAAAACAGCTAGAATTGGTCTAAGACCAATTCTTATGATACCCTAGATGAATGCCCGTATTAAATTTAGTATGGTCACCGATCTATTCAAGTATTGATTTTGAAGTTGTTTTTCGCATATATTTCTAGAACAGTTTGTCGCACAGAAAAAATGGTAATAACCAATTTTATAGGATTTCGTATTCTGCAGAAGTTTTTAGTACAATACAAATGTCTTGGACTGATCGTTTTCAAAGTATACGTAAAAAACCGAAATTTTCATATGGCAACACCAAGAAGGAGTTGCCCTATTTAGTCCTTTTTTGACATTTTATCTGCTAATGTAGTAAAAACATCATGTACGAAATCTCAGCTCTCTACGTCGATGCGTTCTCAGGCAGTGTCCAAATATATAGCGGAAAACGAAATTTCTATATGGCAACCCCACGAAGGAGTTGCCCAATTTGTCTCATCTTCCAACTTAATTTTACTTTTTTTTTTTTTAAAGTCCGTGTACAAAATTTCAGCTCTCTAAGTATACGCGTTCTCGAGTTATTGTGCGCACAGACAGACAGACGGACGGACATGCAAAAATCGAAATAACTTTTAATATTATGAATGGGTGTCCAAACCATTTTGCTCTACCATCATTATTTCGAGGTGTTACAAACGGAATGACAAACTTATTATACCCCTATGATTTCATCTAGGGTATAAAAATTGTGCAAAACGCAACCACATTTTATTATAGACGGAGCGTAATCAAGGTTGTTATCTATTCCTTTTCGTATTCTTCTAAATCTTCCTTTGAAATGTCCAAAGGCATTTTCCTCAACTCTTCTACATAAAACATAATTAAAATATTTTTGATTGAGTTCTGATGTAGTGGAAAACGGATAGGCTTTCATTAAACTTTTTCAAAAACGAAACGCTGAATCGCCAATTATATAATCCCAGGTCAAGTACATTTACTCCACAAATATTTCAATTTATTTCTTTTAAAATAAGATTTTGCAAATGGCGTTTAATGAAGACTTTTCAAATATGTGGGAATCATTACAACAGTCAGGACATCCTACGTTTACATACAGAAATTTATATCTGAGTAAGGATAAATTATTTACTTTACTTGCATCTTACTACTACCTCCTCAACCAGAGCTAATAATGCAGTTGAGTACCATCCTTTATAATTATAATGGTATGTAGCATCTTCCGCCATAGGTCGTTATTCTATATGACATGGTAGAATTGGTCGTTTCTTTCCGGGTGTGTTATTTCAAAGATTTCTTTAAGTCCTTCTTGGGAAACTCCGATTAAACAAAACAAAAGAAAAATAAAAAAAACTAAAAAACGATGTCTCCTTGTATGGAACAATTACAAATATTTAAAAAAATAAGAATTAAAAGTTTTAAACATGTCTCAAAAGTTTTAAAAATGGGGGAAATTAAAAATTGTACTCTAAGAGCCGTAAACACCAACGAGAATAATCCTATTTCCTGTGTAAAGATTATTCATATCCGAGAATAATCCTGCTTGCTTTGGTCGTAAACGCCAACTCGTGTAAAACAATGAGATTTTTGTTTATGTGGCATTACTTTCGGATATTTTCGGTATGTCGAAATAAAAGATTATTATGTTTTAAAATAAGAATTGTTGAAAAAGCAATATAATGGACAAAATTAATTTAATTTTCAGTTTTCTTTTTTACTTAATATTAAAAAAATATTTTAGTGAAGAAATAATTTAAGATCAGTGCATCTAACCGAAATGTCATTGCCACGAAACCGTGCTATACTTTGCTGTCTGCTGTCATTGTCACTTAAATTTTGCTCATCCGTCACCTATTCGGAATTATCCTCGAATAGAAATCTTACCCCCGGAAAATTTCGGATAAAATATTACACGCGAGTAATCTTGGTTGGTGTTTGTGCACGGATAAAATATTACACGCGAGTAATCTTGGTTGGTGTTTGTGCATTACACGTGAATATGGATTATTCTGGTTGGTGTTTACGGCCCTAAGAGTGTAAATAATCTTAAGCATGGTAAAAAATTCAAAGTTAAAAATGAAAAGCTAGATTCTTAGGGCCGTAAACACCAACGAGAATAATCCTATTACCTGTGTAAAGATTATTCATATCCGAGAATAATCCTGCTTGCTTTGGTCGTAAACGCCAACTCGTGTAAAACAATGAGATTTTTGTTTATGTAGCATTACTTTCGGATATTTTCGGTATGTCGAAATAAAAGATTATTATGTTTTAAAATAAGAATTGTTGAAAAAGCAATATAATGGACAAAATTAATTTAATTTTCAGTTTTCTTTTTCACTTAATATTAAAAAAATATTTTAGTGAAGAAATAATTTAACATCAGTGCATCTAACCGAAATGTCATTGCCACGAAACCGTGCTATACTTTGCTGTCTGCTGTCATTGTCACTTAAATTTTGCTCATCCGTCACCTATTCGGAATAATCCTCGAATAGAAATTTTACCCCCGGAAAATCTCGGATAAAATATTACACCGGTGTAATACGATGTATTAAATCGCGAGTTATCTTGGTTGGTGTTTGTGCATTACACGTGAATATGGATTATTCTGGTTGGTGTTTACGGCCCTTAAAGTTAGAAAAATTTTAGAATAAATTTTTTTATATAAGGAATTTTTATAAAGATTTTAAGAGTATGAGTGACAGAGACAAAAATCAAAGTATCAAAAAACATTGCAGAAACTAAGTACGTCAAAATTAAATAAATAAACAAATAGATAAGATCACAAATTAATAGTGCAAAAATTAATAGTCAAAAAAAAAAATGTAGGAAAATTCATCATAATCTGTGGGAAAAGTGCCCAAAAATTCCCATTTTGGATGGGATTTTCACCAGCACACCACCACACAACACTGACACAGCGACATATAAAATGATTACTCAGATGAGAGTTTTTGTTTGAGGAATTGTATATTCATTTGGTTGGTTCAGATAAATTTTTTTTAAATAATTTTGTTACGAAACGTATAAAAATTTTATTTCGGTTCGAAGATAAGAAACCAAGCTTAAGATTATCAGAATACAATTTTTCTGTATGAATAGTAGTTTAGGGCTGAGGATCAATTCAATTCAAGCTTTTGTCAGTTTTACATAAGAACACTGCAAATATTTTAGAATGTTCAGACTCCGTTGGGGCTGTCATGTGGTAATAAGGGAGTCAATTTCATAGCTTGTAAAGTATTCTCGAGGGTTTTGGCTACATGCTTAACTGCTCCTGACATTATGAACGTATTCAGCTGTAACCCCCGGAATATACAAGCCATGAAGTCGGCGATGACACCGACGCATTAAGAGGCCGGCTACAGAAATGCAGTAAGAGCTCACTCTCACTGATTTTGTACACTCATCATGGGGGAAGAACTAAGATTTCATCTTAAACAGATCCTTAAGCCTAAAACTAACGCTTTCACAAAAAAATGTAGTTAAAACAAATTGCAGCCAAATGTTTTTTTCTAATGGTTGTAAAAAAAAGAGCATCTAGAACAAATTTATGCAAATTATTACGTTTGAAAATATAAGCTACTTTTATATGAAAAACTCCTGCAGTACGACAAGGCAAGAAGACTGTCTAACCGGCCCGCTGTTTTTTTTTTTCAGACTTGTATATTCCTGAGCTTATGATTCAGCCGTTGCTTGCCTCAGCGTCATCATTTAATGGAGTATGAGTTACATTTCCTGTAAATATAATTATTTCGCACTTACGAAGTAGGTATAATGTAATTTACGACAAAAACAATTTAGTATCTGTTTCGTCTAACAAGTCAATGAAAGGCTCTCCACGTTTATCGTAATTACAATATTTTTAAATTCCTGTATTATCAAAATAACAACAAACTTAATGTACATATATTGTATTTGTGTTCGTTAGCTGCGTCGGGTAGCACTCTCAAGTACTATGTACCAGCCACAGCCGGTTACGAAACCACCTACTAGGATTTTGCGACTGCCAGCAACTATCATTTAACCAAGCCAAGAAACGCGCTCCTGAAAATTTTTCGGAGGCTTGGGAAAGGATATTTTAGATAATATTAACTCACTGCCAATAATCAATGATAGCCGAAAAAAGAACCGTTCTATTTAGCCTCAAATTTAAACCTTTTCATTCAAGGTATATAAAAAGGAAAGTCGGTACTATATCTCTCCATTTGTGGGTTTGTGGGTTCAATTCTTTTATTGACACAAACGTGAAGGGAAGGTATCGGCAGTCACAGGTAAAACACATATAGCGGGCGCATTTATGTTTATTTTTCCTTATGCGGACGATGATTGTTTTATTACCACTTCACCTGTTCCCTGGATTTCCTAAGCTTGAAGCACGTTTAGAATTATATCCTGGACATAAAAGGTACTTGGGGTTAAAAAATTGTTTACCTTGGATTTTAACAAACGTGTTCAAAAAACAACATATCCGTGTGATTTCAAATCTCCACTTTCGAATATGCAAGTGTATTAAGATGGATGAATAAAAAGCAGTTTACAGCAGTCCTCATGGGTGGTCAACTATAATGTCAGAGGACAAACAAATTACATGAAGACGTTTAAATTTCGATTGAATAAATGAACGCTTTAATCTATATTAAATATATAATTTTAGAGGAAATTAAGAATCAGAAAACAGATGTTCATGATAAAAGATTACAAGCAGCGTTGCCATTATGGTTAAATGTACCATTGTGGTACATTTTAATATTTTTTTGTACGATGGTACGAAATCTTTGAAAATATACAATCTAGCATTCAGCATTCAAATTATCAGATATTGGATTAAATTGATATCTGAGCTGATGAACACCGCATTGTGTTTCCCGCTTAACGAACTCTATCGTCAGTTATTCAGGAAGCCTGAATATATTCTTAGATAATCTAATCAGTTTTAGTTCAAATAGAGAAAGCGTTATGCAATAGGAGTGGCGTGCAATTTCGTTTAAAAGAAAAAATATTAAATATTAAATATAAATATATTTTTTTCGATTACTTGTTCATCACATTCACTTCATATTTGCCTTTCACGTGCTTGTGAGAAGCTTTCCAATGAAATCACGAAGCTAGCAAGGGAGTATGTATATTATTTTTTGAAAAATAGTCCTAAAAGGAAAATGGAATGAAAAGTTTTCCAAAAGACTTTTAATATTAAACAAAATAAAATAAAAAAAAATATTCCTACGCGATGGATATCCTTTGGAGCAGTTTTCCAATGGCTTTTGGGAGTATATTATTTTTTGAAAAATAGTCCTAAAAGGAAAATGGAATGAAAAGTTTTCCAAAAGACTTTTAATATTAAACAAAATAAAATAAAAAAAAATATTCCTACGCGATGGATATCCTTTGGAGCAGTTTTCCAATGGCTTTTGGAAAATTGGACTGTACTGACATATTATTTTTTAGTAACTACCTACCCTATTAAGATAAATCTAGTAATGTAGGAAAACTTCTTAATAAGGCTGCTTGTAAGAATTCTCTTCCATGCATATTATGGCGAATATCTTGTTAAATCGCATTTTTCTTCCTTTTTTAAGTATCGCCGGAGAGTTTCAAAAGATAAATTACAAGGCCCTTGCGGCTTCCCTAATGCTTTTTCAGTCTTTAATTAACTTCAACCCTTCTTTAATTCTGTAAAAGAAAAGGAAACTTTTTTAGAAGTCCTTTTGTATATCCTCGGCATGATTATTATAAATTATTAAAACTATGAAATAAATTATTTTGTTCATAGGTAAATGCATAAAATACATCTATGTAGACTACGGGTTGGAATGGGTCACATGGGTAGGAATGAGTCAATGACTCATTTCTACCCATTCGCAATTGTCTCATTCTTACCATGTGCTACTTTGTATCTTTGAGTTAAATTTTTTCATATTAAATTATTTTCTATGACCCTAAATCTATTTTTCAGTTGAATTTATACAAATAAATAATACAACAGCACTTTAGAAATAAATGCTTTACACTTACCAGATCTTGCACATTAAACAGTTTTAAGACATCAAAACATACTTTTAACACAGATAAATAACCGATCACCAAAAACACGTCCGGTTACGCTCCAAGCGGCACAGCTACTGAATTAAAAGTTGAAATAGATAACCACGGTCTACAGAATACAAAATCTGTGCACTATATCCGGATATGCGCCATTTTTGTGACATTTTGAGCCAAATTGTGGAGCTTTCAATTAAGGAGAGTTTTTATAAATAAATTTTTCAAATCTTCTGATTTTACAAGTTTTTTTATTGCGTGATTTGAATTTTAAAATGAACTATCAGTGTTTTTTGTAAAGTGAATTGAAAGACAAGCAGGGTTGTAAGTCTATAGGGTCTAAGTGCCAAAAAATCAAAAGTCAAGATTTTTACAAAAATACCATCTAAGTGCAAAGCCTAATAATATCCATATGAATTCAAATGCCTCTTTCTTTTAAAATTTTACCTACGCACAGGTAAAGTTGTGGCGGGGTCTAAGTGCCAACGAGTTTTTGCTCAAAAGGGTCTGTGCCTGTTTGCCTGCGGGATGAGCTCAAAGATAACCTAATAAGAAGATAGGAAGCAGCCGAGCAAAATTGAAAATTTTTCGTGTTTTTTAGAAAGAAACAAATAATGTCATATATTTTCGTCTTTTGAACGAATGGAGGAAAAGAACTTGGCTATGCATTATTGTACTAAAATCCCTTCAGACTTTGTTAGAGAAAAAGAAGAGTGGAGAAAATATTTATAAAGACAACCGTGGATCAGGAAAAAAGCCGAGAAAATTTACTCTCGACGTAAAAAATCTTGTAATAGAACATATAAAATCATTCCCATATCAGGAAAGTCATTGCAGTCGGCATGATACCCAAAAGTTCTATCTAACCCCTGACTTGAATATTAACCGTTTATTCATGGCATTTAAAGAAAAATACCCTGATTATCCTGTAAACTACAGATATTACTATTCAACCTTCAAAGATAAGTTTCCTAATTTGAAGTTTGGATGTCTTAGAACAGACACTTGTCCAAAGTGCGATTTGTTGCACGCAAAAGTAAAAAGCTCGGATGGAACATATAAAACGAAATATACTGTAGAGCTAGAAATACATCATCGTAAAGCTGAGAGTGCACAAGAAGCAATGAAAGCTGATTCAATAGAATCTCAGTGTCCTCTGGGATGAGTCATATGCGGGAAGAGGTGGTAACGAGGTTGGCTCTTCCATATTAAAGGTACTAAACATGATGTCATCTAAAACTTTAAAAAAGCATGCAGTTATTTGGAGTGATAACTGCATAGGACAGAACAAGAACAGAATGGTCCTCTTTGCCTTGGTTTATTTAGTAGCTAATGGCATTTATGATACTATTGATCATAAATACTTGGTCAGTGGTCACTCTTGTATGCCCTGCGGTCGAGATTTCGCTCAAATTGAAAAAAAGAAAGAAAGTAGTTAAATGTTTTGAACCAAAGGATGTGGAAAAAATGATACGAGAATCTTGTCACAAAAATCCATTTGACCAAAATGATTTTAAAGACCTCAATAAGACTTCCGAGGACTTTTTAAATACTACAAAATTAAAAATATCAACTATTTCTTGGATCCGCATAGACAAGGATAAGTTACCTCGTGCTGATTTAATGAAATCGCAAAATGACTCAATACCGTGGAACAGTGTCAACATTTTCAAAAAAGGCAAGTCTCCAAACCAATTAAAAAGCTACACTTTGTCAGCATTAGATGCTCGAAATATTAAATCAAAAGAAAAATTGAAAGATCTCAAGGACATATATGCCCACCGAAAATAAGGCATTCTACGAACATTTGATTAATCAAACCGAAACCTGAGAACTTTTTTAATATCTGTTATAGAGGCACTTAGCCCATTTTCAATATTAATTCATAAGGCACTTAAGACATTCTTAAATAATGAATGTTTATTTTGTATTACTTCCTTGGATTCGTATTCTTTCAGATTTTTAACGACTTCCTGTATTTACAAGATATCTGTTTAATTGATTTAAGTAAAAATAAATAATTATTTCATTGAATTGTTTATTTTATTACGTTTTTATGTTATATCTCTAAATAATAAAATTGGCACTTAGACCCTTTAGACTTTCAACCCTTCTGTTGTATGTGCAGTATTGTCATGCAAAAACTATAACACAAAGAAAAGTGTAAAAACATTAAATATTTTTGCTATCCGAAAGAATAGTTTTTGTCGTAGTAAGAGTAAGAGCTTGTGGAAACCGGAAAAATTGAAAAATTAAATTACAATATCATAAAATCGTTCCTTTTCACAATTTACCCGAAGGTTTTATTACAGGTAAATTTCCTACTTCTTGAATTGAACTTGCTAAATTTTTGCTTAATAAAAGTACTTACCATAATAATACCATAATTATATTTTTATTTCAAAAACTATTATTGACAAATTACTCTCAATTCAATTATTTAAGAAAATATAATTATTTGATTTGTGACAAAACTTTTAGCATAAATTAGCTAATTTTATGGAACATTTTTTCCATATTTTTAAAAGAAACAGATGGCAATTTCAATGTGTAATATAGTAAACTGTTCTTAAATTTTCATTTTAAATAAAGTTATGCCTTATGCGTGCTGTTTTCGAAACACCGTAGAAAAATACAATATTCCGAATTTTCCCATACAAAATGCAATTTTTTTGTCTCAATTCCCGCGTCAACAAAATTTGACATTTCTTAGTGCACAGACTTTCGATTCTGTAGATCGTGTAGATAACAAGCTTTCATCTTCTCTTTGTTGAATCATGCTCTTAAGTTTCAGGAGAGAAATGTTGTGACAAAAATAACCTATTAAGAAGATAGGAATCAGCCGAACAAAATTGAAAATTGTTCGTGTTTTTTTAGAATGAAATTTTCGTCTTTTGCATTAATGGGGGAAAAGAACTTGTCTGTGCATTATTATAGTGCAACTGAGAAAACGAGTTAAAAACAAAAATCGAGAGAACGTAGGATTACCCCAAGGTATCTCTGTACCGTGGGAGAACGACAAAATCTTATTGAGTCCCACAAAATCCTATCAAACTATTTATAATAATATAATTCGGGACACACTACCTCAATTTCTTAAGAAAAAGATAAATTTCGCTTTGGCCAAGGTGCTGAAAGGAGATATAAAGTTCCTATAAAATAAAATTCTCATTTTTCCCAAAAACATTAGAGAATCCTGAATGAGGTTCTCCCACTTAATCTCTCCAGAGCAAAACGAATGTAAACAGAAGCACGTGCTGTTCAAATATCATAGGAATTACACTAACAAACATTGGTTTTGCTATAAAAAACATTGGAAAATTCTCACAATATTCCAGCAAAAACCGGTTTTCACAAAAGCGCGGGAACAGTTTATGAGACTAAAACCTAAAAACTTCTCCCCTTCTCATTTATTTACGAAAATGAATAATTTTTAATTCTGTTTCGTTGCATGCAATCTGTATCTGCGCTTTTACATTTTTTATCTTTGTTCATAAAAGTTTTAAAACAAAGTTAACTTAATGACAAGTTTGCTGCGTTCCTTTTCTCGTTCAGAATGAATTTTTTCAATCCTTGTCGTTCTATTTCTCGGACCGAACGATACAGTTTCAATGTGTCATCGCTTTTTTCGGACTCCGAATCGTTTTGAATGCACCTGAGTTTTTCCCGGATTCACGAGGTATTAATAGTTGAGTTTATGTTGCTTTTGTTGGAAAATGGTTTTATTTTTCATAAACAACAATTTTTACGAATTTATACTTGCTTTTATCAAATAGAAGAAATGTCAAACACTTGAAATGGTTCTGTTTCGTTCCGTTTCTATGAGCACAGAATTAAATTATGACATCGTTCTGTCGAAAAATGTACACGGCACGAAAAGGAAGAAAGAAAGAATAAAAATCAAACTCTCTTTAAAACTTTTATGAATAAAGCAGGATTTACATTATGATGACATGCATTTTTTACAGAAATTGTGAGGTAGATAGTTAATTGAAATTTAAATGCAATCATTGCAATACCTCACACGCACGCTCCTTCTAGTTTTTATGGTAAAAATCGTAAACTGTCTAATTCGAAATCGTATTAATGGAAAGAAGTATAATTTTACAATTTCTAAAATATTGCATGAAAGCACGAAGGAGTTCGAAGCAAAGGATGAGATTATATCGAAAAAATTTGTCGCAAAATATCAGATGGTACTGTAATTCAGTTCTACAATCATCATTTTGTACTATAACTAAATTTTTATTTATTGTTAATTTCGTAGTAAACAAAAAATTCAGTAACTAATCTGCTAAGATGTAAACGTCAATTCACTTAATCCACTCAAGTGCTCACATGAAAACGATTCCACTCCACTACCGAACTAAAGGCGGAATTACAATGGACGGTTTTCTTTATATGCTTTTCAAATGGAGGTGCGCACAGTGGACGGACGAAAACGCAGTCATACGCAGCAAGTTTAATAAAATCTGAAATTAACGCAACTGAACGGATAAACATAACCTCAAATTAGCTTTGGGATTGTTTATTTTGTTCCGTCAAGTGAAACTGTGCTGCGGTAAGTGCGTAATAAGCAGAGAGGAAATTTAATGAAAACAGTTTTTTGATTTTATCCATATTTGTTTATAAATTTTGGGTCAAATGTCACTATCACTTTCAATTAATCATGCGTCCATTGTAAGCAGCTAACCTCGACGTTCGTTTTACTGCGTAAATTTGACATTTCTCTCCGTTCAGTTGCGTTCCGTTGCGTCCATTGTAATTCCGCCTTAACGCCGGTGAAGATAATTCCAGTCCGGTTCGTGTTCACATGACGGATTATCTCAAAGGCGGAATAATTCTAGCAAATTATAAAGGAAAAGGACCACTGCAGTGAATCTGTGGACGCACTGCTCCCTGCTTGCGGACAGAAAACTACCTCAGAAATAACTTCATTATTTTCTATGAAGAAATATTTAATAACTTTCAATTTCGCAATGTTTGATTACAAACTCAAAACTTTAGGCAGAACTACAATGGAAGTATACGTAAGTACATTTACTTATGTAAAGCAAACGCGCCCTTTAATTTAACAGTCGTACACAAATTAACTTTAACTCGTGTGAGGGGAACTTTCGTTAAGTTTAAATATCAAATTTTCCGTAAGTATAGTGCGCTCATTCCGTAAGAACGCAATGTGTCCAAACAATTAAATTATTACTAGATGATTAAAAGTGCAATGTAAAAATTAAAATGGAATAAAAATGGAATTGCGAATTAATATAAAGCACAAATCTTCAATTAAATCAACTTCCATTTGTTAATTTTTTCACTTTTACCACTTTTTGAAATTGAAACCATTAAATATCAAGATAATAACTCTTACGGAATGTGATATATATTTAGGCTAAAAATATCAATTTTTAGTAAGTAAACCTCAGTCTCGTTTAATTTCGTAAAGTTATTAACTTCTACTGTAGTTCAGCCTTTACTATTGTTTATTTCGACAAATAATTTGACTTGACTGATATGTATATGCCATAAAATTATAGTAACAACAATATGGCAGCACGAGTAGACGAAATTGACAAATTAGGGTTGCCAATAATAATGTTTTAGTTTCAGTAACTATAAAACCTCTGTATGCTTGAGGTCTTTTTATGGTTCCGGATACGCACACAGTGACAAATCGACGAACGGAAACAATTCAGGACGTGTTTGCTTCTCTCGTCACTCATAAATAAATTTCCGTATACGATGTACTATCTCCCTCAGAATTTCTGTAAAAAATGCATATCATCATAATGTACTATAAATCCTCCCTAAAGATAAAAAATGTGAAAGCCCAAATTACATGCAACGAAACAGAATGGCTAATGATTCATTTTCGTAAATAAATGAGATTCAGATTTTACTCTCATAAAATGATCCTATGTCCTGTGCTTTTGTGAAAACTGTATTTCATGAAATATTGACAGAGTTTGGTCACATTTTGTTGCTGTATTGGACACATGTTGTTTCTGTAATTCTATGTATGCAATCCTATTAAGTGGGAGAAACTCATGCTGGATTCTCTGATATATTTGGGAAAAATTAGAGTTTTATTTGAGAGGAATTTTACATCTCCTTTCACCATCTTGGCCAAAGCGAAATTTACCTTATTTTAAAAAAGTGAGGTACTGTGACCCAAAGTACATTATTATGAATAGTTTGATAGGATTTTGTGGGATTCAATAAGATTTTGTCGTTCGGGTAATCCTACGTTCTCTCGATTTTTGTTTTTAACTCGTTGTCTCAGTCTGTGTTGCCAATTTAGCCACATTTTAAAGCACTTGGCCACATTTTTTACTTTTAGCTATTAGCAAAGAACATTAACTTAACAAGAAGATTCATCTGGCCTCAAAAAATGCACAAGTTGTATGATTATTTGATGATGCGATCGGGAGGTAATAGACGGGAAGATGCAAAGATTTGAGACTGAGAGAATATTACTCTGTTCTCTCTGTGCTCCACCACACCACAGCTATACATACTCCGACGCCAGCAGCCATGCACAGTTTTAAGTTTCACTATGCTGTCTAGCTGAAGAGGCGAGCCGGTTTTTCTATTAATTTAGGTACTCGAAAATTTTTCCTTTTGCAAAGCATATTTTGGCTACCTACATTCATGAAAATATTTAGCCCAAGCACACGAATCACTGCAACTGACAGTGATTGTGACTAGACTGCTTGTCGCCCACCATTTCCTCTCCCATCCGCTCATCTTACTACTCTCCCATTGTTCTGTTGCAATACAATGTAAATGAAAATTCTCTCAAACAAAGTATTCTTGATGAAAATGGCTTCTTAGAGAAGAGGTAAAGGAAGCAAAGACAACACACAATGCAATGCATCGGCATGTTACGGAGTGCATGGTCTGTCTGCCCTCTGGCTCTGGTGCTGTGCTGGTGCTTTGACGATGACGACCCGCAGCCGCCACTTACCACTGGTGACTGCGGCGGGCCGTCATTCGAAGAAGAGTTTTCGTAAGATTTGTGAAAGCCGATCGTAATATCACCACCGGTGAGTGGCGGATCGTTAACAAGCAGAGAATTTTCATACAATTTGTGAGAGCGGGTCGTAATGGAACGACCCGCGATATAAAACTTTTCAATATACGAGATGCGTATTATTTCTGTTAATGTTCTTTGCTATTAGCCACTTTCAAGGTATATAGAAGACAAGGTATTCCCATTACGAACCACGTTCTGCCATTTGTGTCCGAACGTATAGGAAAGTACAGTGCAGAGAACACAATATAATCTCTCATATCTCTGTCTTTTCAATAGAAATGTATATACGTTGTGGGACGAAACTCGTCACAGTTCTAGTACAAAATTTTTAATGAGAATACTTGTCTTCTATATACCTTGGCCACTTTTCTTTCAAGAGCTGTTTTTTTTCATTACAGGCATTTTTAAGGACTTTTCCAACTTTCTACCGAGGGCTTACAGTTTTTAGAAAAATTCAAACAATATATACGGGTAATATACATTCAATTATTTGTATACTATGGATGGACGGGATTAGAAGCAACTATTATTGTTAAATTTATACTTGGGAAAAGTAGCGAAACCCTAAGCGTCAAGCTAGAACGAAGCTTTATTTGATTTCTGTACTGAGGAAAAAACTACATGCTTACTGTGTGTAACAAAATATGTGAAATCGGTATCGTAAGTGATATTTTGGGTATACCGCAATTTTTTCCGCGAAGGTCAAATGCTGGGTTGAGTTATTAAGTTGAAATAAATCAAGGGACCATAAAAGTGGAAAACAGACACTTGAGATTTTAAAGGTATGTGATACTTGTTGGCTGTCGATTGAACCTGTCATATCTCGCATACATGCATACAAGTAGTGGGATGAATTATCGTAACATTTTCAATCGATTCGTGAGAAAGAGAATTGTTATAAAGCCGATATTTTACACTCAATGTACACGGACCCAACAAATCAACTTTATTTAATTTACTTAAAAAGTGTTGTTTCTGAAGTACAAGTAGCTGTGAAAAAATTCGAAGGTAATAACATCGATCCCTCCAAACTTTTAACTTTAATTAAGTCTTGTAGATAAATCCTGATTTCAACAATTTACATCGGATTGACTTATTTTCAGCCGTTAAATATCATATAGATCTGTCACCGTTCCTAAGTTATAGTTTTGAGTCTGCTTTTCGAAAAACTAGTATAACGGCTGAGAAAGAAAACATTGTACGCATCCAATGCAACAATTTTAATTAAATAACAAGTACCGAGGTACTGTCAGTTACTGGCCTAAAAGCCGAAGACCAAAAATTACATAAAGAAATTTTCGGGAGTATATGTACTGTGTGTAAAGTGTTTCAATCAGCAGTAACAGGGCGATCTCATCAGGACAGCAATCAACCCTGAAAACTGCCTGCTGTCTACACTACAGTGAACTCAGATGCCAATAAGTTGCTGGTGGATATATAGACTTATTTAAAAAATCTATGTGTGAATCATTTTAAGGAAAATTTGTTGTCTTCACAATTAAAATGATTTTAGGAGGGCATCCCATTTCTAACTAATAAGTGGGAAGTGGTAATGAGTTTTTTACTCTTTCGAGACCCGTATAAAATACAAGTCTACAGGCAATTCTCAACCTACTGCATATGAGCAGAGAAAATTAAATAACAAGTACCGAGGTACTGTCAGTTACTGGCCTAAAACCCAATTTTCCTTAAAATGATTCACACATAGATTTTTTAAATAAGTCTACATACATACAGCAACTTATTGGCATCTGAGTTCACTGTAGTGCGGCAATAATCCACAGATGTCTGAAGTATCGGAGGATTTTATTCCTGAGATCTCGACATCCATGGAAAATCTCCTCCTGCAGGGGAGCTCAGCTGATGAGGGCGGGGCGACTCCTATGGAGATCGCTCATGCTCAGGCGGCAGAGCAACTCAATTCGGGCGGACTAGCTGAAGTTATAACCTCAGAGTCGTAAGGCGCTGATGGTGGCAACCGAAGCGGGACTTCCCGACGCATAGATCAGAGAGGAAGAGAAGAAGAGCTAGGGTAATGGCTGATGTCGTTCCTGGGCCTTCTCCTTCTCTCTCTCTTCACAGGTGGTCGGTGGTCCAGCTGGGCAGATAGTGGAGAGTGGTAGTAAACCTCCTAGCGTCGGTAAATTTAACGCTGTGAAGAAGTGTAGGTCAGGTGCGGAAAAAGGGAGGAGGGCGAAGAAGGAGGGAGTGAACATCTCTCCGGACTTTATCCCCTTCTGGTCTGCTTCCCACCGATATTTCTGCCACCGTCACTGGTGATGTGGGTGTAACGACCTATAGAACCAAGCGAGTTAGATCTGACGGATTTGGTGAGCAGGAGGGCAACAGCAATAAGTCAGCCTGGGTCTGCCATGCCTGAGCACGCGGGGGGACATAAGGCGGCCGGCTTCTCGCTGGATGCTAAGCGGGGTCTTCGTGTGGTCGTGAGCGCGAACGACCCAGAAACTCCTCTTTCCGATCACCAGATTGCTGCCTTTCAGGGCGCAATTCCAGATGCGATCGGCAGGAAATCGGCTGTAGCACCAGTGTTCGACGGATTCTCTATTCAGGATGGGTCCATCTGGATCAGTTGTGAAGAAGAGAGTTCGCTGAACTGGCTGAGGCGGACGGTCGTCGACCTGAAGGGGAGGTTGATGGAACGCGGTTCGCCCTAAAGCGGGCCAGTGAATCGACCCTCTCATCCGAATGAGGGTTTGGACCCCCGATAATACCGGCCACAGTCGGGATGTCGGGGAAATCTTCAGACGGCTCGAGATCAAGAATCCGGTTCTCAGCACACGGAAGTGGAAAGTCTTTCACAAGACGGAGGGCTCCAAGAACCCAAAAGGGGACCTTACTGATCTTGGGAATAGACAAGAAGGCTACTGAAGCGCTTTTTAATAAGGCCAGGAGGACTGGCTCGGAGGAAGACTGGCGATTCTACCGCGAGACTAGAGTAACTACAAGAGGCTTGTTAGGAAATCAAAATGACAAGCCTTTGTAGATTTTTGCGAGGAGCTTGACGGCTATCGTGAACCGGTTAGGCTGCTCAGGAGTGACCTGTCTGCCAGGGTTAGTGTTCTGAAAAAGCCAGATGACTCCTTTACGGCATCGAAGGAGGAAGTCTGTAGACTTCTTCTCTCGACGCATTTCCCAGACTGTAGGCTTGAAGAAGATCTGCAGTTATATGACGAACATCCCCTACCTCTCTGCACTGGTGGCGATTGGTCCACTGCTGCCAAGGTAGTTGATGTCGAGAAGGTGAAATGGTCAATTTCAACCTTCTCGGCTTTTAAAGCCCCGGTTCCAGACGATATTTTGCCCGTCCTTCTGAAAGCAGAGAGCGTTGTGCTGGCTCCATACATCGACTCCATTTTCAGGGCATGTATCGCTTTTGGATATGTCCGTGAGGTATGGAGGAAGGTGAGCGTTGCCTTCGTTCCGAAGCTTGGTAAGGCTTCTTACATGGACCCGAAGAGTTTTCGAACAATAAGCCTCTCCTCATTCTTTTGAAATGCCTAGAGAGGCTTGTGGATGAATATATCAAGGGAGTAGCACTAAAATCTTCTCCCTTAAACACCTCACAACACGCTTTGAAGAGGCAGATCTACGGAGACGGCTCTCCATTCAATGGCCACTGTCATTAAGCGGGGACTGGATCGTGGACTGTTTACCTTGGGAGCCTTTCTGGACATCGAGGGGGCTTCTGACAGGGCCACCCCCGAGTCGATGTGAGGCAGCTCGTCGACATGGTGTTGACCGCACTGTAGTGCGATGGATCGACCAAATGTTAAGACGACGATACTTAACTGTGGAGGTGGGAGGTCGAACCTCTCTGTGTGCTGGTAGAGAGAGGCAGTGCGCAAGATGACTCACCACGTTGCTGAAAAACGAGGGATTCTCTGTATGCTCATTTCCAGGCACAGTATGGCTGCTGCCTGTGCCTTCATGCAACGTGGCCTCAATATTGTTGAGGACTGGTACACCCGTCATGATATGACAGTTAACCCAGCAAAGACCAGCTTGGTGCTCTTCTCCAGACAGCGTAACCTTGGGTACTTTGTTCTTCCAAAGCTTTTTGGACACACTCAGCAACTCTCTCATGTCAAGCATCTTGGAGTCATTCCTCGACTCGAAGCTGACATGGGGATTGCACGCAGAGGAAAAAGTGAATGCAGCTACGAGTCTTCGCCCAATGCAGGAGAACCTTTGGCTGCACATGGGGAATGAGACCGAGGTTCGTGCAATGGATGTACACCTCGATCATTAGACCCATGCTTACATATGCTACCTGTGTATGGTGGTCGGGGACGCTTGTGGGAGCTGCGATCTGGAAGCTGACAGGATTGCAAAGGCTCGCCTGCTTGGGTATTACGGGCTCTATGCGATCTACGGCTACTGCTGCTCTGGAGGTCCTACTCAATCTGCCGCCCCTGGATCTAGTCATTCAGGCAGATGCCAAAAGAGCTGTGTGCAGGTTGCGCTCATGGCGATGCTGGGGGGACGACTGGAATGGCTCTTCTCATTGCTCTCTGGCGTATGGGCTGGACTTGGAAAACCCTCTGGCCAGTATGCCACGTGATGCGATGGTACCTGAGCTTCGGTTTGGGCGTCGCTTCTCTGTGAGCTTTTCTGGAAGGGAATCGTGGACTGAGGGAAGTGCCTTATCGAGCCTTCCCCGGTCCGCTCTTAGAATTTTCACCGACGGCTCTCTCACTAATGAGGGAGCTGGGGCGGGTGTCTACTTTCTTGAGCCTGATACTGGAATAGAGTACTCTCTTGGTAGACACACCACTGCCTTCCAGGATGAAGTTTTCGCCATATCGATGGCAGCGAAGTTAGTTCTTGACATGCAAATCAAGGAGAAGGACATTGCTATCCTTTCGGATAGTCAGGCAGCTTTGATGGCTCTGAGTGGCCCTCGGATGATATCTAAGTTACTGGGGGATTGCAGGGCTTCTGTGGATAGGAGAGTTAAATTATCAAATTTTTATACATGTATACCCAAGCCGTATATTACTACTCGGCGACTTGCAAGAAAATTTTGCTGCAGCTCTATTTGTGAGAACAATACTAAGCTACTTTCCCGTTTTGAGGATTGTAGGTCAGTGACAAATCTATTCAAAAGACGTGAATGACGTAACAACTGCAATTATACAATTTAGAAAATAGTACAAAAATAAGTGTTCAGGAAAATCCAAAAGACGTCATCTCGAATGCTACTGAATGAGTAATAAATGTACGTCAGGAAAATGATACTATTTAAAACACATACGTCTTCTTAATTTTCGTCAAATTATTCACATACATATTTTGATATTCTAATTAAAAAGGTTGGTCCGTCATAAAGTCTGTCGTTTCTAAAGAAGTTATAAAGAAGCTGGATACTCGAAAAATGATAAGCAAGCGAAATTGAAGCTGAAATCATTGAAATAGTAATATTATAATGCTGCGAATATCATTGATTTATGTGGCCAAGGAAGGATTATTTTTCATAAATGAAAGAACTTCTAGCCAGTAAACCAAGAACGCATGCTTCCGAAGTAGTGGGCATATTCTCCTCATTGGTCAATCTCACTTCAGAAGTTTATACTTTTATACATATTATTTTCTTTAAAATTTTAATTAGAATTATTCATTTACTATATCAGAAAAACGATGAAAACTGAAGATATAAATTCGAAAGAACGGTTGCTTCAATTACACGTGTGAGTAACCAACAAAATAAGAAGGGTTTAGTTGATCAACAAAATAGTTTCCTTTTTAATATTTGTTTTTTTTTTTAGATTCTACCAAATATGTTAACAATTTTTTGAAATTTTCGATGGAAATGAAGGTTAGTAAAGAAGAGCTACAGACAAATTTTTTTCTGATCGAGTGCGGCTATTGTACAAGCAACAATGCTTTATACATTGCAAGACTTCAGAAAGAATTTTTAAACTGCTTGTTTTTCTTAATTACTAAGCTCACTGAATCAAATTTTATTTTTGTTAATGTTTTTAATTTGTTTCTTTAACTGAATATGAAGTTATAGCAAAAATTTAAAATTCGAAAATAGCTATGAAATCTTAAATTAAAATGTAAAATGTATTACTTTTCGGAAAGGAATGTTGGCTGCTAATTTCGATTCCTTCTGAAGATGAATTCTGACTTCGTAGACATTGTACTTGCTAGAAACGTGACTGTACCAAAGAATTTTGATTGAGATTGATCTGAATTCTGGTTGGACTTGGAACTGACCCCTTATTATTCTTCATATTGTTGTGCAAAATAGGACAAGTCAGAATTATTTTTTTAGTTTATATCCATTCTTATTCAGCATCTGAATTTTAATCCATCAATCACATTCTCTACACCTAAATTCTAGGTATTGAACGATGTCTCCTCGGAGGTATAGCTTACTATGAAAAAGAGGATCTCATTACAATTTACAACCTTTGTTTCCTGTAAGAGCAGAACAATTAGATCATTAATTATTTCATTTTGTTCTAAATATTATTAATAGGTACCTATCTTGAGTAAAATATCCGTCGCTATGTCATATAGGCCAGAGCTAAGAAAAGCGCTTGCACATAAGTTGCGTCAGGAAATTCACAGCTCAAATCTTTTCTCCTAGTAAAAAGAAGTAAACAGATAATCAGTTTTGTGATTATGGCATAAACAGTTTGAAGAACATATGTTTTTTTTTATGAACTTTTGAAATCTTATTTTAATGTACGTGCGTATTTGTTTATACGTTTCTTTTTCGGAATACATTCATTTGGTAGTAAGCATCGAACAGTCAAATAATTCGTAGGGTTTTTGTTGTAGTATATTGCATTTTTGGTCAAGTTCGACGTACAGTTTTGTGCAAAACAATACCCACCGTTTCAAGAAAAACAAAAATTTAAGTTTTTTTTTTAATATTTTAATTCACTATAACATAAATAATATTGTGCTTTTGTCCACTCATCAATAACCAATAAATTGGCATACTTTAAACAAACCTAAGATTACATAACTGTAAAATAAACGAAAAAAAGCAGGCTTCAATATTTTGAAGTGTGAAAAACTAAGGGGATTCTTTCTATACAATTCTTGCAAGGTACGCAGGAGAAAACAGATATTAGTAATTTCTGCTCGTTGTTCCTCATAAAATCGCTGAAAATAGCTGGAATTTTTCTTTTCATTACGACATGTAATAAGTTTCACAATAGCTTCGAGTCAAAAATACTTGAAGAATATTGTAACGGAGCTTCCGAAATTTCAATCGCCAAAATTTCGCGACATATTAACAAGTATAAAACGACCCCAAATATTAACACGCTGACGCTGTCGAGCGCGAAAAACTTCAAGACACACTGACAGAAAAATTAGTGTGTAGCGGCCCTCGTGTCTCCTGTGCAAGAGCCACTACTTTCTTTTGAATGCGATCTTTATGTCTGGTCAATAGATAACGCCCGAAACTTGTGGTTTTATTTAAACTTTTATTTTATAGCTATCTAAACATTAATTTTAATTTCTACAAAACTAATTATTAAATACTTTGACTTCGATCGATCGCGGGGTGAAACCACTGGTATGAGACTTGTAACTCGACTCCCGTTTTTCTAATGCCTTCGCGCACTCTTCACCCGTATCGCTAATATAGTCTGCTTCTATGTGCTGGTGTGTTATACAATAGGAGTTATTTAGCACTGGTTACGTTCAGAGTTAGTGCTGCATGTTGCGTTCGTTTAGATTATCTAGCGAGTCTCTATACACTCCCCTCCCAGCGTAGCGGTTATTTATATGAAAATCTTTTCTTGAAGGTTACTGTTTTTTTATTCTTCATGTTAAGTTTGTTTGAGCAAAGGACCTCGTCTGCTGCAATATGTGCGGGTTTTAATCTGTCTATGGAGACCGATGAATTCTTTCCGTTTATATCTATTACGAAATGTTTTCGAAATCTTCTTAAAACTTTGAATGGGCCCTCATACGGTGGTGTTAGTCCTTTGCGGATTCTATCTACTCTGAGAAAGACGTGACTACAGGATTGTAGTAATTTTGGTACGTGGATAATGTGTGTCGTTTCTCGCGTGCTAGAAGGTCTGATTTTTTGGATTACGGATTTAAGATTGTCGGTAAAATTCGAAGAGTTTTCAGAATTGCTTTCTGGTTTTGTCCACAAAGAATTCTCCGGGAATTTTTAAACTCTGACCATAGACCAGCTCTGCTGGAGAACATTTTAAATCATCCTTAATAGCGGTTCGTATACCCAAGAGAATAAATGGAAGCTCGTTGCTCCAATTCATGGTATCGCCTCTTGCCATCAGAGCTGATTTAATTGGCGATGTAAGCGCTCTACCATTCCATTTGCTTGTGGATGATAGGCTGTTGTGCGGATTCGGTGTGATCCCAACATATTAGTGATTTCGTTGAAAAGCTTTGACTCAAACTGTGTTCCTCGGTCGGTAGTAATTTGAAGTGGTACGCCAAACCTTGGGATATATTCTTGAACGAACGTTTTTGCTATAGTTTGTGCACTAATATTTTTAATCGGGTATGCTTCTGGCCACCGTGTGAATCGATCTATGATCGTGAAAATATAAGAGTATTCATTCGATTGTGGTAGTGGTCCGATGATATCAATGTGTATATGTTCGAACCTCTTTGACGGTATTGTGATTTGCTCAAATCCTGTTTTGGTGTGCCTTTGGACCTTGGACTTCTGACACTGTAAACATAGTCTAGACCAATTATTACAGTCCTTGTTGATGCTGGGCCAAAAATATCTAGAAGTGATTAATTTTCGTGTCGTTCTTATTCCGGGGTGCGAGAGGTTGTGTATTGAATCGAAAATTGGTTTTCTTAGCTCCTCAGGTACGTATGGTCTATTTGTAGTTGTGCTGGTTTCGCACCAAATCTGTTCCTCTGACAAGGGTAATGTAATTCTTGATAGTTTATAGTGAGAGTTTCGCTGCTCGTTGTTAATCAAGTTTTTAAGCTCCTGATCGCTTTTTTGAACCTTGTTGAAAGTTTGAAGGTTAAATGTGGCAGCGCATACTTCTGAACTTTCGTCGTTGTACAGACGCGATAGTGCATCAGCTACGACATTGCTTTTACCTGCAACATGTCGGATATCTGATGTGAATTGGGTAATGTAGTCAAGTTGGCGCGCTTGCCGTGGACTACGCTCTGTTTTTGCCATAACTGCTTTTGTCAACGGTTTGTGATCTGAATAGACTATTAGTTGCCTGCCTTCCACGAAATGTCTGAAATGCTTTACAGCTAGGAATATAGCTAGAAGCTCTCTGTCGAAGGCAGAATACTTCATTTCGGCGTCTGTTAATTTCTTCGAAAAAAAACCTAGTGGTTCCCAAGAGTTATTTGTCAGCTGTTGTAAGGAAGCACCGACATGTGTGTTTGATGCGTCAGTAGTGATATTAAAAATGGTATTATCCAATGGGTGGGATAGCAAAGTAGCTTCCGCTAATGCTAGTTTTATTTTTTCGAATGCTTCCTTGCATTCCTTTGGCCAAGTGAACTTTGGTTTCGGCTGGGTGCGCCGTTGCAGTAATGTTTGGTGTGCGTAGATGGGTGACAGTGATTCTGCTAAGTTAGGGATAAATCTGTGGTAGTAATTTACCATGCCCACGAATCGTTGGATCTGCTTAACACTGGTTGGGTCTGGTAGTTCATTTATGGCCTGTACTCTTTCTTTTGAAGGCAGAATACCGTGCTCATCGATGGTGTGGCTAAGAAAGTCTAATGATAATACACCAAATACACATTTCGACGGTTTAATGTTGAGACCGTAATCGAGTAGGCGTTTAAAAAGTATACGTAAATGTTGTATATGTTGTACTTCGTTTGGACTTGCGACCAGTAAGTCGTCTATGTATACAAAAACGAAATCTAGATCCCTAGTTACTTCGTTCATTAGCCTTTGGAAAGTTTGTGCGGCATTTCTTAATCCGAACGGCATTCGCACAAACTCGAATAGACCGAATGGTGTTGTAATCGCAGTCTTGTGGACATCCTCGGGAGCGACAGGTATCTGATGATACGCTCTGAATAGATCGACTTTCGAGAATACTTTGTTACCTCGAAGGTGTATAGAAAAGTTTTGAATGTGTGGGATCGGATACCTATCAGGAGTAGTGATGGCATTTAGACGCCTATAATCGCCGCACGGACGCCAATCATTATTTTTCTTACCCACCATATGAAGTATAGAAGAGGCCGGAGAGGACGATGGACGACAGATTCCAAGTTCTGTCATGTGGTTGAATTCTAGACGTGCAGCCTTCAGTTTGGTTGGATCTAATCTGCGTGGTCGTGCAAACGGAAGCTGTCCTTGTGTGACAATGTGATGTACAACATTGTGTTTGATTGGCTGTTTAAAATCTGGTAGGCCTAATATACCTGGAAATTCGCGCAATATCGAGTCATAGGTGTTGTCAATAACGAAATGACGAGGGGTTGGTGTTTCTGCCTTGGCGTTAATTGCATTTATATATAACTGTGTTTGTCTATCGATTAGGCGTTTGTTACGCAAATCGACCGAAATATTAAATTTTGTTAAAAAATCAGCGCCTAAGATAGGCCTGTTTACTGAGGCTAAAAGAAATTGGTGTGTGAAATTGCGACGAAGACCAAGGTTAACTTGCAGCAATTTTGTTCCAAAGGTACTGATCTTTGTTCCGTTTGCTGCAGACAGAGTCATGGATGTGTCTTTCTTTCTGTAGGGGTATAGTGTATTAGGAATCACTGAAATGTCAGCGCCGGTGTCCACTAGAAACGTAAGACTATTAAGTGAATCATCAACAAAGAGGCGGCGTGATTCGCCGTTGTTCCCACTGGTAGCCGCACTTACAGTGGAACCGATTCGTTTTTTGAATTATTTTGCGTCTTCTTGTTGAGACTGAAAGTACAAGGGTAGGCGCAATTTTTTGCTAACGCTCCGAATTTGTTGTGATACCAACAATATTTTGCTTTTCCTAAAAGTTTTTCTTCACTTTTGGAGCGAGCTCTTATGTTGTATCTCTGTCCGCGAGAGAAAGACCTTGAACGATTATTTTGGGATAATGATTTCACGAGAGATTTGATTTGCCGTATCTCGTTTTTTAGTTCATGAATTTGCGAGTTTACATCTCGGTTGTTATTTTCCGATTGGCCTGGATTAATGGTTGAAATTGAATTAGACGCGAGGGAGGCTTCCCAGATTTTGTCGGCTAAAAAGGCCAATTCATCTTCGGATTTATCTCCTTGAGATATAAGGGCGAGGTAAATTACTTGTGGTAATCTTCTTAGCCACAATTTTCTAATTAAACTATCACCTATTGCACTAGATGTTCCGGCTAAGATCTTGAGACTTCGAAGAAAGTCGGAGGGTTTTCGGTCGCCTATCTCTTCGCTTGAAATTAGTTTCTCTAAACGGCGTTCTTCACTTAAAGAATGCCTTTCAATAAGTTTTTCTTTAATCGTTTTATAAATGTCTGTCTCGGGTGGGTGTTCTATTATGTCAAGAACTGATTCTAATATGTCTTGTGGTAGTGACGAAAGCACGTAATTATAACGTTGCGTGTCTCTCGTTATCCTGGATATAGCAAACTGTGCCTCTGCGTGAACAAACCAGGCACTTGGAGACTTAGGCCAAAACTGAGGCAGTTTTAAAGATACTGCCGCTACGCTGGAAGTAGTATTTTGTAACTTGTCATGACTACTCCCGTTAGTATCTAATTCGTCTTTGTCTGTCATTTTGATTGATTAAATATTATTATATATATTTTTTCTTAAATTATTTGCACACAAAAGGAAACCCAATGTATATTTAAAATGTCGTAGTTTGAAACGCGTGTATGAATAAATCTTTCTTTTATATACAAAGATCTTTTATCATCGCTCGTATTGATTTAAATACTCTGTAGGTTCACCTGCGATCGATTCTTTTCAAATTTTAGGTTATTATTTATTTTGTTTTCTTGCTACTATCTACTGTATTAAAACTGGTCTACCTTATACATTACTCTCAAAAAAAAAATTTTTATTCGTGAATATGGTTACCACTAAATACTTTTGGGTTTTTTGTAAATATTTATATGTATATAATAAAATATATCAAATATAATTTAATTAAGGAAAAATTAAATGGTTTTATAAACTTTTTCTGAAAAGAAATTAATTTTTATGTTAGAATTATTGTTTTGTATTCAAGTCTAATCTGACATTTTAATCATTAAATAAAAGTTTGAGAACTGCTGACCATCGGTTTTGGTGTACTGCTGAACGCCTGTTTTCGTATATGTGTCGCTGTAGCTGTAGGTCATAGGAACGTGAAACAAAAATTTTTTTTATTCACTTGAATGCTGTTTTAATCCACTGTATCTGGTTTCTTCTCTGTCACGCTCTAGCTAGTTGAATTTTTTTTTTTGCTATTTGTGTTGATGTTCACTTATGTTCATTGTGTATAATCCGGTGCATAAGAATGAAACAAGGCATACCTGTTATGATTATTGAGTGCGTTTAGGTGTGTTCCCTGTGTATGAGTGTGCTAGTTGCGATTGGAGTGTGAAAACTGTGATGAATAAAGATGGCAGATAACACGCTGCAAACTATTTATTCTGCGTTAGTGTGTTCTGTTCCAGCTTCTGCTTGTGTATTTGTTGTTATTTTTTTTGATACGTATTTATTCCCGCTGTATTTTATTTCGTATGTGTTTGTCACTAATCCACGGTTATGTTTTATTTATTTCCTTGGGTCCGTTTGCGTGATAACGGGACGAAAATTCACATAGGTCGGAAAAAAAACTTGGTAAAAATTCTATGGGTGCTCTATTCTGCTTGCGGGGTCACCACTTGTAGCGGCCCTCGTGTCCCCTGTGCAAGAGCCACTACTTTCTTTTGAATGCGATCTTTATGTCTGGTCAATAGATAACGCCCGAAACTTGTGGTTTTATTTAAACTTTTATTTTATAGCTATCTATACATTAATTTTAATTTCTACAAAACTAATTATTAAATACTTTGACTTCGATCGATCGCGGGGTGAAACCACTGGTATGAGACTTGTAACTCGACTCCCGTTTTTCTAATGCCTTCGCGCACTCTTCACCCGTATCGCTAATATAGTCTGCTTCTATGTGCTGGTGTGTTATACAATAGGAGTTATTTAGCACTGGTTACGTTCAGAGTTAGTGCTGCATGTTGCGTTCGTTTAGATTATCTAGCGAGTCTCTATAAGTGCTTGAATTAAAGAAAAAACCGTTAGTGACGTTAAAAGTTAAATTTAAGCATAGTTGCTAGTACCGTCCGGAGGGGCGCTTTGGAAAACAAGTTAATAAGTTACAGACCAAGCGAGAAGCTAATGCTAACTAAGATTGAAAAGGATGAATTTAAACTGTGAATATGCTAATCGATTCCTTAGTGTCCTGGTAAGACTTTTGCTCTAGACCCCCTTCCTCTAAAACACTCCTTCACAGTCAAGTGTACGTTTTCTTTTTCCAAAGAAAGTATAATCGCTTAACCCTTAATAATAAGCGCGCGCTCGCAGGGACTACTAGGAGTCTAATTCATCTTCTATCATTGCTAACGTAAGCTATTCAGGTTTTTCTTTTACAGTGGCTTACTAGTTTTTAGTTCTCTATCGACTGCTGATGCGGTAAGTACAATTATTTCTTTTGTTACTGTGGGAATGTATATGGAGTGGTCTGCTGGACCGCGCGTCAGTCGTTTACAACGATACTTATTTATTTAAACCATTATACTTTTTATGAATTTTTGAGATATAATAGTAGATAATAAAACATACACACTATTTAAATTTCAATAATTTTTTTAATTATTCATTTGAAATTTAAATGCTACCAAAGCAATCACAGCAATACCTCAAACGAACACTCCCCAATAGATTTTATGGCAAAAATCGGAAACTGGCAAACAGTCAAATAGTCAAAATCTACGATAAGAAACTAAAGGAAAGGCCCATAGTCAACAACTTTCGTGCAAACATCAAAGATGTGTAATTTTACACGCACACTATAAAAAATTCGCATGGGAGGCGGATGGACAAAAAAGTTTATACGGTTGATTCAAAATTGTATACCAGCAGCAGCATAGTGAGCGCTAGCATAGAGAAAATAGTATCAGAGTAGAAAACTGTATGTTGAGAATTTTGCCGCAGAGCTTTTGCTCAAGTACCCCTAATCAACTTCTAATAGCACATGGTTAGTTTGTCGGCAACACATACAGAGCTCATTCGATGGTGTTAAGCGATCAGTAGTCATTACACACAATAGAATACCTAGTCCGGTGACACACGATGATACACACTCGATACACCTTACTAAAAACTGGTTTTCTTAGCACTATTTTAGTACATTTTCGTGCATAGCCCAATTTAGAGCAGAGGGTTAGACTCGGATGATACACGAATGTCTTATTACATATGGATGTATGTACTCAGGTCGTGTGCATATACAGGGTGGGCCAAAAGTCACCATGGGGTTTAAAAATTAAATTGGTAACATATGGTAGGATGAAAAAAAGGAGGGGTAAGGTGGGGTGGGGAAACATGCTTACCTATGTAGAACAGACAGTTGGCTATCATGTAAAAAAGGAATGAAGAGAAACGGTCAACAGGGTGTGGAGCAATGTACAAACGAAAAAGTTAATTATTTTTAAACCCCATGGTGACTTTTGGCCCACCCTGTAGATCGTATGAAAATGATGAATTTTCTTTGCTGCTTCAAGAACGTGTATCAACCGTGTATAAACTAAGTGTACCATGGGCTGATACACACTCCATACAAAAACTGGTTTTTACATCGTGTCTAGCCTCGAGAGTGTATCATCGTGTGTCAGGGGACTTACGGAGAGTATCTGCTTGCGGTGAGGTAGCCATCGGCCGACCTATATCGCTGGGATGTATGCACGTACACTGCACTGTGTGTGACACGCATACGAGCCAAGCAGAGTAGTGGCAATATCATCATAGCAAAGAACATATAACTTAACTGTTGATGTTCTTTGATCATAGTCAATTCAAAAGCTCTTTTAAAGAGAGCTGTTAAGATCGAGGGAATATTGCTGCTATAAAATTTTCAACCCTGTTATTGCTTCTCTATGGCTCTGGTAATATAAAATAACTTTTTGAGATTCCCTGCTCCCCAGGTTCGATTGCCTAATAACTTCCCTTAAAATTTCATTTTTGGTATGATTAAATACGTCCACATAAAAGAATGTAAATATTCTCCTATTTTATCCCCTTCCAATTTTAACCATACCAACAGGTGTTGTGCTAAGGTACATTTCCTTAGAACATAAGCAAAAGTGACATCTAGGGTACATGTAGAAAGAGATGAAACCATATGTTAAAAAACGAGAAAAATCATCACGTTCGGCACGCAAAAGTTGCATATACATACACGCAATGGCCTCTCCTTTGGTTTCTTACTCGTATGTCAAAATGGAATATCTATTTCCAAATCATCTGAAATGAATTCCGAAAAAGCCCACTACACCGAATATGTGGATGCGCTGCTTTCTATTTCTAGACGAGGGACTACCGCCGAAATAACTTGAATCCTTCTTTCATTTTGACAGATAATTTAATAAATATTTGCTATAAAATTATAGTAAACCGTGTTGGCAGTAGTAAAAATTGATAGATTAGTCTTTTCAGTAATAATGTTTTAGTTCCAGAATACATTGACAAAACAAGGTCTGAAAAAAATGCAAAAGGCTGTGATTACATTGCGAGAGATTTCGGACGAACTTTCATCGCGGAAAATTAGACGACACAAGGCGACCAATTCATAGCTTGTTATCTCATGATGATCTTAGAAACGACAAAAAGTTTTTTAACTCGTTGCTTCATGTACACTAAACAGTAATGGTAAATAAATAAATAGTGAATACGCTTTAATTGAAAATAGTACTTTAAAAAAGCGTTTATTTTATAACAAAACAATCATATTGGGTACACCTCATGTTTGCTTTAAGGGATGAAAAATGCGAATTCAACAAGCTTTTTGCTCTGACATTTTAACGGCAAAATGGAAAATATTTAAAACCGAAACTCAACGCATATAAAGTAGATGATTTGGTAAAGTGTGCTTATTTGCTCCATAATATATTCATCGATAGGGATGGTGTACACGGAATACTCGGAATACAAAGGACAACGAAATATTCAAATAATGGTGGCACAGAAAAAAGATGTAATCGTAGTGGAAGTAGGGCATATGTTTATTATTTCATAATTTTTTTAACGGTGAAGCTGGTGCCTAAGTAGCATCCTTCAATGACGGGTCGGTACGGTAGCAACATAGTATCGGTACGATATTTATCCCGTCTAAATCAGCAGACATTTTGGTAATTTCATGACAAAATTCACTTCTCAACTCGGTAAATGCCGCTTCTCTATTGACAAGGCATGTCGCAACGCTGCATACCGAAATCATGTTGCATCTCAACCGCGCAGTGCAGACCCATGTGTGGGTACTGATTAGAATACACGATGGCCACAGTGGCACGGCATGCTGCACGCTTACCAAGTCATTGTCGTACCGACTTACTTCTAACTATATATTAAACCTAAACATTTTTTTATTTTCAACTAGAAGTAAGAATTCTTGCTAAGAACTTGAACACCTACACACATCTCATATGATTCCAGAATAATTATTTTTATTACTTGATTGTTGTATTTAATTCCAGTACCACTTCACCCCACACTTTCCTTAAAATGTCACAATTCTCGCGATTTTTCAATTTTTGATTCAACAATGCCAATTTTGCACGTACACACGAAATTAATTTTTCGCAATCCATTTTTTCACATAGACGATCGCGCGATAATTCCTGAGAAATTCAAATTGACTTGAATTCGAAAAATTCATATCATCGGCAATGGAGCCATAATTATAATTTTTTAAAGGTTGTGAATTATTCTCGCGAAGTCTAGCGATATCTTGAGACTGAAATTCGCTCGAAATCTCTCACAATGTAATCACAGCCAAACGCGTTTACTTCATCTTGTCACTCATAAATAAATTTTCGAATACGATGTACTCTCTCGCAATATCTGGAAAAAATGAATGCCATCATAATGTAAACCTCCTGCCTTTGTGTGTAGTTAAAGGATAAAGAATATCGCAGGACCAAACTTGAGAACATGTTCCAAGAAGAACCTTTCGTCCATTATAATGATATCAAACATGTTCCGATTTAGGATCAAATGCTTTAATTATCGAGACTTAAACTTGAATTCTTGAAAAAAATTTCATACAAATTTCTTATGTTAATCTTGATCCTGTAAATTTTTTATTATTAATAACTTGTGAAAAGAAGAAAATATTAAGGTAATTCGTTTTTTGTTTTAAGGGACTGCCAACGGGTCACATTTTAAAAGAAAAAAAAAAGGTATGGCACTTTGTAAAAACCTTACAGCATCAAGGATTTGAAATTTGTTTGAGATTTTCTTCAAGAATACAACTTTATAACTGCAGCACTAACCATAAATCGTTAGCATGTGAAAGATATTTATAAAGGATGAGATGTCCTTTCTGGAACAAGTTCTCAAGTTAAGCGTCATCAACGGTTTTTACTAATTTTTGTGAGATGCCTGAGTTTTACGTGATAAAGTCACGTCAGCAAGAGTATTTAAAATCTTAAATATGCAATGTTGATTAAGTCGTGTTCGTGTAGTAAGGATCATATACAAAAAACTTTATCCCTTTCTACCACCTATTCGCTATTCCATACTTTTTACTGCACCGTAATAACTTCAATGCTATCACCCTTGCTATTCGATCCACTATAGAATTTTGTCAATAACACAAATACTGCCTCTCTTGGCCAATGCTCTTCTAATATGTGAAACTTGGACCAAATCCATCACCCTGCAAATGTTGAAATATCTGTCTACTATACCAGTTAGCTGCATAAACTAGATCGCACGGACAATATAGAAGATGAAGAATTACGATATATCTGGTTAGAACACTTCCATCTAAAACAATATTTCAAGTAATTAACATTACCTTGGAAATCCTAATCGTTAAATCTTGAGTTGGATCCCACGTTGACTTCATGGTTATCTACAGCCATGAAGCTACATTTTCAGACGTGCATAATTCACTCGGGAGCATATCAGGTTTAATAATATTTCCAGGTGAAACCAAGATCCATGAGTAAACTAAGATTTTTGACACGTATTACCGGGGGCACGATGGTTGTCAATGTGTCTTTCTTAAGATTGTTCAGATGTGTGCTAAAGTAAATCTGAATATCGTCAGTATAGATTAGAAAGGGCAGTTTGTCCAGAGCTGCACTGGCATCATTGATATATAGAGCGAGGATATAACTGGCGCCAAGATCGCAGTTTGCGGAACACCGGTCAGAGAAGTTCTCACTGCGAAATAAAAACCCTTTGATTTAACCAAAAAATATCTTCTCCCAAATATATACCTACATATAATAAATATCAGCCATCACTGCAGAATTGGACTCAATCTGGATGAATTCATTTATTACGTTGGCTTCGGATATAGGTATTACATCAAGTGGACATGGAAGAGTACAAGATGCAGTGACATAATTATTGACAAGATTAGCAGCATTATGAGATGGACCGGTATTTACGAACCAACCAACAGTTGGAGTCAGTCGGTTAAAGTAGACTGGATGTAAGCTTCATTTAAAACTGCGTTTATTTGTAACACCCTTACTACATTGATAATAAATACTTTTAAGTATCAAATAGAAGACGGGAGAAGACACTCATGGCATCTTTAAGGATGGAATTAAACGTCGATCCAAATAAATTCGGGAACTATTTCGTTCCCCTTCCAGTTTGAGCTGTCGAGAATCGAAACTGCAATTTGGGAAGTCGCAGTTGTCTGATCAGCCTGAATTGTAATTCGGGTGTCGCAGACCAAATTGAAAAAGGACCCAAAATTAGACTCTCTAAGTCGAATAGAATAGAAGAACGTATATTAAAGAAGCTTACGTTACGTTACAACTTCAGGTACATCGAGTGGAAAATAGATAAATGGTAATTATCGATAGAAAACTAACAGAAGTGCAATGATCAATGTTTACGGTAGAAACGGTCTTAGTACCAGAGATAATAACGAGGTAGTTAAATATTACAATAATGAACGATGTCCGAGTAATACAGATGTAGTACGCTACGCTATCCTATTTTATTTTTACTATTCTATCGTATTCCATTTGATTTTTATTTGATTTTCTCTAGTTCTTACTTTGTTCCAATTCAAATTATTTCATTTTGGTTATTTAATTTAAATTAATTCTAGTAATACCCCATCCATGCACATTTTGCATTCTCCATACGACCATTGATCCATATGATCATCGGATCTGATCAAGATTCCAGATTCCATACTCAGTAATTCTTAATCTTTAGCAGGCAGGATATATTTCCTCAACATATTAACTACACTGGATCCTCTGGTATTTTAATCATTTAATACTCTTTTAAAAAAAAGTTTGTTTTCCAATCCTAGATCAGACAATATGAATCTTGTGCCGTACCGGTGACCGGTGAGCTAGGTTTGATGATTTATTGGTTTAATGATTGAATATTGAGTTAATGATTTGTGTTTGAGTTGGGTGTATCTAATAATGGAGCTGTTATCTTTCGTAATGTTGGTGCAAGTATCTCTGTTATATTGGCCACACTAATACTCTTAATAAATCCAGACTGTTAACTAAGGATTAATGACTCAATGTAATGGAATTGGTAATCTACATATGTCAATCGCTCTCATGGAGCCACCTTAATGATGCAAGACTTGTCCTGCACAGAACCCGCACTCGATTTGGGTATTTGGTCGGGGAGCTGTGCACTGGAACTCGCTTCCCGAATCAATCAGAAGAATAGGCCCACATAAAGAATTTAAGGAGCTAGGGTTAGGCCATCTCATGGCCTCCTAAGATACTCAATCCATACCGCACTCCAATTTTATTTTATTGATTTGTTTTTTATGCTCTTCGCCCTATCTTGTTAGTTAACTGTTAAGGCATATAATCCCAACCGCAGTGAGTTTGTCCACTGCGTCAAAATTAGTTCGTCACAGCTTTTGTCTTTTCTTCCCTGTTTGAGTTTTTCCAACACTTTACAAGCTATACTTTACTTTTATTACCTATAATATATTGACAGCTGTTATTGTTACTGTCATTTATTCTTCATCTCTGACGTTATATTGAGCACTTTATGCTTGCTGTTGTTTGTCATCATAAAACTAACTGTATTACTATTATCTTATCTTCTACCGCAATGAGCCTGTTCGTTGCTCCTTTGTTAGTTTGCTAAATAACTTTGTACCATACCTATTATGCCAATCATCTAATATTTACTCGATGTACCTAACGTTGTTACGTAGCTTAAGCTGAGGTTCTTCAATAAACGATTTTTCTATTCTATTCTATTCTATCTATATAATCTATATATACTTCCATAACCATATAAGCTATTAATTTATATCTGTACATAAGCTGTTAATTTAGGCTAACTGAATCTTGTTTAGTTAATATATTGTTTGTTTTGCTATATTTTAAGTAAGCTATTGGACATACTCTGTTTATTCTCGTAGAACCCAGCGTTATACGCTGTTTTAAGCAGGGGTTTATAAAATAAATACACTTTGACTTGACTTTGACATGGAATAACTACAGGAAGTATACCAAGTCCCAGTTTACGAGAGTTGAAATACGGATGGAGCATCTTGTAAACATAAGTTAACGAAGTGCACACATTCCATATGTAATTTTTTCTTTTTAATAGCATCCAATTTGGCAGGCTAAGGAAATTAAACAGGAATTTTGCTTACAATCTTTGTCAGTAACATAAAGCAATGAAACTTAAAAATATGTATTCTCACCAATTCAGCTGTTTCATGCCTTCCTATTTGTTTGTCACTTCATTTTTTCTGGAAGATAAGAACATATCTTTGTATCTTCAGCGCTTACTTTTACCATCATTTATAGGAAAACTTTCAAATTGTTTACTTTTTCTTCTTCTTCTTCTACCCTGTACACGCACTGTGTACTCTACTCCCTATCCACCAAACGAAAGTATTGTCACCTATCGGGTGTTAGTAGACATACTTTTTTCATTTATAATTTTCTTTTGTTAGTAAAATTCTTACATTTGTTACCAATTACAACAAAACACAAACCAAAATTTTTAAACAAAACAAAAGCAACAAAATAATTAACAAAACTTTATAACTATTTATCTGCCCTCTACTTGCTTCTAGTCTCGAATCACAATTTGTATGAAAGCAGAAAATAAGGTTTTTTAGGGCCTTCCAGTCCCACACGGGAAGTTTTTAAGGAACGAAGGAATTTCCTCCTCATGTGCTAAGACGTACCGGCACAATAATGTTGCTCCGCGTAGTCATAATATGACTACTGAAATTAATTGTCACAAATTCACATGATGCAATTATTATTAAATTATTATATTATCACCTCAAGGCGAAGGCAAACATCTGGACAGACGCCCGACCAGAAATTTCGGAAATATCGCGATTTCAAAATGGCCGATTTGCTTGCAGTAGAAGTGGTCGTGGTCGAAACTTGGTAGCACAAAATTTTTCCTACCCCCGAATACTTTTTACCGGTAAAAACAGCCTAAAAACTTCCACGTGTGGGCTATAGCCAAAAGCCTGTGCATACACATTAAACTTTTTAAAGGTGTTCGACATTCAAAGGGAGGAAAAATTACGAAATGCCAAGTTTCGAACTGCAGCACGAGCAGCATACCAATATTACTGCAACAAAATAATTTAGGCTATTTTGAAATTGTGAAAGTACTGAATGGACGGTTGTTCAGTTCTATACCTGTGATTTGAGGTGATAATATAATAATTTAATTATCATTACGTGCCGTGAATTTGCGATACAGCTATTATTTATATCAGAAACTGTAATTTGTTTAAACAGGCACACATTAACTTCATATAAGTTCGCACAAGCTCGCAATTTACGCGTGCTGTGTAATAGCTATGTGTACGACGGCCCAAAAGCTACAGTTAGGACCAACCCAAGGTATATAGAATATAAGTTATTCCCATTACGAACCACGTTCCGCCATTAGTGACGAATATCGTGAAAACTCATAGGAAAGCACGGTACAAAGAACACAATACTATCTGCGCTCTATCTGTCTTTCGTATAGACACGAAATTATGTCACAGTAAATCAGCGGAAATGTGTCAAGATTTTAATGACAATACCTTGTATTCTCTGAATCGTGAGTTATAAGATTACCGATTATAATTGTGTGCGTCCTTAATTAAGTTAGAATTGTTGGTATAAATAATAATTTTATCACAGATTCACAGGTCGTAATGAGAATTAAATTAATATATTATAAATCAGAGGCAAAGAACTGTAAAATAGGCGAAACAAGCCATGAAGTCGCCGAAGGCACCGACACATTAAAAGGCCTTAACGTGCCGGGTACACCATGCAGTAAGAGCTTACTCTCACTGCTTTTTGTATACTCTTCATGGAGGAAAAACTAAAAATTCAATTTAAACAGGTCCAAAAGCCCAGAACTGTCGCTCCTACAGCAAAATGAAGTTAAAGCAAATTGCAGCCAAATTTGTTTTCTTTCTAATATTTAAAAAATTACATATAGAACAAATTTATTGAAATTATAGCGTTTGAACAAAATACAAGAAACTTTTACATGGAAAACTCTTGCAGCAAGACAAGGCAAGAAGACTGTGGATGTCGCCTGCTGACCGGCCCGCTGCACTCTTTTTTCGAGTTTGTTCATGGCTTGTATATTCCGGGGGTTACGGCAGCACGGAATATTTCCTCCTCCTCCTTCCACTTTTATTATTGACAAAGCGATTTTATTTAGTTTTTCCCATTTATTTCTTTGGCGACGATACACACCAGTCGTCGTTCAATCAATTTAATCCATTAAAACTGTTTAAAAATACTTCCGATTAATTCGTGATTTTCACAAGTCACTTCGTTTTCTCTACACAAAACTTATGTCAAAGTGTTATCATCAGTGTAAAAATGATTTTGGAAACCGTGTTGACTTTTAAAAATACATTTAACCAGGAATTTATCGTGCTTTTATTTTCACCATAAATGAATCCATATTTCCCGAAAAAAATATATGTATGATAATTTCTACGCATTTAAAAGTTTATATATTCTCTTAATTACAAAAATGTATTTAAATCTTTTACAGGAAAAACTTAATCCTTTAACTAATTGAGGTTAGAAATCGGCATAGCATTTGAAAGGTGTTTAGATCGCTATCAAATGTGGTTATACAGAATAGAAAGAGTCTTGGCTCACTATAAATGTTGTACCAAAACTCCAAATTGAGTATAAACCGAAAACTTTATTCTGCTTAAGTCACTTATACTGCATAAGTTACTACGACCTAAACGCGGCTAATACTTTCTCCTCTTTCAGTCTTTTCAATAGAAAGGTATATAGATTAGTGGACGAAACTTCGTCACAGCTCATAAGTCAAAATTTAATGAGACGACCTTGTATTCTCTGCACCCAAGGTATTCCCATTAAAATTTTGACACATTGCAGCTGATAGCCTGTGACGTAATTCTGAAAATAATGTATATACATATTTATAGGAAATATCGAGAGAGTACTGTATTCTCTGTGCCGTACTTTCCTACATTTCACAATATTACGTCACCTAATGGTGGAACATGGTTTGTAATGAAAATAATTGTATTCTATATACCGTGGTACCGTGAGTACGACAAATATCACTAGTCTTTATGCCCACAAATAAAATTAAGTTTTCGCTTGGAAGTAAAAATTTAATGCCTTTTTTCTAATGATATGACATCTGTAGTTTCAAGAACAAATGATAAGACATCTGTAGTTTTAAGAGCAAGTCTTCTATCTAATAAGCAAACTATTTATCAAGACAATGTCGCCATCTGTAAGTAAGGGTTGAAAAAAATGAATGAAATATCATTGCATATGGTTTGCTTACTTAATTGCCGCTAGATGGTACTAAAAGCGTTAGAGTATAATTGAATTAACAGCTTTCCAGTAATAAAGCAACACCTCCTAAGATCCACTTTGACGGGTTTTCTCTGCTTCTTAAATTAAAAGTCCACACATAGGTCATGCCGCGAGCCCTAGAAAACAGTCAAATGCGGCAAATGAAATCAGTGAACTAACTATAATTCGCTTTGTTACCTAGTTCTGTAAAGAGGACATTCGTAAATCCGTTGCACTTCCTGTTTCTCTTGAATTATTGATTTTATGTAGATGACGGGCATAGGAGAGAAGAGTTCTTTTGGTCTCAGCTGAACAATGGAATTTGAATTGCAGTCCCAGCTAGCACCCTCTAGATACAGACCATTCACATATGCGCCTTCTTTAGGGTGGAAACTGGAAAATATTTGAAAATGAGAAAGGTGTAAAGAGTGGCAGAAAAAGGCACATCAAAAGAACTCATTTACCTGATGTCATCCTTTGTTTTACGAGTCACTTCGCAGCTTAAACACATCCTGTCAAGGGGAAGATCATTTCTTCTGGCAGACTCTTGCATTATAGCGGTAAGAAAGCTTTGAGGATTAAAAAGGCCGCCCAACCAAATTGATGACGGCAGAGAAAAATCTACTGTCCATGTTATTAATTCCCTAACACGGTGAGTTAAATCTATAAACCATGCCTGTAGGCCTAGAAGGCTTGGGTACGCTAATATTTCCCAACTATCTGGTACATGGTCATAGAACAGAGCATTATCAAGCTTTTCCATATCTGCAGTTATTGTAAGTTCTCCTTTTAGTCCAAGCAACAGTTCTCGTAAGGATCTCTTGATTTCCCTAATTAAATTATTTATCCGCTCGCATTCCTGTAAAGCAACTACAGCAAAGGGAGTTTTCCTCTCAACTCTGCTAATCAAATCAGCAAGATTGAATTCATCTTGCAGTTTATCTAACATATCGTCAATCATTATTTTGACTAGTTCCTCCCTAGATACCCCACAGTCGCTAGTTAATTCCGATTCTCTTGGCTGTAGTTCGAAAACAGTTTTCAACAAGCTCTCCGAGGCTGAGGTTAAGAACCCAATTTCTGCATTAAGATGTAGACCGTAAAGAACGGGCGATTCTTCTGGCAAATTTTCGGTAATATATTCATGAATTCCGTCAAAATCTAAATTTGGTGGAGCTAGAAAGCCCGGACAAAGCTCAACATCACCATCTATAAGTTCTTGTTGCAAGAGCTCTTTCAGATATGTTTGACATAGCCGTCGATCCCAGTCATCCGTTATGTGCCCACCGTACATGATTTCTCCGAATAAATATCGAAGATCCTCCCAGGGAATTCGGCTGCTTCTTTCAAGATAATTGTGCAACACATTCGCACTAATAGTTAAGTCTCCAACGTTAAAGGGATAAATTTTATTCCAACCTTGCGGTCCAAACTTGCGTCTTTCTCCTACTACAGCATGGAAGTAGCATAAAGAAAAAAGGATGGCCTTAAACTCAGCTTCTTGGGTGCACATTTCTAGGGTCTCTTGACTAAAGTTATCCCATGCTTTGTGTAAGTTAGCTGCTAGTCCTGCAGGAGGCTCATTTACAATTTTAATAGACGATTCTAAGACACCTTGTGGAATAACATGGCATTCAGGATCTAGTGCTGGTTCAGCACTAATAAAAAGACGAAAATTTGGGTTGCCATTGTCAAAAGTGCTTTCAATTAATTTATCTAGCGACGGTAGCCATTTAACAACAAGGTGAATATTTTGTAGAATCACCCAATGACCATTTTTACTTCCATTTATGATTGCAGCTTCCGCTATTTTCTCTTGGCCTTGACCGAGTGATATATTATGGAAATTGCCAAATTCAGAAGAGAATTTCAGCTGTCTTCCTAGTTTTTCGACATCTGCCATTGGATCTATACCTGGTGATAGTATGAAAAACACGGGCGTTGATGATGATATTTCCTCGTATGTTTTTTCAAACGAAATCATCCTTCCTTCAATGTAAGCCTTGCCCATTGTTTGTTCTATAAATAATCTTTAAAGAAATTTTATTAGACTTTGTGTTGCAACGGGTTTTTATGAAAACCAATGATTTAAGGATTTTATTTATTTATTTATTTTACTTCATGGCAACATAGCTCTTGATAGGCTGTCGAAGGCAGGATAGGCTAATAAAAATATTCAAGATTATAACCAGCAATTCCTAGCCAAGATAGAACAGCATACCTTAACCACTGACATATATATAAATGGACTGACCTATCTGCTGTTTCATGTGGCCCCAATTTTGATTTCAGAAAGTATGCTCTCACTGTCAATGTTACCAACTGTCGTAAACTGGCACGATATTTAAATTATTTGGGAATTTACGTATATATGCATGTCAGTCAAATTTACCGAATTTACGACAAAAGTATTTGGGACTATTTGTATTTTTAAATTTTAATTATGAGTCGAAGTAAGTGTTGTTTTTGGTGGGAAATACTGCCGAGAGTCAAGCAATTTCTCGTTGCCAATCGATACAGTTCAGTGGAAAACTATGCTCTGATAGAAAGAGACAGGAATATGAAAGTGGTGCCATTTGCTTTCATGCATTTTTGGTTCAATGAGCAGTCCATTTATATACACTCCAGTGACCTTAGACCGTTAAAGCTTGCCAATAGTTCCGGTTGTAGGATTGTCTTGAAATTATCTCAGAATGCTTATATAGGTCATAGAAGTTGGCTAGCAAATTTTCAGATTTTGATTTTTACCTGCAGACATATCTGAGATATGACATGGGCATTTAAATACCCAACAGGTTTTAACGGGTTCCTAGTTTACATGAATTTTCGAAAAATTGATAGTCTGCTTACTCGAAATGTGTGCCTATTTTTTGTGGGATGCTTGCATTAGCTGGTACCAGAAGTTTAGATTTGTCTCATTACTATTTTGCAAACCTTGAAGACGCGTCTTGATGTTGTAATTTTGAAAGTTAACTTAATTATTGTGTATTAGACATTCATTCGTACCCTTGTTGCTTAGTGCTCCGTTTTAAGAATTCGTCTGTCATTGCGTTGTTTTTCTAAAAAATTATTTAGTTTGAGTGAGAATTGGAGGCGGAAGTGGATAGTTTCAGTCAGGAGAGAGGAATGGTCGTTATGCGGACAAAATAAATGTGATTATTGCTCTACCTAATACGGTTGAAGTGATATTGAAGAATTGGACGACAATCTTCAGCTAATCACTGATGATAATGAATTACTTCGTGAATTAGAGATCCATTTTGAGATCGAATATCACGTGAATTGTCGAACGCGTTGTGATGATACCCAATGGAAGTTGACGCGACAAATATAATTGATAATCTACAACCTTGAATATCACGCAGTAACCCTGTTGCTTGGCATCCTGTATGTCACTGGCTACCATACTTTGCAAATATTCGTCCATATTGCTCCAAGCTGGCATAGCTGTGATACCAATTAATCAGGGATTCTGTCAGATTCAGGCAATTTATATAGAATCTACATGTTTGTGACAACAAGAAGCTGAATAGTGAAAACAAATTTTCAATTTTTTTTCTACTGAATGAGCTAATGAACCACTAATTTATGCAATTCGGTGTGTTCTCACACCATTTGTGAATGCAAAACGATTGCATATTACCATAGAAGGCACAAGAACTAGATATCGCATGACATACTAGAGCAGGTATACAGATTGTGAAATGGGTAGTGCATTCTGGAATGGACCATAACATGATTTAGAGTGTGCCGAAAGCAAATATTTTTCTAATAACAGTTTTGTATACATTTGATCGACTTCCTCAACACTTCAGATACGAAAAAATATGAATCACGCGACGTATACATCATTTCAAATGTTGTGGTCCATTCCGGAATGGACCATATAAATTTTGTATTCCGTTTTATGTACTGCATGCAACATCTAGTTCTTGTGCCATCTATGATATTACGTACGGCATTACTAAAAAATATTTCTTAAAGGCAAACAAATTAGATTTCGTTGTGAATACATTGGTGCTTGCCATCACTCAATGGATGCTGATACCTGTTCATGCCCATAAGCTGCTGCATCAAGAACTACCAGTTATAGCCTTGGTGAAAAAGTTGCGTTGCAATAGGTGTCTCATCTGGTAACTCGAGAAAATCACAATGTTACCTTCGACAACTTTTTACTAGCCATAAGCTGATGTGTCGGCTGAATACGCTTGGATACTTCGCATCCGGAAATGTGCATCAAAATAACATTAACCATATATCTCTAATGGAAATAAAAGAAATGAAGAAGCAGCCGCGTGGCAATCTTTAGGGCAGGGTTGACCTTTTAACAATGCCAGGCGATCAGAGATAAGAATACTGATGAGACCTCTCTGATCGCTGGATCGAAACGTTCAATTTTTTTTGCACTTCAATGCATTTTACAAATTTATTGAAATTATTTTCAATAAATTTCAGTCTTAGAGACGAACAATTTTCCTCTCATGAGCAATTACCGCATTAGAGGACGTGGAAAGAAGTAATATTGCTGAAAGCATATTGTGAATGTGGTCGTTGTGGGCAATGCGGCATTCAAACTGAGTTTGGCTGCACAAAATGCAAGGTGACTCTGCATACCAAGTGCCTTCTGGGCTAACGTAATGACTAACCATGTGATATGAAAAAGAAAAGTAATTTTCCTTTTTTTTTTGCACTTTTTAATTTTTTATGTACCATAAAACTATTGTGAATTCTGTCCTTTTAATGCAAAGACTTGTTTTTCAAAATTTTCATGTATATTTTGTTCACATTTTGGCCGGTTGGGTATTTAAATACTCATCAAAGTAAATTATTTCTAGAAACCCGAAGAGTGATATGAACGTGGTGTTTTTTGTTTTTTATTTGATAGAAGACGCTAAGGGCTAACTAGCAATGGAAGGTTTCGAAATTTTACTATAATTCAAATTTTCATAGCAAGTTTTATAGCAATTTCTTAATTGAGGAACATTCACTAAATTCGATTACGGATAAAGCAAGTAAACATAAAAATTTAGATTTCCTGCCAAGAATTACTCTCTGATTTCCAAAACAAAAATAATGAACGCGACATCTCTTAAGAGTCGCGAGATATATTTTTTAATTGCACATTTTTGGATATTTAAATACCCAATAAGCATTAATGGATTAAGGCTGCTAAAATGTCAACTCCGAATATGAATATCTTTGATATTAGATCGTATCGTAACTCTACAATTATGGTTGAGAAGGATAACAGATTCAGAGTAACAGATTGGTCGAAAATAACTTTCGGATGTAAAAATTTGTAGATTGGCGCTTATGAGCCTATAGATATATACAGTGCGTTGCGAAGTTATAGATGCACCATGCAAAAGACCGGTAGCCCATCTCTGTAGCAAGAAATAGTAAAATGTGTGATAGCAAAACACATCTGCCTTCTTGTTATTGCTGACACCAAGAAAAGATTTTCCGGTAGAACGGTAATTCGATAAAAAGTTGTAAAATGAGTGTTGCATTATTATAGACGCATTTAACTTTATTTTATTTAACAATATACACACACACAATATACGCACAAAAATAAATAAATAATCAATAGTTCCACTTTTGTTCGGTATGATGTTCAGAAGTTTGATTCCATGAAGGATCTAAACATTCTGTAATCAAGGTTAGCCAAGCAACTTCAACTGTACCTTTAAGCCCACTGATGGTCTTAAATTCCTTGGCATCTTTATAAACTGTTAGAACTAACGATCCCCATACGGTTAGTATCAGAAGAACGGCGCGGATAGCCAAGAAGATTGATATTGTACCCAAGAACCATCTTTTGTGGAGTGTCTTATCTTGATCGTAGCGTTATATTGTTGATAAATTAAATGATCGGCAGGATAGTGCATAAAATACGGAAGAAGTTTTTGTCTGAGAAATTTCCGGTACAACAGGCTATTCATACCACAGGAAGAAAAGGCCAATTCTACGGTTCTATAATCTTTATGAAGCGACCCATGTGATTAATAAGAAACATGCCGTAAAACTTTCATATTTTAAAATTCCGGGGATCTCTCCGTAGATCCTTCCAATATTCGCATAGACTCTCTGGACCATTAAGGCCAGATTTTTCGTCATCTGAATAAAATATCTTACGGTGATGTGACGCCCTGCACGTGCGTATGCACATATTATATACATATTTATGTGAAAAGAAATATCCCCAGTTTAAGCCTGCCCTCGATTCTCTCCACGCGTTTGGAGTTAAAGGACAGCGTGAAATACATAGGTATTATATTAGATAAAAAGTTAAACTGGAAACCACACCTCGAAGACAGAGCGAACAAAGCTCTTAGAGTTTTCTCAATGTGCCGTAGAGCGGTAGGGAAGAAGTGAGGATTCAAACCGCGGATGATCCTATGGATATACACTAGCGTCATTCGTCCCATATTAACCTATGTTTCTGTGGTTTAGGTGGAAAGCAATTGACTTCGCCAATCAACACAAGATATTGGAGAAGAATCAAAGACTGTGCCTTCTCAGCGCAAGCGGCGCTTTTAAGTCAACTAGTTCTCGGGCTCTGGAGGTTATCCTCAACTACACCCGGTGCAAATATATATTAAGCGGGGGGCGTTAACTACAGCAATAAGACTGCATCTTAATCTTGGCTGGCTTCATACGAGAACAAGAGTTCCACATGAATCCATTTATGAGTTCGTGCAGTCTATTGCACCTGGCATTGACAGGGATAGGGACCACCTCCTAGAGACCATTCTGAGAAACAATTTTGAGTCTAGAATTCTATCCACGACAGAATGGGAATCACATCCCGTGCTTCAACCATTGACAAACTCAAAGTCCGATGAAGGCACCGGAGCGTGAGTTTTCTGCGAAGGGCCTGAGATAGAATTTGCCATGCACCTTGAAAGCCATGCCAGGGCTTTTCAGGCAGAAGTCAAGGCTATTCTTGAAGCGGGAAGGCACCTGCTTAACTTAGACAAACTATTAATGTAGTGCAAAACAACCCTGAACTCCCTTTCGCGGAATAACAGGGTGATAGTGTAGTGGGTGACGGCGCACAGTAACATTAGCGAGAATAAAACGGCGGACGAGCTTGCTCGTCTTTTTGCAGCCTCGGAGGAACTTGCCTCTATAGTGGGAATTGCACCAAAATATTTTGTCTCAATCATTTCAAGCTGGGCTGATCGCCAACACAGCCGTCTTTCATTAGAAGATCCTCGGGTAGAACAACAAAGGAACTGTGGGGTAAACTAAACCCAAATCCAACGAATAAGCTCCTAGGACTTAACAAGCCACCTGAGAACTGTGGTGTCTATTCTCACTGGGCACTCCTCTCTCAGGGGTCACCTTCACAGCATGAGACTTGTTGGTAATCCTACATGCAGGGAGGAGTTCGAAACAGTGACCCACTTTCTTTATCACTGTCCGGCACTCGCAGGAATACGTTACACACCTCCTGGACGAGTTAAACGATGCCGGCAAGGACTGCTGGGGGTAATACTGAAATTTATAGGAGTGTCCGGTTGGGATCTATGAGCGATCACTCATGGGTCTGTATGGTGAACAATGGGCCTTTATTTGGCTTACGTTCGGGGGATCCCTCGGGATCCAAAACCTCTGTTTAAAACAATTAATCAATACATATATATGTACAATTAAGTACATTTATATATATTACATATGTTTTACATCTAACGGTAATGTAATGACTTTTAACTTAATATTCCCAACACAAACCTGGATATCATGACTTCGCTATATAAGCGGTAGGATTTCAACAAAAATCTTCGTCTTTGAATTAGATGTTTCAAATAGAGTTCGTTGACGTTAAACTTGAAAATTTCATAATGATAAATTAAATTGTAAACGATAATTAAGGAAATGAAATGAATTTTATTTAATACAACGTAATTCAAAAATTACGCAGCTAATATTATACATAGTTAGGTCAAACTTACCTCATGGCATATATCATCCGATCTGGTCTTAGAGCTCTTATCACGCACAAGCGTTGAAGCGGGGTCCGATATTTCCATTCGCCAGGAAACTGTTCCCTTTCTGGGATATCGCTTGTGACAAATTTCTTCCATCGCTTGGGATAATTCTCCATATCCTTGTCAATGCCATAGAAATTCTCTATCATAGTCAACGTCTTGATACCACCCCACGATGATTTGGAAACAAATTCTAAGGGAGAAATTGCATTCTGATCATGAGGATATCGTAGGAGAAAGTCGATCTCCTCCTTTGAAGTCATTCTCGCATGCATTGCAATTCGTATTATCATGTGTGCAGCAAATGTTAGTTTATCTCTTTCAAATAGTCCACGCGATGTATACAAGAACGTTTGATAGGTTATTGAATCTAGCAAAGCACTTACGCGCTCATCTAGATTACTTCCGTCAGATGCTAGTGCTATTGCGCGTTTGAAAACTATTATGAATGTTTTAAGGGAAAACTTATAGATTGGATTAATTTTGTGCAAATCATTAAGGACAAAGTAGAGAATTGATGCTCGTTTTGCAGCTGCTCTGTAAATATTTCGGGTTTCATCAATTTGAATGGATGTTACTTTTCCCTCCGCCACTTTGAGTTCAATTTCATCTACAGTTTTCTTCGTTTCTTCCAGATTCAATACTAGGGCATGTTCTTCGAGTACATGTTGTCCAGCAGAAGCTAATCTTGCCAGCAATTCATCTTCTAAGTGTTTTAAAGAAATTTTGAATTTGTTTTGTTGAATTGTAATTTTCGTCTTCATTTCTTCTAAGTCGGGTCTTTCGATTTTAACTACCTCAGCTAATAGTTGTTCCTCGAGACCATCTCTTGTTACTGTAAAATTAATTAGTGTCGTCTGTGCCTGCATCTCAGGCTTATAATGCGGATTTGCTAATTTTGTGTGGAGTATTAATTTAAATCGATGATCAAAGTCCATTTCACGATCACCGATTTTTATGCAGCTTCCTTTTTTTATCAAAGCCCGACTTAGAAGTGGCTCCAGAACGGCATCTATATTTTCACCAATTTGTTCTATTAGAACTGCCTCACCTCTTGTTATTGCCTGTTCTAAAATATCGAGATATCCTTTTTGCGATAAGCGAATAATAATTAGAGAGTCACCGAATTTATTCTTAATCCATTTTATGCCTTGTCTGTAATAAAATTTGAAGCAATTTATTGGAATGTTACTCTTATGTATTTCGTGATATAAAAAAAATCTTTTGGGTATTTGAAAAGTAATTTTTAAAGCGGTTATTGTGTAAAGGAAACAACTCCAAAGTTGACGTAAATTAAGAGGAGTCAGACCAAGATTTGCAAGTTTCATACATTTTTCAATGCGAATTTCTGGCAAACTATTTGTAGCAGAATAATGATTTATATCTTAAATTAAAGGTAATGAGGAAGTCTAGTAAATAACGTCGGAAAAAATTAAAAAAAAGTGTATTGGAATGGAGATATTAGCTCGGAAACTTGTAAAATATGGTAGAAATTGAAGTCTTCTAAATTCTTGTGCTTAGGTATTCTCATTTCTTTAAATTGTGACTGTTTTAGAAAGATAAGGCCTAGATCTAGCAAATAACGTCGATTATTTTTTATTTTTAGTGGCTCTTTTTATAATTATTTGACTCTAATAGTACTTGTTTTTTCTCCTGACATTTCACTGGCGAGAAATTGCAATATTTATTTGAAAGTTGTTTAAATATAAAGCAAAATAGCATATTTAACAATTATGGGTAAACAAAATTTGGGAGAGTTGATTCTCGTTAAAAATTTTCAATTTATGTGAACTGCAGATTGTCATTTTTCGTCTTAAATTGTAGGGTTTTGTCGGATGTTGGGTTTCTTTCTTTTGCGGTAGATGTCTCTAATGTGCTCTGTGATCTAGGTCTAGGCTAATTTAATATGAATTTTATCACTTTCAGGACACAAACCTACGTATAGTAAATTTCATTACCTACAGATTCGCTGGTATCTAAATTGAAACTTTTGCTGAGTGCTGACTCAAGCAGGCCATACACCATCAGTTCTGCCGTGGTTTTACTGTAAAACCACGGCAAAACTGATGGTGTATGGCGAACCCCACGTTTTGAGGTTCGGATATCTACTAAAACCAGAATTCAGGTCATGCCAGAAATATCTTTCTTAAAACGTGGGCAAGACGTGGGCAAGGCCATACACCATCAGTTTTGCCGTGGTTTTACTGTTTTGTTTTGTTCATAATCAAAGTTAACTTAATAATAAGCTAAGAAGTAGGCGAGATTTCTGAGTAATGTACATTTAAATGTACAGGGCAAGAAAAGGAAGAAAGAAATAAAAAAATAAAAAAAAAAAATCACACTCTTTAAAATTTTTATGAATAAAGATAAAAAATGTGAAAGCGCAAATTGCATGCAACGAAACAGAATGGAAAATATTTCGTTTTCGTAAATAAATAAGAAGTGGCGGAGTTTTCACGTTTTACCCTCATAAAATGTTCCCGCGCTTCTGTGACAACCGATTTTCATGAAATAATCACAATGTTTGGTCACATGTTGTTGCTGGAAATGGACACTACAAGATGACGGCAAGACGTGGTCAAGTTGGATGGTGTGTGGGGCTTTTTCTTGACCACGTTTTAGGTTCTTATCTCGACTAAAACGTGGTTTTTAAAACCACGCCCTTTAAAGAACTAAAAATATTTGATTGAAAAAATGAAAAGTCAAAATTAGAGCAGAAAATTAATATTTTTGAAATTTAAGTAAAACGTAGTATTAGATAGGCCCTTAAATGGAGTCAACAACATTAAAATTTCTATTGATTTGAAACTAAAGCTTTTAATGAAATTGATAAGAACGTTACGATTTAAAGAAAAATAAACCTAAAAAGAAAAGCTGACAATTTATATCGAGTGCTAAAAATTGAGAGCTTTGAAATTAAGTAGCCCATGATATGAATCAAATATGTAAATTGACGTCACGGATTCTAAAGAAAACTTAAAGCAAAGTTGTATATTTTAAAAATTAGATAGAAGCTGTATGAATTATAGTCGACGCCACGAAAAATGAGCTATCAAGGTCAGGGAAATTTCAGTTTGGGGTTGCCGTTTTATCAATTTAACCCAAGAAAAATTATGTAATTTTTCCATTTCAATTAAGTTATTTTATTGATTTTCTACAAAGTCAGATAAATTTCATTGTGTAAACGTGTTTTATGTCGTTTTCCTTATATTAGAGGGTTTATTTACAAATAAATTTGCTTATTCTAATCAGTTGTATGCCGATATTCTTACTGTACATCTGGAAATACGCTACAGATATTGCTTGGTCTGATCTTTGATTAAAAAAAATCCCTGATTAAACTTTATTCTCTACTCTATGCCAAAACCTTTTGGAATTTTATTGATTTCTCTTTGAAATATTTCTCTAGGTCATTAAGGAACTCCAGAAATAGTAGAAGTATTTAAAAATTATAAATATATATAAAAATTTTCATTTTTTAAATTAAAACTTTCCAATAAAACGAAAGCGCTTAGTTTAGGCACAAGCCATATAGGATATTTGAACTTTCATTCATTACGCACTTTTATTTGAGACACAAGCCAAAAACTATTTTGAAGTTTTTCATGTTGCCACATCAAAATAATTTATGATCCTTCTGGTTGTAAATTAGAATTTCAAATTACTTTTTAGAAATTCTGTGAGGAAACTTATTTATAATAAATAATTTTTTTGCGAGAACGAAAGAAAAGAAAGAAGTCGTAAATATTTATAAAATTACAGGAAAATACAATAGTAATTTAAAATTATTAAAATTTGATTTTTTTTTCACTGGCAGTGCTCTCAGAAAGTTTTTTTACCATTAGGAATATACACAATGATACAAACTTATAAACCCTCTGGTGACCTTGATAGTTCATTTCTCAAGGCGTCGACTATAGGATTTTGAAAACTTAGAAAACTATTTTAAATGAAAATCTGAATTAGTAGGAGAAATTCTTGAAGTTAAATAAAACGTGAGATTTGATGGTTCGCAAGCTTTTCGGCAATTAAAGTTAAAGCAATGTTAGGGATTTAGACGACTCAGCATAAACTGTCACTCAGAGCCCCCTTAACGTTCCGAAGGTCATAAAAGTCAACGTCAATTCTTACAATTTTTACATTTTTGCGGAATATAAAAAATCATTATCATTGCAACCCAGTAGGTACCCCTAGTGAACATCATCGAAGGACCAGAGATCACGTAAGTCCACATTAAATATATATTATTTTATGTTAACAAACGTCACTTTTTCGCATAATACATTACTTGATTTGATATAGTATATTTTCGGGAGCAAATATCTGTCGATGATTTGTTCTTTGTTTGACACAACTATGCTTCAGTACAGGCGCGTGAGTTGTATATCAATATATTATTTTTATATGTGTATATAAATTTGAGGAAATTTAGTGGTTACAATTTATCTCGAGGTATAATTTTGGAAAGCTAAATTTATTTGAAATCCATCAGGTTTCAAATAGTGGTCAGAGGACTCAAGGTTTATATGGGGTCCTATAAGTATATATTTATATATTAATGTGATTGTAAAAAAAAATAATAGAGCGTTATAGATGTTGTAAGGAAGTTGAGTAGCCACTAGGCATTGTTAACTAGAGAACCTCATACTCTGCTTATTATGGACGGAATGTGTTAAAGAAATTTTTATTACCTAATGGCCCAGTGCCGGCGATGTCATAGGGAGGCCGGGGAAGGCACAGAGAATCGTACAATCTGATCCGCGAGAATATCTTCAGGTAAGTGGTGCCTCTTGTTCGGTTTTTGGTAACTCACGATTTTTGTTTGTTAATGCTGTATGGCAGCGGCCAATTTCTTTTGGTGAAATCTTCCCACAATCTCCGCACATAGTTCGAGGTGCTGCCCTACATTATAAACGCTGCCACGGAGTGAGCTTCGGCTGATAATCACGAATGCACGTCCAGCAGTACTCACTCAGCCTCTTCTAAAACACTTTGACATCGTTTAACTAGTACACTTTATTTATAGTTTTTGCGTGATACTTTACTGGTACTCATCAAAGGAATTGACCTCAACATTGGACAGCGTGTGTGGTTTCTTTACGAGGGTGCTTCACCACATTTTGTGGAACAAGTACGACAACATTTGGATAATTTGTTTCCTTGAAGGTGGATAGTCCGATGTGATTCATTTGTCTGGCACCCACGATTGCCCAAGCTGAATCTGGTGGTGTTTGTTATGTTGGGAAATTGCAAATACATGCTGCTGCTGAGGCAATCCAACAATAGCCTCATTTAAGCCATGTGTTTGGAGACTAATGGAATTGGTAAGCTCAACTGTGTATTGAAAATGATGGAAATAACTTCCAACAGTTGCATAATATTAGCTTATAATACATATACTTTTTGTCATTAATAAGATATTGATGTTTTCTCAAATTTTATTTCAAATTTACTATATTATCTCTGTAAATAGAGACGTCTTAATGCGCTTCATTAGACATTATTTGTCATAAGATATCATATCCCAAGCTTATTCGTATAGGTGAAGAATCACCCTATATATTGTATATTTGGCTGTTGTCCAGAAAATTATTTCATAAGAACTAATACAAAAATTATATAATTATTCAAAAAGGAAAAAGTAAAATTGTGTAAAATCTTAGGTACAACTATAAAATCTAGAAATGAAGATAATTGCATTATCTGTCTTCATGTTTTATAAGAAATTTAATATGGAATTAAATATGTACATGCAAAATGTCCCATTTTCAGAGAAGAACAATCATAGACATTTTACTGCAATTATATATTACAAAGTTCTGTTCCATTCTGCTTTAAGCCAACGAACGCCACACTTTGCTGAATTTGAAGTAAGTAATAAAAAGTTGTGGTTATTCCGTTTGCTTGACTACGTGAATGGAATTTACATATATTCTCAGTTTGGACCAAAAATTACCTTCAACTAGATACCTATGTACGACGTTGCGCCAGACAGTACAAATACACAGATGTTATTTTGCATTGCGGTGTAATTACTAATATAAACATTTGATAAACGGAGTTTTCGCGAAGTGTGCCTTAATTATCAATTATAGTAATATTAATTAGAATGTGCATTATTCGCCATAAAAATACTTGAACATTACATTACTTACAGTTGCGGATCAATCATCAGAGGCCATCGGGTTGAGTTTGTCAGTATTGTAGCATTTTCTGTTGACATTCTGTCCATCGGCAGACCCTCATTATTCCACTCAGCTATTTGAGCATCATCGGATATCAAAGAAAGCGGATCGACTCCTTCTGTGTGAGGTATGGCAGGCTACATAAACCAGAATATTGAATAAACGACAAGTTGGGACGATATATGATGTGTGTATGTACATACTACAAAAAGATAATCTGACTTTACCTCGATTTTATTGAAGGTTGGCATCCACATCCTTTCTTGCAATTCTTGTCGGTACCTCCTTGTAAAACATCCGACATACGACAAGAAGGAGGAAATTAGGAGGATGTCACCCGGTAGAGTACCAATCTTCTCCTTCAGGCTGAAAATTGAAAATCTCAGTAGATTCTGTCTGGCTGTAATCTTATGGGAAGCGTGCAATTCTTGAGTTGAATTTATAATGGGATTTTGAATACGTTTCCATTGTGACTAGAATAGGGATACTGGGACATTTGGGATATAATATTTTTCTTACCTATCATCACTAAATTATAATTCATCATTATAAGTCATTCACTGAAAATACTTTCAGTAATATTTTCGGACAGTGAAAAGCATTAGCTGGGGTCCATCAGAATAATTTTTTATACATGTATTTTACTCAATAAATTCTTATTTAATAAGCTTTTGTATCCAATACATCAGAAATGATGGACTGGTAAAAATTTGAAATTTGAGAAATATTTAATAATCCCAATGCGGGAACGTTTCGTCACAATTTTTGTGCAGAAATTACCAAGAACTGCCAAGATGATTTTATTAAATTCCTTAAATTCCCATTGGAAATCGCGTGATGTGTAAGGGCACTTTTCTTATATCCTCTTGACTGTTTCCTGTCGTGTTCTCCATCTTGACTTTGTTTTCCTTTCTGAAAGCCTTCCCGCGTAATTCCTTATGTCCTTCTCCTGGATGCTTTCCTCCAGGATTTCCCTTATTTGCTTTGTAATTTTACCCACTGAAAGCAACCATGGTTTTTTGTATTTCATGGAAAAGTTGAATTGTGTTAAAAATTTTGATAGACGCTTGAGCTTTTGAGAGATACATAGCTTGGGGACTTATTTAAAAGGCATTATAAGGCAGAAATATTGTGAGAAACACAAATCTCTTCTGGCTGACCTCCATAGATAATATAAGCTGCTTAAAATGAAAATTTCGCTTCAGTCTCCCCTTAAGTTCAATTAAATGAGTTTTATATATCTTTTGTGTTGCCATAGGGTATACTAACCTTGAGGGAAATTACCTTTTCACCTAAGAATGACGCATGACTTTAGACAGGTGAAGTGCGGGGGATCTAATTTCTTTTGATTTAAGAGTTTTTATGTTGAATTTTCCTTCCTTTAAATTACTTTGTTCTATTATGCCTTTTCTAGGCGAGCAGAGACCTTAACATTATTTTATTTTAATGTATATTTTATGGGGATTTAATTGGAGAATTTTCTTGATTTGGAGCAAAAAACTGATAAGAGTAAAGAACGCAAACATGTTGAATTTCCCTCGAGGTTACTACATCAATTCTCGCAGGATTTATTACTTCAATTTCTTAGTGAGATGCCATCATATTAGTTACAAGCGATCCCAGTATATTGGCTGTAATCAACAATGCAGCATCCATACCTGGGCAGATACCGCCCCTCTTCCTGTATCTGCCCTTGAACGGATGCTGCATTGTTGATTTTTAATATTTCTTATTTCACTTAATTGAGTATAAGTTCTAATTTTATTAGAGCTCTAGGAGCGGGGCGATCGCCTCTCCTAAAGCTCTAATAAAATCAAAACTTATACTCCATTAAGTGAAATAAAAAATATTAAAAATATGTTTTTAAAAAAGACTGATTAATAATTCGCTTAATGAGTATATCACAAAAGTTCTCTAGAGTTTCCCTTCACTTTGCACTGAATTAAATTTTGAAATTATATTACATTTGTGTACATTTGGAGCTCCTAATGTTTATCAAAATACTTAATTAAATTACAGTTTGCTGCCCAGACTTTGCTTTCTTTGTGAACCTTGAAAATTTGTACACAAATGTAATATAATTTCAAAATTTAATTAAATGAAAAATGAAGGGAAATTCTAGAGAACTTTTTGATGTAGGTACTCATTAAATGAAGGGAAAAATTATTTTCTATTTTTTAGTACGGATTTTGAACTAATGCTTTATTTAAAAAGTGTTTTTATTTTTATATTTATTAGTTTTTTTGTTTAATCATTAAAAAAAAAAAATTTTAAAAATTTTTTAAAAAAATATTTGAAATAAAAACTCATTCAATACTGTTCTACAACAAATTTATTTTATTTGAGTCGCGACGCGTTTCGCCTTCTTAGGGCATTATCTGTTTTAGTCTTAAATTATACTCAAAAAATTTATAATTATATTATTAAGGAATTTTCCGTGGGTACAACAAAATTTTGTTTTTTTTTGTTTTTTTTGTAATTCAAAGCTTACAAAAGCCTCGGTATATATATGTATTGGGAAAATCATCATAGCGGAGATGAATAATGTCAGCTACAATTTTCTTCCAAATGTTTAATTTAGAGCAAATTAATCCTACCACATTAGCACTCCTTGAAAATTTCTTTAATGTCGATTTGAAAAGAAATTATTGGGAAAAAAAATTTCAAAGCGTTACGTTTAACTTGCAAGGAATTGCAGCCAAGCCGAAATTGTTTTCTTTTTAATGGTGTTAAAAAAATAGCATGTAAAGCAAATTTATGGAAAATAGGGTGTTTGAAGGAAATCCAAGCTACTTTTATATGAAAAACACCAGCAGTAAGCCAAGGCAGCAAGAAGTGTATAATGTCGGCTGCTAACCGGTACGCTATCCTCATATTCAAATCGGGGTTATGACTGACCAATTTTCTATTTTATGTGGTACTAAAATTTACTATCCTTATGGGATGGAAAACTTATATTAGCTATGTTCTTTTGTGTACCCTTTTCTTGAACTCCCATATACTAGAGAGAACAAATTGTTCTGTTGATTGAAGCGAACTATTTGTACTGTTCGCTTCATTTATACATCTTCTATGAAAATGTATGAGGCGTTCTTTTATATATCTTTTGTTCTAGCCTGTTCTGCGCACACGGAAGACCACAGCTATTATATTAATAAAAGAACTCCGGTCATACCTGGATGCTATCCATACTTTTAAAATACTGATAATATCCACCAAATTCAATTTATAAATTAAGTCGAACAAATCGTTGGTAAGTATTTACACGGACTTAACTATGTAGTTATTAGCAAGATTCGTGCATCACATATAATTTGTTAGTATTAGATTGATTATAAAGTATATAGATATGCCAGTTTGTTAATGGCTCACTTCGATAGATGGACATAGTTGTACCATTATAACCATTATACTACAACTATTATACATGTAAGATACATGTGTTGATATGTGTAGATTCATACTTCATCGGCATCGGGCATACTTGGGCGGGCGGACTCGTCACTTTATACTTTATAATGAATGGTTGCGGTGATGCATACTTTAGGAAGTTTACAGTACGAGACCCAAGGGTGAGGGAATACCTCTGCATTCATTTCATGCTTATTTTCATCTAGCGACAGGCACTTGTTTTCTGAGACGTTATTCTTAGAACTGAGATTGCTTGGGGGACTGCCTGTCTATTGCCTGGCCTGGGCAAGGAAAAGCGAGAATATTTTCTTTAGAATTCTTTGTTATTAGTATATTATGTTAGCAGTTTTGCACATTCGATGGGGGTTTTATGGTTTTTAAATTACAATTCAATATTATTAAAGCTTTGCATGTGTTATATATTTTCTTCTTACCTTGTGTAAAGTAGGGAAGGTTGTTTTTGTTTAATCTACAACACCGGTTTTAGGTTATTTTCACTTATTTTATTTTTTTTATTTTAACACTTTCCGTCTTAAATTAAGCTTTTCCTTTTCACAATTTATTCACTTTTCTTCTGAACAAAATTTTCCTTTTAGGCTTTAATACATAAAAACTTTCACTCTTATTCATTGTCGTAAATTTCTTTCTCAGCTAACCTTTTTTTTCTAATTCTTATTCGAAAAAGCCAAATTCCACGATCTAGAACCGCACCGCTAAAATTTCACCACCGGATTTACTCTAGCAGACTCAAAAACCAACTTTCTTGTATAAAACGACCGATTCGACTCTTCAAAACTAAAAACATAACTCGAAGTTAAAGAAAGTCAAAAAACTCTTCAAAGTCAAAGAGACGACTCTCAAAAAAAAAAACCGACTCGATCCGACTCCTTTTTGGAAAAAAAAACTCAACTCAACTCAACTCTTGATCACCTTCATCGAGATCAAGAGCCGGTGTTCAGGATAGAAAATGCTAAATTGCATTTTCTTATCCAGAGAAAATTTTACTTTTTAATTCTGGACTTGTTCAAACATGTCCAGAATTATTTGCTTCGGACGGTGGCTTTAAAAATGTAATCTTACACTTTCAAAAACATCAGCCACCGTCCCGTCGTTTGAAATCGCGGCGCGCATATAAAGGGTTTTCCAATAAGAGGTGTTATTTTAATTAGCCCGCTATTTCGGTAGATGTCACTTTTGGAGCTGTCATTTTTTGACATTTGATAAGTAGAAACTACGCCATTAATAAAAATGGAACGATACACGATTCAACAACGAATTGAAATTATTAAAATTCTCTATAAAAATGGTGAAAATGTGGCAGAGACGGTTCGTAAAACTCGAACATTTTTGGGTCGTCGTGAAGCACCTTGTCGGACCGCAATACAGAAATTGGTAGAAAAATTCGAGCTGTCGGGTCAAGTTAGTGATGTGAAGAATAAAACCCGTGCACGACGCTCAAGAACAGCCGAGAATATTGCTGCTGTAGCCGAAAGTGTTGAAGAAAACCCAGGTTTGTCCATTCCTCGTCGTTCTTTGGAATTAGGCATTCCACAAACGTCATTACACCGTATTTTGCATAAAGATTTGGGTCTTAACGCTTGTAAAGTTCAGTTAACACAAGAACTCAAGCCGGCCGATCATCAACAACGTCGAGTCTTTGCTGATTGGGTCCTTGAAATGCATGAAAATGATCCGGAATTCCATCGAAAACTCATCTTGAGTGATGAGGCCCATTTCCACCTCGATGGCTTCGTCAACAAGCAAAATTGTCGCATCTGGGGCTCGGAAAACCCAAGAGTTATTGTTGAAAAGCCTCTCTATCCTCAACGTGTGACTGTTTGGTGCGGTTTATGGTCCCGCGGGGTCATTGGACCTTACTTTTTCGAAAATGAGGCTGGAGCAACAGTTACGGTGAATGGATTGCGCTATCGACAGATGATTAATGATTTTTTATGGCCGGAATTGGATAGTATTGATCTGGACAACGTTTGCTTTCAACAAGACGGCGCTACGTGCCATACAAGCAACGAAACCATTGATCTCTTATGGGAAAAGTTTCCGGACCGTATTATCTCTCGAAGAGGTGATCACAATTGGCCACCGAGATCTTGTGACTTAACACCTTGCGACTTCTTCCTTTGGGGCCACGTGAAAGAGAAGGTCTACACCAACAGCCCATCGATTCAAGACCTCAAAGATGGAATTCGTGAGGCTATCGGGGACATAGGGCAGCCACTTTGCGATTTGGTTATGGAAAATTTCATGAAAAGGATATGGTCCTGTAGGGGTGGTCGTGGTGGTCATTTGGCTGATGTTATTTTCCATTATTAACGGCATACCTTCTTCTTTATAATGAAATAAAGATCCGATCATTTGTCTCAAAAAATGCCATTTTTCTTTGAATATCAAAATAACACCTCTTATTGGAAAAACCTTTACATATGTACAATGCATTTATGCGGCACGCGTTTCTTATCACGAAAGCTTTTATCGTGATATGTATGTACGTATGTACATACATATTGAATTTTCCGCGGCAAATCGTACTGAAGGTACGATTTGCCTTTTGATTTATTTTTTAATTAAATTGTTTGGAGTGACAAATTTTGCTGAAGGCAAAATTTGTCGTGGTAGTTGTTTCTGTTAAAACGACTTGGGTTGTAAACTGAAACTTTGGTTTTTCCCAAGTCGTTTTGTGGGAATAAAATGTATGGTATGTGAGGAAAATTGCTGATGCAATTTTCTTCACCAATTTGAGAGATAAGCTAATCGTGTTTTAAGCATGATTAGCTTATCGAGTTTTTATGATTTAAATTTTTTTGTGAAAATACTGAATTTTAGGTTTTATAGGGATATTGTATCTGCTTTCTCTATTTCCTTTCGATTCAGGTGTATATACATATATCTATTTTCTAATCTTGGTTTTATATACCTATATAATATTTATATATAACACATGCCATATAAATTTATTAACATATATATGTAGTTACATCGTCGGCATACTCGGAGAGTCGTCCTTTGACAACTAACGATTAGGAATTCGTGTGAATTATATTCTTATTTGGGTAATTCATGTGTCTTAAAATTTTCCTTCCTGCGACTTTAATTTTGTCTCATTTATGCTTCCGTATAAAATCGTCGGTTTTTGTTGGAGTACATTTTGGGTTACGTGTTGTAACCCGCCACGGGATGGGGGTTGAAATATGGTATGTTTGAGAGTATTGCCGATTGGTGTACAGCTTTTTCTCGATGTGATAAACTTATAGGCATTTAGGGTTTGTGCCAATTAATTTTGGTAATTTTTTTTTCAACATTTAGATTTATTTTCATAATTCAAAATGACGAAGCTGTGATAATTCATATTGCTTGATTCGATTTGAAGACTAAAATGATTTTCATTTATACATTATACTTCTAAATTTGAAAAGCAATTCATACGTCAATTAATCATTTTTGTATTATGAATCCCGATAGAAAAATTGTTGGATATTATTTTATTGAACCCTCTAGATACATGATTGAGTTACATATGGTTGGAAAGGGAATCGTATAAGCTCCCAAATAATTAAAGAAAAAAAAATTATTAGACATTTTGAATAAATCACTCCCAAAGTAAGAAATTTGTAAAATAAAAGACACTTTGACATTTTGCTATTTCGATAGTATCGTTGCTGGATCAATGGGAAATATGTATTCTTAAAACGAAATATATTGTAAGTTAAATAAAATCTAGCTTTCTAGGCCATTAACTTCCAGAGATATACATTAAAATTCAAAAGTATACAATTTCCGGTACAAAAAAAAATAGTTTTGCTAGTATAACCATTAAATAAATAACTAATAAGGAAGCGGCATATCGGGTGAAAACCTAAACCACTCAGGGAAATATATTAGTTGGTTGTGTTTGTATTCTTTTCGTCATGGCAGTAATGAAATTGTGACATTTTGAAGGGGGATATTTTTTATAATCCAAATTGCTATGTAAATTAAAAAAATTTTTATCGCCCCCTTATTTTTAGCTAATATTCCTTGACGTTGCCTTTGTATGACTGACATTAGGTAGGTAGCAATTACAATTTAGTTGTAAACAAACCAACCGGCATTGGAAAATGTTAAATTTTTTGCCATGGCTGTTTATTTTTATAAATATTTTATTTTGCTTAAAGCACTATAATTAATTAGTAAAACTATTAAACTTACTTGAAGAATGCTTTACCACGACAATAACGGCGTTTATTCCTGCAGCACAGCACTTCATTACAATAATTTAAGACTCCGGAGTCCAGGGCAATAGTTAGATTCAAATTAAAGGTAGGGCATCAGAAATTTGAAGTAGAGCGCAAATTTTCGATGCATTTGGAATACATCTGTTCAGGTGATGAAGGGGCATCTTTTCGAAAAAGTAAGCTTCTAGAACCCTCACTTTATTACATTTTTTTATACGCGAACTAAAACAGGTATCTACAATAAAAAGAAATAAAGGGACCAAACAAGAAGCATAACATAGTAAAAATATTCAATATAATTGCAGTCTTCGATTTACCATATTGCGGAATTGTCGTAGCACTTCGTCAATATCTTTTTTGTCTGTTCTTTTCCGTTCAAATGCAAGAAACACCAAACCTGCTATTATCTGGGGAACCATTGACATTCTTTGAGCTTATTGATAGCAATTAGTGTCGAAAAGGTAGGTTCTCACGAAGCAGTACTATATCCGATTGTTGTGACTGATGCAAATACATATCTCTGAAGGATTCCCTTTGTCGGTATAGAATTTCTAATATGTTTTCGCTCTGATCTCATCGACCATTCAACTCATTTAAATACCTTTTCGCAATAGTAGCCTCTTCTTTGGAGGACTTTTAATTCCTGCAAAATAATTGCAAATACGGATTTTTTTTTCTTCATTAATTTCCTCACAATAATTATATATTTTAATGTTGAACAGACTTAAACTTTGTCCAACTCATCAAGACATAAAATTGAATCTAGCATATCCTCATTGTCTTCAAATCTTCTGTTCATCTCAGCTGTTATTATGTCTACAGTTTCATAATATTCCGCTTTAAATTTCGGAGCTTAAATTATGCTTGCAGGGTTTTGTTCAGAAGGTGATGGACCATACAACATTTAATCCTCCAGATGTCTTGCCGTTACTTGTTTTTTCTGTTCTGGGAACTATTTTGAGACTCTTTTCTAGAATATGGTATTCTCAGCTTCTTCCAAAATTGTCTCGTACATCTTTTCTGACCTCAATTTCTTCTTGGACACATTTTATTATTGATATGGCATGCTTCACTCCCGTGCTTCGACCATATAAAGCCTGTAAGGCCGCATCAGCCGGTTGCAGAAAACATAATATATTTTTTGTTACTATCTTTGTCAGCCGAATTTCCATGTTTAATATAACGCCTTTGATCTCAATACTTTTTGCAATATCATCAACATAGAATTTTCCATTTTATCTGGGGTCTTCAAAATCAGAAAATAATTATCATATACGACTCTCAAATGTTCTGACCAAAGCTCTTCAAGTAGTCGACTAATCGTCTTACCTTCATACATGGCCGGAAGAGGTGGGAGGTAAGCAACGCAAATATGGCCGAGTAGTGGCCAACGAGGTAATAACTAAAGGAGATGCAATCATATGTAGGATCCGTGTACATGAGCGTACCAAAATTGCCCTGCATTTGTGTATGTTTCACTCCGCCATTTTTGGTCTTCGCTGTCAAATCCATACTTAGGATTGGATGGTTTTGGGCTTGGTGCATTGACGCGGGAAAACCCGTGAAATAACCGTAGGGGCCACGAAGCAAATATTACTCACAAACTTTTTACCACTGAACTTTTCTTCAAAATTATTAACTTTTTTACGTTCACGTTTGCAAATTCAATAAAGACTTTTGAGTATATGAAAATAAAAGCGATTAAAATTGCGCATAGGTTGTACAATTGTGTACAGGTGTACAAATTTTACGGCGCTTATGTACAAACAATATCAGTGTCATTGTGTTAGAATTGGGTACGCGATATTTTCTCATTTGCATCTCCTTTAGTTCTTACCTCGTTGGTAGTGGCTGACTGGTCAGTGTTGCCGATCATACAGACTCGCCGCGATGACTTTTATGATGTCGCCGTAGAAATGTCATTTTAAGGTAGGGCATTGCCCCTCTATGCCCTCTCATAGCTACGGCCCTACCGGAGTCTCAATTATATAAAATATCGTTCACTAAAGAATATTTCACAATTATGTCACACTACTATTAAGTAAAAATCATGTTTAATTATTTATTTACCACAATATCGCTAATTTAAATCCGAATTTATTTTCATAAACTATGAAATGTCAGAAATGTTGAACTGATACTCAATAGGCAGAATGCCCAAGGTATATAGAAGACAAGGTATTCCCATTAAAATTTTGACACACAGGAAAGAGAGAGAGAGAGGAGATAGAGTATTGTGTTCTCTGTACCGTAGTTTCGTATACATTTAACAATATTACGTCACCTAATAGGGGAACATGCCTGGCTGAAATATTTCTCACAGATTTTCAGAAATCCAAGATACTTCCATGCTTCTTTGACAACAGCGAAGATGTAGATATAATTAATCTGTTCAACTTAACTTACTAGAAATCTTATGCCAAGAATGCTTTACAGTGTATCATATTAATTTAAACTAACAATTATAAGAGAGAAGTTTTAGATGAATGTTCATAAATATGTATATTCACGCCCTGTTTTGAAAATATGCAAGTTATGTAAATCTTTATAGAGATTTTCGCATTTCTTTCTAAATCTTTCTTTATCGGGCAGTAAAATTAGATACGAGCGACTTCATAAATTTTGTCATTCCAAACAAACTCCGAAGTTCATTAGAAACATCGTGGACTGACTGTTTTCCTAATATAAGTACCAACGTGAAATGATTGTAAATATATGTACAAAACTTCATATCTCTAGCTCGAAATATTCTCAAGTAAAAAGCAAAATGACTGTGACTGTGACTGATCGTTTACGCAGCAGGTACATATATTATGAGAAAAAGCGGAACTTTTGTTTGCGAAATATTAACTTCGTCCATTTTTTTTTTTTCAATTACAATTCACATAAAATTTGAGGTGTATGTATCGCCAGTAATCCAAAAATATTTAGGCTTTGTAAATATTAAGAGTTCAATATTCGTGAGTTTCACATTCCATGTAAAATACAAATGATTCATTTTCACTTCTCCGATGAAAATTTTTAGTTTCACATTGTACCAAGGGAAACTGAGCTACAAATGTGAGTTATCACTTTGAGAAGGACGTAGTCCATGAACGTCGACGTATTAAATATTCAAAAGTCTTTCCTTTGCAAAGCAAATTAGAGGAGGAAAACCTGAAAATTTCTGAATTATAAGTCAAGACAATTAGAAGCAGAATGAGAGAAATAAAATTGAAGAAAGCAAGCTGTCTTGAAAATACTTAATTAGTTAAGTTCCCGTTCAAGAGTTTTCTTTGTCGAATTTCGTGTTCTTCAAGTTTCGAAATATCCCCCAATCTCTGAAAGTTTAATGCTTTTGCATGACTCTGTGGCGTGATACTGAATATTCGTGCTTTTAATTACATGCAAGAATTGAGCACGTTTTACTGGATCGGTCAGTCCAGAAAACAATTCTGCCCGGTACACATCAGACTAACTCTTACTGCCTTCAACATTTAATTGACACAAGTACGAAGTGAGTAGGCATAGCCTTTCAAAATATACAATTAACTTTTTTAGGAAATAGAGAATGGAAGCTGGAATGATTATGGATGAAGGCCCACGAGACCTACTACAGGAAACAGATGGCAGTAAATTCAATTTGAAAGTTCCTCAGTAGAAACGAAACTTCGTAAATTACTGCTACGGTAATTCATTTATATATTGATTTTACCTTGAAACAGACTCCTTCCAACGAACATTTTCATTTGCAAGGCCATTGACTAGACGATGGGCCAAGTTTATGGTAAATGCGGTCTTATTGGCTTCCTGCTGACATCTTTGTTTCTCGGCAAGGGCTTCTTGGAATTCAGATTGAATTTGAGATAGTTTTTCTTCAAGGTCAGCGATTTTCGTTTTTAGGTATTCAAGTCGTTCTCGTGCTTCTTGCAGTTCCTTTTGAGAATCTTGTAGAGCTTGTTGCTTTGGACCGACAATTAAGAAAATTTCATGATATTTGTGAAGATTAATAACATAAGCGCAAAGTCCTGCAGCTGCTACCGACTTTTGTACAATTTTATCGGGATTGAATTCTGGGTTCTGTAATGAAAAAATATTTTAAGATAAATTAATATTTGTATTTATATTTTGGATAGTATATATTATCAAGTAGTCCATCAGTATAAAGATTGAAACCCAACCAGTAATTGGCACCAGCGAATGTACACCAAAGACCACAACAGATTATTCATTATAAAATCATTTGGATACTGTAATTTGAGTGACAATCGGTGCGCTGGTGTGGACTCCATCTAAAACTGTAATGAAATTGGATTCTAATTTATCAGAGATGGATTAAATGGTAATCTACACGGGTTTCTAGGTATTTGATTTTCAGATATTTCTCCATAGATATGTACTTCTGTAAAATATTTTTCAATCCCTATAAAATTGTGTAAGTAGATTTCTAAATTGAAACAGGCTTCTAACATTTACAATTACCTATTTCAAATCGTTTTGAAAAAAGTTGAGCATTTTATCAGTTCACTTGTAGTGCCACCATGCTAACTTCGTGCTGGAAAGGAAATTAGTCGGAGTAATCTCAAAGATGGTAAGATGGTGTGTAAATTGAGGAGAGTTTTACTTGGATGTTAAATATTTATTTATATGTGTTGTTAATTACAGATCTATATAGTAAATTGGAATTTTCGTAAATTTCGTGGGGGATTCTAATTGGTGGAGCTATCAATTGCTGCAAGTTAAATGAGTTTTAAATGAGCTTAGCATGAGAGTTACAGAGCTTGTGGCTCAAGAATATCTGAAATCGTTATGTTATGGATGCTGAAATCGTTTGTAAAGATAATTTCTGAGGGGAAAATAGATAAAAGATATTCTATATGTCGGAGAGCTTCTCAAAAACGGATACTGGGTCTGCATCAGATTTGTTTGGGCTGTAGTATAGAAAATCTAAAGAACTAGAAGCGAGATCATTGAGTACATCTCTCTTTGACGGGAAAGAAAGACAGTAAGTGATAATTTATTCTAATACAATATTTTTAAAGCTTTTTGATAATTTAGTGTACAGAAAACATTGTAAACAAATATCATGTTATATATCTGCCATTAAATAAATCAATTTAATTTAATTGAATCGAACACTACCACCACGGTAGAAAATTACAGGAAAAACTTTACATCATTTGACAATGAAAAAATCGAAGATTTGATTGAGAATGAAATAGGCAAATTCCAAAAACTGACGAAGTTTTCCGAACATAATATTTATCAACGAAGTTCTTAAAAAAATGAAAAATTAATGAAAATTTCAAAAGAAACATGACGCAACAAAGCTTATGAAGATTTTACAATAAAGTGATCGACGGAGATGAAGACATAGGCAAGAAATAGAAGATCCACCAAATTGTTGACAATTACTTCAAAATTACCCCAACTAAAGATCTGTAGACCTGAATCAGCTCTTAAAGATGAAGGTAACTTTACTTCAACCAGATATCTGACGGAAGATATTTGTACAGGAGAGCTGAATATGGAAGTTCCTATTGGCAAATTTACCTAAACGAGAGAAACAAGGGCAGCGTAGTGATTGAGCTTGAGCAGTCTATATCTATCAGTGAGCGACACATAATTGTATGTCCAGCGAGCCCGAGCAGTCTACATACTTAATTTATTTTATTTTTATCTAGCCATACAAGATTCTTCATAAAGTTAACTTTTAGTTCATGCTAGTTTTGATTTTCAATGAAATGGCAATCGCCATCGTAATGGCAGCGAAGATAGGCCTTGATATGGAAATCAAGGGAATAGACAATACTATCCTTTCTGATAGTCAGGTAGCCTTAATGGCTCTGAGTAGCCCTCGGATAACATCTAAGTTAATAGAATATTTGGTAGAAATTGAGGATTAAGGCCCAAAGTGGTACGGTGGATGTACACAGCCATAGTTCGGCCCATCCTCTGCTACGGCTCCACGGTCTGGTGGACGGCACTGACGAGGAAATTTAACGCGGAAGTGCTGTCAAAAATCGAGAGGGTTGCTTGTATGGGAATAACTGGTTGTCTGCGCACCACGCCCACGACAGCACTGGAGATCATGCTTGACTTACTGCCGCTGGACCTCTATTGCAGGGGTTTAGCGACTATTAGTGCTGTCAGGCTGTGGACGGGGTTTGGTGGATGGAGAGAGGTTTTGGGCACTCCAATATACTCCAGAAGATAAACTGTAGTTATTGCAGGGAAGAAACGGACTACCAAGTACCAATCCTGACTTTTGGTGGGGTTATCAACTGCAATGATGCCCACCAGGAGTGATTGGGATGGAAAAGAGTTGGTCGTAGCATCCGATCTTTCTATATTTTTACGGATAGTTCCAAGACAAGTGCGGGCACAGGGGCTGGAGTGTACTACAGTGATCTATAGTATTATGGACTGACTGACAAATGCAGTGATTTTCAGGCCGAACTCGCAGCGATTTATCAGGCGGCAAAGCGCCCTCACGACACATATGCATATATACTGATAGCCAGGCAGCCTTGAGGTATTGGCTACAAGGCAAAGGGTACCCTATGCTGGGTACTTGGTCATAAGGATAGCTCAGGCAACGAGATGACTGATGAATTGGCAAAAAAAGGCGCTGAATTCGATAGCTCCTCTGCGGTAGCTTTTGTGAAGATCCCAATCGGAGCTATAGAAGATGAAATCATCAGGGGCGCCTATCAAAAGGCAAGTTTCCGGTGGACCAACAAGGATACGAACGATTTCTGCAGGAGCTGTAAGGACTCGGAGGAAATCGAATCCATCCAGCACGTACTTTGCGATTGCCCCGCTCTGATGAATAAAAGAAGTAGGCTATTGGGTAGCTACTTCTTTTCAAGTCTAGAGGAGCTGCAAAATAAAGAATTTAGGTATATCCTGATTTTTTTTGAGAGAAGTAGGATGGATCTAGGTAAAGAGTCTAAGTGATAGAGGCTAGTTGTCTTGCGGCACCCCTCTTACCTAATCTAACCTAACCTAACGTCTAAGTTACTGGAGGACTGAGGGTCGTCTGTGGATAAGTTGTGTATTCACAACAAAGTGCCCCTTTGGAGGGTTCCTGGTCACATGGTTATCGTGAAGAATGAAAGGCCTGACCTTTTAGCTAAGTCTGGCTCTGATTCTCCGGTCTGAAGACGGGATCCCGCCGTAGCCATTTCCAGCTCGAGTATCGGGTCTTACTTCAAAGTGGATGTTCATAGAAAGCATCAGCAGTAATGGGAGAAACTATTCTTCTCAAAAGGAATATCTCTGGTGTTCTCATGGGGCTCGGAAGGAAACAATGTAGAACTGTGATTGGTATCATCACTGGCCACAGTTTGCTTCACGCTCGTCTAACAAGGATAGGAGTTGTTGACAGCTCTTCTGCCTGGAAGGAGAGCCAGAGACAACCGCACACTTGTTGTGTGCTTGTCCGGCATTCGCCCGGAGCAGGCTGGATACTCTAGGTTCTGCCCTCGTATCCCTAGAGGAGTTGAAAAGCCTTTCTTACCAAGCCCTGATGCGCTTCATTAAGAAAACAGGAAGATTTTGGTGATAGAGATTCTATCAAGAAAGCCTCAGTGCTTGGGATCTCTCGTCCCCTGCCTTTAAAATAAAAAAATAAATAAAAAATTGCAATCAATCCATTTCTTACTTTAAGATAAACCTGAAGAGCCTCAATGATATTCGGATGAATATTATCCTTATCATAATTGACAAGGTCATTTAAAAATTGATCGACTTTCACCATCATTAGTTTAGCCACTTTCCAGCTCCTGTCTCTAGGAATTTTACCGTTTGGTGCTAAGAGTACCATTACAGCAGCGCAAACATTTACAACTGCTTTGGGTGGTGCTCCAAATGATTTCAGTTCCGTTAAATTATTTTTATTTAAAGTATTTAAAGCTGCTTGTGCTGCTATTAAGGTTGGTTCGGCTTTACGTAAATCCTGTTCACAAATTTGCATTTTTAACGAAACGTCTTCTTCAATAACTCGTACACGTCGTTCCTCCTCAGAAGCGACCATTTTCTCTTTTTTTACCTTTTCTTTTTCAGCACTAACCATTACAATTAATTTATCTGCTTCTCTATTTTTACCATTCAATTCCACTTCCTGGACGGCTAGTTGATCCTTTAAAGAGTATTAAATTGAATTAAAATCTGACGAAGGATATGAAGGATCAAATTTAATTTTAAATATTATCAGCATTCTACCTTTAACATGTCCACCTGCTTTGCACATTCCTTAAGCCTTGACATACCACTTTCCAATCGCTTAATTCTGCTGGAATATTCACTGCTTTTATCGACAAGTAATTTAGAGTAGAGAAATATAAATTCTAGAAAGGTCTTTGGAGTTGTGTAGTTGTAGCGCTTTTCATTTTGTAGAAAAATCTTAGATATTTGGTTGACTGTGTCGTGCACGTATGCCATAAAATGTCCAATTGAGTCAACAAGTTCCAACTGAAAAAATCTTTAAGAGGACTCAAATTACAAAAAAAAGCTGCTTGAAGTAAATTTACCGGAAGGACCTGTATTTCGGACAGAAATTTCTTAGAAACAGATTCTAGTGCAGAATTGGGCCATTCATGAAACCAGTCAATGGATGTCCGACTGGTTATGGCTGGGAATTTTCTTGCCCTAATTCGTAGGGTTGGACCAACAGGAGAAAAACATAGAACAATCTTAAGCAATCGACGTACTTTTTCTATAAAGAACCTCCAGCAGTTTTCTTTCGTATCTAATTCTCCTGACTGCTTTACTTCATTCCGAATGCCATTTGTTATAGTGTCCAACTGGTCCTCTGCAAAAAGGTCAGGAATTTCACCCGAAACTAACATATCATTCACAAACATAAGAATTGGCTCCTCAGGAATTTGAGCATCAGATATTATGAAAGCAGATGCTATGTTCTTTAATCCGACTTTTGTATAAAGACCACTTAAATCATTTCTCATGTCTTGAAGACCATATTCACGCTTTAGCTGTATTTGGAAAACATTAAGCGATGATATAAAAGCTGCAAGTCTTGCCAGAGTTTGTTTTCCTGAACCACCAACACCAATGAGAAGTGCATTTGCTCGTGGGCTTTCCAAGATTCGATTGATTCTGTTTGCGACAAATTAAATTAATGTTTACAAGATAAATTGCTATTACCAGAATTGAAAAAAAAACTATACTTTACCTACATACGTGAACCATTGCATCCTCGAACATTACTAGACTCATGTGACCTATGACATCGTTATAATTGGTTTGTGCTTCCGCCAGAAGACGATAGAGATGTGACCAGCATTTAACTGGTGTGTACTTTTGGTCCAGTAAAGACTGAGAAAAGTGGCAATAGATTAATGGTTCTGCAAAGACGTACTCCTCGTCGAAGTCTTCGATATCTTTCTTAAAGGCATCCTTTATTATTGTTTTAAATGCCCTAATGTCATGTTGGTCAACTAATTTGTCGTGATATACTCTGAACGCCTCATGTACATAAAGTCGTACTAAATCTTTTGGTTTTTGGCACGATTTGGTAGCATTCATCATTCCTTGAAATATGTTGGTCAAATCGCGTAGATTGAAAACGTAATGAAATTTTACGGCAGTTGGAATAAAAGCATATTCCACTCTACGATGTAAAGCAATTCCTACATAAACTAAAAGTTGTCCAATTGTTTTAGTTTCCTTACTGAAACTATATGCTGGATTTTCTAAATATTGGCTGAGTATAGACGAATAAATGTGCCTCAGAACTTCTTCCGTCGGGGAATTAACCGCAAACACGCAAAAATGTCTTTGAAGACGGGGATCAATAGTAAATGACCCAGCTGTAGGGTTCATGCTTGTAGCAAATTGACAATTTCTAATGTCTTTGACTGTTAATTTACTTCTATCATACCATTGCTTGTAATCCATGAACTGTCGAACTATTGTATGTGGCTGGACGGTTCCATATGCGTCCACCTCAGGCATGTTTAGGTCAGTTACGTAATAAATCAGGGACTTTTTACCTGCTGGACCAAAGCAACGTCCCGATTTCTTTTCAAGAGGCTTATCTAGAACTCTTTGAAACATTTCTGAGTTTGTGTAAAAGTTCATGTGTGTGGATTGTACTAAAATATCATTTTGATAACTGTTAAATATTTCTCTAAAAATGGTACTTTTTCCGCAACCAGCTCCTCCTATTAACATAACTGGGCGATTCTTTTCCATAAGATGATTGAGAAAGTATGAAAGGCGAGTCGTTTCAGCTGTTGGAACTAATATGTTCTGAAAAGGAGATAAATAGTTTAACATGTTTTTTTTTAATTAGTTCATAATAAGTATACGATAAATAGAAATGGAAAAATGACTGTTTTAATCAAGTGGCGGCCTTCAATTAAAGTGATTATGTATATTATAGAAAAATCTCCCGATGAGCACTTTTATTAAGGAATTCATCCATTCATAAGAGCAGGAAAACATTTATGAAGGAAACAAACCTTAATTAAAATTAATTCGTAAAGTAAAACACCACTTAATTTTACAGGGATGTAAAAGATTCAAATTTTGACTCCAGTCATCGCCCAACTCAAGATTTGAGTCCGATCAAGATTTGATCGGTCGTTCATCGCTCAATATTTGAGCGGACTCACTGGATGAGAGGTCTTGAACGCACTCACTGCTTGAATGGACTCAACTCTTGAGTGAACTCACTGCTTGAGCGGACACATCAGTTGGGTTGAAGGAGGGTCAGAAATTATTTTTGGTATATAATTTCTCCACAGAAAAACCTCGAGAGTATTTCAAAATAAACATTTTTCCGTGATAAAACGTCTTTTTACCGAATACAACATAGCACTGCCTAGTAGTGCTTCGGTGGACTGTTGTTTTTTAAATTGATGTATTTTATATTATTTTATTATTATATCAAAATTTTATGCGCTGAACGTAATTATAGTAAACGTCTTACTTTTGAGGCCTTATACATTCAAAGCACGCAAAACACAATGAATAGACGAACAGACACAGATAGTATACACACCATTTACTGCAGGCTCTTAGAGAATCCATAACAGTCTTAAATTTAAATATGTGGGAAAAATAAAAATAAAAATTTTGTGATTTTGTTATATTTATATTTATGTTTATTTAAATTCAATTTTCGATCGGATTAAAGAGTTATGTACAATAGCTCCTGAGTAAAAAATAGATTCAGCAAATTTTATTATAATAGATAGGCAAATATACTTGTATAGATAAGTGAAAGTGCTTCTGAGGACGGCAACGTTAGGCCAATAAAGGTTTATAACATGATTAATTAAATCTTTCATTAATCACTGACTGCTACACCTGAGAAGTTAAAATACATCAGAAAAATTATTAAGCATAGGAAAACTGACGTTAACTCCTGATAGATGTCGTCTAAATCACGAAAATTTTGAAATGCATGTGATGGTACATATAAATGGAAAAAATATACAATAAGACGCTGATTCTACGGAAAAATGTAAGTACAGTTTCCTCGAATTGAATTTTATTATTTTCAAGTATATGATATTTACTATACATCAGTACGATACCCATCATAAATAAAATACTTCTTATTGTTTCACTATCTTTGATTTATTTTTTAACATTTTCGGTAGCCACACTAGCATCTTTAGATATCTTTATTTTCAAACTAAAAATATATGCATAGCTAGGCTATGTACTCGACTATGATAAAATGGGAAGCAAACAGTGCCCTAAATTCATTAACGCAATACGTTTTAAACTATCCGTTAACAGATGTGATAGGTGAATGGTAAGAATGTCAATAATCTGTGTTCGAACCAAATCGCTTCGAGTATATTTTTCTTAACAGATACCTTCTGAAAAGAAAAAATGCTGAAAACAAAGCATGAACATTTTTATAAAACTAAATCAAATCTAATCACTCTCAGTCAAAACACAGATAAACAATCAAACAAAGCTATGTATTTATCATATTGTACAAATACAATACAAATATAGCCCCATCGGGCAAATCATTATCATATGTTTTAGCCGTTAGATTCATGCTAAAAACAATTCCTGAAAAGGGAACATTAAAAATACCATGCTAAAATTGAATTCTAAAAAGACAATAAATTCAATCTAATTACAATTTTCCTAAAAATAGGTAAAACATCTAACAAAAGCATATGTTGTCATGTAGGATACAATGCATGGCACAAATATAATCAGTCAAGCCGATCAATTTGCAACTTTATCGTTATGATCATTATAAGTATCATCGAACGGGAATTTATCTTTTTGCAAATATAATTTAATTTAACACAGCACATGTGAAGCTTTAAATTTCTTGTTGCTATATTTTTGTTCGTTGCTAGGCAAATTTTATCGCCAGTACCGTAAGATCACAGCTGCACTGCCAATTCTTGTAATCATGCGCCGTTGCTACTCTATCAGTGGTGTCGTGTGCAAGCAAGGGCTATATAAACGACAAGCTGACTGACTTCGACCTGTTTTTGTACTTGGCATCGCTTGGGGTAAGTTGGCTGTTAGGGACTAACATTTATATCGGGTATCGACTGATATTTCACTTTTAACAACTAACAATTATTTCTGGTCTCGACGGAAATAAACGCATCTTATTTCAGGTCTCGACTGAAGATAAGATAACACTTTAAGCCGGGTCTTGACTGACTTAAAGAATATTATCTCGGGTCTCGACTGAGATAGTATCTTACTAACATTAACACTTTATTTCTGGTCTCGACGGGAATAAAGAATTGTTTTAACCCATGGTTAGAACAAAGGGTCTTAACATTAGCTTAAAGCCAACCCTCAAGCGTCAAGTTGTGGATCGGTGAGTACCAGTCACTTGCAACAAAATTATAGTTATTCATATATCTATTTTACTATATATTTACTCATATATATATTTACATATTATACATTTCTTGTGCATATTTATTAAATATTATAATTTATCTTCATTCTATATTAATTTTACATATATAAATATATTTATATTTATTATACTCTTGACGATTTTTATATTTCAACTATTCTGACAATAAGTGCTTTCAGTGGGATACATAATTCTCTGACCCAAAACTTATATATCGAGTTTTATCCCAATACAACTTTTCTTAATAATCGTATATTCTAAGTGTGTGGCAATAAGTGTTTTCTAGTGTGTGTGGATCTCTGACCTAATACCTCATTACATAATCTGATCTTAATATAATTAGTGGGCAGTCTTAAGAAATAAGTGTGAACATTTATTGAAAGTTAAAAAATAAAGTGAATAGTGTTGATTCGTTGTTAAGAAATAGACCACTGATCTTGATCCAAATTGACCAGTGCATTCATTTCAGTCACTTAATCTAATTTGCGTATACGTTCTATTAACGGACAGTACAATCTGTGTCCAGCAGATCAAATAGTTTACTTTCAATGGTACGTTCTCCAGTGCTCAGTAAGTGATGTGAATTCTTATGTATAAATATCGATTCCCATGCATCCTATGCCTTTATTAGTTTGAAATTTCCTATGTGAATTTCATAGTCGATATTATTTAAAATGTGGTGAGCTATACTGGATCGATTGGTTTCGTTTTTTGTTATGTGTCTGTTGTGTTCCTTTAATCTTTCTTTCACACCTCTCGATGATTGTCCAATATAGGTGAGATCACACGAAGAATATTTTAAAGATTAAATGCCACTCTTACTAAGCGGATCATCCACATCTTTGGTTCTGCACAAAATACCTCTAAACTTGTTAGACGATACCGGGATAAACTTTCCGTTAATTTTCTTAAAGATGTTATTGAATTTACCGGTGTATTTTGGGTGATAAGTTATTCCTACTCGTTTAATATCCGTATCATATCTGCCTTTTAATGTTGTGAGGTCCTAATTCCATTTTTTATATTTTTGTTTATGGACTAGTGCGTCTATTAATCGAGTATGTAAGCCATTGATTCTTGCAGTGTTTTTGATGTATCTTAGCTCCGATTCTGTTTCTATCATTGGGATGTTTAATAATCGGTGGACCATAGAATTGAAAGCAGCCATTTTATGTTGATGACAATGATTAGAGTCTGATGTTATGTATATTTATGTGATTGTTGATTTCCTATACACACAAAAGGTGAGTTGGGTATCTACTGTCCTAATCAGCACATCTAAAAAGGGAAGAGTACTCTTGTGTTCAGGTTTACATGTAAATTTTATAAACTCTCGGTTGAGCTGCTGTGATTATTTAAAACGCGAACAAAGTCAAAAAAAGAGAGCAGCGTGCCGGTCAGCAAGCGACATCCACAGTCTTCTTTCCTTGTCTTACTGCAGAAGTTTTTCATATAAAAGTTGCTTGTATTTTGTTCAAACGCTATAATTTCCATAAATTTGTTCTACATGCTATTTGTTTTTTAAACTATTAGAAAGAAAACACATTTGGCTGCAATTTGTTTTAACTTCATTTTGCTGTGGGAGCGACAGTTTTGGGATTCAGGACCTGTTTAAGTGGAAATTTTAGTTTTTCCTCCATGACGAGTATACAAAAAGCAGTGAGAGTAAGCTCTTACTGAATGCTGTACTCGGCACGATAAGGCCTTTTAATATGTCGGTGATTTCGGCGACTTCATGGCTTGTATTATATTCCGAGTGTTACGATGTACTCCGTCGCCTTTGGCTCTAAGAACATTTACTTTCTGCAAGTGTGAAAATTAAAATCGTCAGAGCTCTTTTAGTACCTTTTTTTACTTATGAAAGTATAATCATTACTGCCGTATTTGAACTTTGACGTTTTGATCACATAAGCCAGTATAGAAATGTAAATCTGAACTGTTCCCTTAAAATATATCTGGTGCATGAAGCCCTAGTTTTCCTTTATAGGTTTATTTACACTAATAAGTCTGCGTATATTTGCAATGGTATAAGATTCTTGCGTTCCACCAGTCATGTAGATATTTTTATTCCTCTCTACTATACAGTATTGGGCCAACGTTCCTACTTAGTTCATATAACTCAAAAGTGAAACTCTCTTCCTGTGAACTAACAACGCCACGGGGTAAGCCGTCATATTTACGAGGCATCTTTTTCAATATTTATTGATCAAGAATTAGGTGTACGTCCGCTGAGCTTGAGAAATCTGTAATCTATTTAGGTTTGTTAGGTTAGTATTAATATTTTATTTTATTTATATAATGTATCCATCTATTTCTAATTTTTGAATTTTTCTTTATTTTTATATTATCATTATCATCTAATGAAATTTTTCTTTTTCTTTATCTTACTTTTTTTTTACTGTTTCTTTTTTTTCTGTAAGTTGGCTTCCCACGGCTGGTGATTTCACGCGCCGCGCTACGCAAGCAAGAACCAACACGCCGTGGGAAGTTCGTCTGTGATGAGGTGTCCGATCGTCGAGTCGGCAACTTCAAAGGCGCGTCGTGAGCCTGCACGAGGGGTCTCTTGGTGGCTCGAGCGGGCATGTCATATTTATTCAAAAATGGCTGCAGAAACGGCCATAATTTCTTCAGGAGGCATTTTGGAATGGATATTTAGTAGAAGGTAGGAGCCGCACCGTGCGTGCCGCAAATCAGCTCGAGCAATACGCACCGTGGGAGGGGTATAGGCGCGGCGCGGCCCGGCGGGAGCTTGTCCCCATTAAATGGCTTGGCTCGGGAAACCACGCGCCGTGGGAAGCAAGCTTTAGAAGCATCTCCTGTCTATACTGAAAAGATTTTTATATCTTGTTGTGCATTATCCTTGAAATAAATTGAATTGAATTGAACTGAATTAGCTAATAAGCTGGGTCTTTTATTAATAAAAAATTAGGACATACTTTTTCATTTTATACCAATTGTCTGGTTTTTATTATCGATCTTTTTTCAAAAGTACGCTTTTTAATTCAAATACCTACTATTATTAAATCTTTATTAAAATCTGTTATTATAATGTTAATAATTTGGATGTCATCTACCAATGCAAGCAAAAATTTTCAAGATTGAGCTTTTAAAGCAGGAAAATATCGAATATTTTTTAAAACAAATGTACTTTTGAATTATTTGCTAATTGTGATTTTCGAAAGTAAATATTCAATAATCAAATGTTCAAATAAGCATCTAGGCTATAAGAGCTAAATTATCTGCTTTTTGCGTCTATTAATCGCATCCATGTTCAGAATTGAAACAAATATACAAGACTTTCATGGAATATGGATAATGAAACATAAGTGCATTATCCAGAGAGAAAAATTTCAGCTTAACCAGAGTGCTAGACAAAGAAATTTGGCAAGCCGCAAAGTTAGCAAGGGTTTCTGGTCTCTCGTCAAAAACATCAGGAATAAATTTACCAGTTCTTCTATGTATATCTTCAGTACCTATTTAAAAATGGTGAAGTGTTTGTTGACTCCCTGTATAAAGCTAATATTTTGGCTGTGAGTTTCTCTTCAAATTCTCGTCTACCACCCACTTCAGATGAAACTTTTTTTCATCTCCCTTGCGAATATGTACAAGAGCTAATACACATGTGTAAGCGCCTCAATGTCTTCAAAGCCGGAGATGCCCTTGGTTTCTAAACCAAGTTAATTAAAAGCTGTACCCATTGACTTATAACAATGGACCGAGCGATTTGCTATTTCATGTGGCACAAAAATATTGTGTTTCTGGATGTCAGAGTTTGAGTACCCTTTAAAACGTTTACTACATAAAAACATGCACAACTCAGCCAATCAGATGAAATTTTACACCCGAAAATCGAATTAAATTTAAAAAATATATTTTCTTGTGTCCAAGTCATATTTTAATCGCTTATAAGAACTCTTATAAGAAATTAAACTCATTCCGACTTTAATTTTCGAAAGGTTATTTTTATCTGAATCCTGCGAATAAAACATGGTAAACACTATCATTACCTTAAGCGAACATAAAAACGTCAAATGGCATTAGATAACGTTCAGTAGGCGATATTTTGTGTTGGTAGCTCCAACTCTGCCATAGCGCGAAAGCGAAAACTATAAATCTTGTGCCATTCCTTCCTATAGGAAAATGACCATTTTTATAACTTATAAGTCAGTGGCAGTATCTCATCCTATGCTGAATCTCTGTGTAAACTATTATATCTGTCTTACTCCATAAGAAACTGGTCAATGGAAAATGGTAAATGCTTTATTGAAATAAATATCTAGTTTGATCGCTTGCAGATTGCTTTGTGCATGCAATACTGGCGTTGCATATGAAAGCCGCGCACATTCTTTCATTATTCAAAATACTTTCAGCCATACAGTCATATTCAATGATGTTTTTTGTCCCGAATCTTGCGAATGTAGAATCTTCTGTCTTTCCTTGGCTTACAATCTACAAAGGTTCAAGACTGATATATATTAGTACTTTCGATACTGTTTTCATATCTCCTTTTTTCCAAGTTGGGCTTTAAATCATAACGTTTACCCTGAGATTGGCTAAATAATACATATATAAAAAAAAATAATAGGAATATTCTGATATGGGTAAGGTAGTGCGATGGTTCGGGTTAATACATTCGCGACCGATAACGTGAATTCACGTCATTTCAAACTCTATTTCTGGCTGCCGCTGTATTTGACTTACGTCATTTCAAATTTTATCTCTGATTGCCGTTGACGTGAATTAACGTCCTTAAATTTATGTGTCTGAATGTGTCAAAATTAGGCGCTTTCGATAACCGCTATATCAGTAAGACAAGTGAGAAAGTCTCATTCCGTTATTGACATTGTCATATACTATGTTTCCATGCGGAGTTCAATCCGAATTTTATTCGAATTAGAGCACATTGAAATGAGAATTGAGTTGAGTTTTGATCAATCAATATTAACTCCACGAGTCGAGTTGAGTTGGGTTTTGTTGTATGAAATATTTCATCTGTCAACTCAACTCAAGCCATTCATGGAAACAGAATCGAGTTAACTCAGCTAGTAAAACTTAACGCTAACTCAATCCTAACTCAACTCTGGCTCATGGAAACATAGCAATAGACAAACTAATAACTAAAAAAATTGGGCAAGTACAACAAAATTCTGCAACGCCTCGTTCGAATATAAAATTGACGATGTCACGACGATGCCTCGATGTGTTGACGTACCCGAAGGCATCCCAGCAATGTCTCGCTACAATATAAAATTAATGTTGCCTCGACCTGATACAATTCTTTCTTAGAAATTTGCTGGAAATTTTTCTTTTCGAATTTTTATACATTTTTGGAGGCCGACAATGACAGACATGAAATTATTACATTTGAATTTAACTCCAGTCTGCCACCAAAATAAATAAAAATTCTGCGAAACATTTTCTGTAAATTTCTAAAAACAAATAAATGCTTATCTAGGCGTATACGCTCACAAATGTTGTGAGGGGTCCAGGAGTGGAACAAGAGCTTTCTTTAGATGAAGCTATGATACCCTGTTGTGAAAAATTGTATAATCCGGGTAAAATAACAAAGTTTCAACATAGACACTGTTCTTTGGATTCTGTTCTATTATTTAGAGGGAAGAAATAGTGTCGTGGTTTTCAATGGCTCCAGTCAGATCCTTTCGAACAAACCTCGGGCGTTCCTCAGAGTACAATACTCTGACTTTTCATATTCCTAATTTATATAAATCGCTTACCAATAGATATTACATCGCTTTCTTTGCTTTATGCTGACGATGCAAAACTTTTTAGGGTAACTTATGATGGAAACGATTGTAAATGTCTTCAAGATGATATTGTTAAGCTTGAAGGTTGGTGTAAGGAAAATTATCTTGCCTCAATATCGATAAATGTAAAACTATAATGTTTTCCAGAAAGCGTTATATAATCTACTTCAACTACAAAATTAATAATATCTCGATATCACGTTTAAATAAAATAAAGGATTTAGGAGTTACCTTTATTTACAAACTACTTTTCGCTTCCCATGTAACCCTTATTACTAATAAAGCTTATCTCATGCTGGGCTTCATTTTTCGCGTATGTAGATCTTTCAAGGGCAGTGCTGCTTTTATCAATCTTTTTAACTCATTGGTGAGAAGCACTCTTGAATATGCTTATCAAATTTGGAGCTCCTTCTATTCATGCTACAGTAATCAAGTTGAATCTGTCTAGAGAAAGAATCTTGTTGTTTAAATTAAACATCAAAGAGATGGAGATTACCTCTTTTTAACCTGCCATCTTTAGAACACTGTCGCATGTATCTAAACTGCTTATTTTTGTATAAACTTCTATCCCGATTTGCTTTTCAAAATCTGTGTAAATATCCCAACGAGATACTCAAGACTCCATGTTCCGTTTAGAGGACCCTTCTGTAGAACCAACCTCCGAGTTAAGTCACCTTTGGTAAGAATGCAGAAAATTTTTAATTCTAATTTTAGCAATACAGATGTCTTTTGTTCTGACCTTCTGACGTTTATAAGATCAGTTATAACGGATATAAAACAATTTCCAGATTCTTAGCATATTAATGGTTTTTCAAATTAATATTTGTCGTTTCCTTTGCCTTTCTTTGCTTTACTTTCAATCTCTCATTTTATTTTGTTATATAATTTTGTATTATTTGATTATTTAGTAATTTTAAAACTTTAGTTTATCATTTTTATATCTATTTTTTTGTTTTACATTAATTTTTCTGGATTTGCTTCTCTTTTTGTAGTTATAGTCTATTTTTATATGAATTTTTGTATTATTTTGTATTTTTATTTTTAGCTTTTACAATTTCAGTTTATCTTATTTCACATTTATTTAAAACTTTTGTTTATTATATTATTGTTTGGCTTTGGTTCTCATTTTGTAGTTTTAGAATATTTTTCTATATTTCTTCTTTTTATTTTTATTTTTTTATTACAATGATTTACTGTATTAACTATTCTGAAGCATTGCGTTATTGGATGGTGTCTGTGTAATATCTTCTTAACTTATCGAAATAAATAAGTTTTTGCCGTCCTCCTTTCGTAGTTAGAGCTCCACAACTGGATTATTTTAGCTCAGTTTCTTTATTTCATTGCTATATGTTTTTCAAAAATCAAAAACTCACCCAGATCATTTTTCCATATCGAAGTTGAGTTTTCCGTTTAGAATCACCTTTCGCTCTCTTGTATTACAAATACAACTATTTTTGCATTTCTTCATTTTTCTTTCATATAAGTTTAGCACTCTTGGATTCAGTGCCTTAAGAGGAGTCAGTACTCATTAAAAGTTTCAATTTATATTCCAGCGAACCTGTAGGTAATAAAATTTACTATACGTAGGTTTGTGTCCTGAAAGTGAGAAAATTCATATAAAATTAGCCTAGACCTAGACCACAGAGCACATTAGAGACATCTACCGCAAAAGAAAGAACCCCACCATCCGACAAAACCATACAATTTAAGATGAAAAATGAAAATTTGCAGTTCGCATAAATTGAAAATTTTTAACGAGAATTAACTCTCCTCAATTTTTTTTTCCCATAATTGTTATATATGCTATTTTGCTTTGTATTTAAACAACTGTCAAATAAATATTGCAATTTCTCGCCGGTGAAATGTCTGGAGAAAAAACAAGTACTATTAGAAGCAAATAATTATAAAAAGCGCCACTAAAAATGAAAAACCTCGACGTTATTTGCTAGGTCGAGGCTTTATCTTTCTAAAACAGTCACAATTTAAAGAAATGAGAATACCTACTCACAGGAATTTGATTTAAAAGACTTCAACTTTTACCATTTTTTACAAGTTTCCGAGCTAATATCTCCATTCCAATACACTTTTTTTTAAATTTTTTCCAACGTTATTTACTAGATTTCCTCATTACCTTTAATTTAAGATATAAATCATTATTCTGCTACAAATAGTTTGCCAGAAATTCGCAAAATTGTAATCTTGGTCTGACTCCTCTTAAGAGGAGCTGGCATCAAAATTGAAACTTTTGCTGAGTACTGACTCCTCTTAATAAAAGGATGGTAGAAAAGGAAATAATTTAGTTGAAATCTGTAATTTTGACTTTCCTAAATTCGAAATGAAGGGAGGAAGGAGTTGAAGAAACATCGATTATTTATTTAATCAATTTTAAAACATAATGATCATCATGATTATCATCTCATCATATCATTCTTCGTTTAAATTAACTTCTTCTTTAATGGGAGAAGTCTATATTCCACATGTATTGGCTAGAAGATTTTGGATGATTCGTATTTTACGAAGAAAATATCAGAACCTGAACTAGTCCCAAGCCCTCTCCCTCTCACAGCTCTTCCACAATTAGATGTGTATGCCTATGTATGTCGGTTTAGGTAGAGTAGATGGAATTGTTATCTTATTCCCTTACCTATTTCTATCTCTATGGCATAGAGTATTGGTCCTGTTCCCAGAAAGCTAGACAAATATTTTCTGGGCTACATTTAAAGTAACAATTAATAAATATATGTATTTTAGAGGTGACGTTCCAAAGTTCTTGGAAAATTTTCTTAGAATTATAACTAAAAACGTTTTCGAGCAATATAGAAGTCAACAGTAGTATCTATCACTAAATGTATACAAACCGTCACGTTTGCAATATCCATGCTATAAATATTACCTGACTTGGAATCAAATTGGGCAAAAGTAAAGAGATGATTGCCGTAAAAAAAAAGGTCACAATATGATTCAGAAGTCATTCACAAATTTTTGGTAGGTATATATGTACGTAATATGTGTATAGGTAATAAAGTTTGCGTCTTTCCAAATGAAGGGAGGTTAATGTGAGTAAAATAGTACTAACGATATGTGTCAGGGGAGAAATTATGGTTAATGAATTTTGGAAAATTTCATTCTACTCCCTCATATTAGATGTTTTGGTGAAAACAGCCGGTATAACATCAATGACTCCGACTCTTGTTATTGAAAAGTCATCCTGTATGTTTAGTGTATATCTACGTGAGATTCGTTCGAGCTAAAATTAATATCCGTAGAGAAGGAAACAGATATTCTATTTATTACACTAGGTTAGCATCAGTTTTACTGCATTCATGATTTGTGACACTACTCAATTTTAGATTACACGACATTGTGTTTTTGTTAATTTCACTTGGGGTTTAGTAGTTTGGTAACGTCTGCGATGACATTTTACAGGAGACAGAATTATGAGATCTATGAAACTCATTCCCTGTTTGGGGGGTTTGTTTTCCTCATTTTCTTCACATTATTCCTGTGAAAAAGTAAGATTTCAATGATAGAAATAAACCAGGAAATATTTTTTAGAAAATTTGACGGTTGATGTTTATATTACAAAAATTAGTACAAATATGTTAAAAAGCGGTAATGAGTTTTTTACTCTTTCGAGACCCGTACAATATACGAGTCTACAGGTAATTCTCAACCTACTGTATATGAGCAGTATATATTATTTGGGGACATATATAGATGGGATATTAGAGAAAAACTCCTAGTAACTCCCTTTTAACTTTAATTGAAACCTTGATGACTTTCAGCCCTCTAATTCAGTGGAACATAAATCAAATTATAGTGTCTCTATACAGCCCTGCAAGCAAAGCCTACCGAAAGTACAAACACAAGAGTCAAAAATTTACTGATGTTAGTGCGATTGCACACATTTTATGAAATTCTAAACAACCGCAGTAAATATCGGGAAATTTTCCAGGTAGTTTTAACAGGAAAATTAACGTGAATGTGATGACAAGAAGGGTGTTGTAGCGTATAGAAATTAATAGTTCAATAAGTTCCCGAAAAACCAATTCCAAAAGAACAAATTTATTATGTACCAAAAACTCGTACCAATAAAAAACAAGAAACACAATCTGATTAATTGATTAATTATTTAAAATTATTTAACACACATGTTCTCCTAATCTAGAACGCTACAGTTTGATATTTGTTTGACAGAATAAGTTCCCGAAAAAGAACTTTTTGTTTTCTACGCCTTCTAGCACAATATATAAATAAAACTGAGCAGGTATGTTTTTGCTTGTTTACTGAGTTGAGTATTGCTCACTACATAGCTCCCCTTTCAGCATAAGCGACTTTAAATATATTTTTTATTAATAGCCTTGCTAAATGTTACTGTTTTTCTAATCCTTGATTTATTCAAGTCGTTTATATCACGAATTGTGAAACAAGGTTTTAATCTATCTATTGATACAGTCGTGTGCCTTCCTTTTATATTCAAGATGTATTGTTTCCTAAGACGGCGAATTATTTCGTAAGGGCCTTCATATGGGGGGTGTAAGCTTGCTCGACTTCGGTCTATTCTTACAAATGCGAAACCGCACGACTGAAGCGATTTTGGTACAAAAGCTCTTGAATTATCGGGGGTCCTTGTCTCCGAGGCTTTCATTGATTTTAAACTGTGTCGTAGTTTATCGATGAAATTAGTTGGGTCAGCAGGATCAACAGAAGGCGTCTCGATAAAAAAATCGCAGGGAAGTTTGAGTGGTTGGCCATACACTAATTCAGCGGGTGTGCTTTTAAGATCGTCTTTTATGATATTGCGTAAACCGAGCAGAACTATAGGCAGCTCTTCATACCAGTTCACTGTATTTCCTCTGGCTATTAGAGAGTCTTTCAACTGCCTATGTAGCCTTTCCACCATACCATTCGCTTGAGGGTGGTACGCCGTTGTCCTGATTCGCGAAGTCCCCAAAAAATTTGTGAGTTGGGTAAATAATCGACTTTCAAACTGTCTTCCCTGATCTGTTGTTATTACACTTGGTACTCCGAATCTTGCGACGTATTGCTCTATAAACGTTTTAGCTACTGTTTTCGCACTTATATCCTTTAGAGGATATGCTTCTGGCCACCTTGTAAAACGATCGACGATTGTGAGCAGATATGAAAAACCGTTTGAGGGTGGTAATGGTCCCACTAGGTCCATGTGTATTTCCTCAAAACAGCCTTTTGGTGGATTGAATCTTTCGATTTCCGTTTTCGTATGTCTGACTATTTTGGATTTTTGGCACTGTATACATGTCTTTGCCCAAATCGTGCAATCTCGGTTCATATGTGGCCAAAAATAGCGTGCAGAAATTAATTTTTTGGTGGCCCTTATTCCAGGATGTGATAATTTATGTAAAGATTCAAAAACTTTCTTCCTAAGAGTTATAGGAACAAATGGTCTTATAGTTTTAGTGGAAATTTCGCCCCAAATGCTTCCGTGGAAGTAAGGCATTGTCATAAGCTTCAACTTGAATTTTGATTTTTCTTTATCAGGGTGGTTTTGGATTAGGAATTTTAATTCTTGATCTGTCTGTTGTTCTTTGAACAACGCATTAAGATTAAAATCGGTTTCATTTAGGTCCACAGCTTCGTTCTCAAATGATCTGGACAAAGTATCTGCAACTATGTTTTCATGTCCCTTTATATGTTTTACATATATTGGTGGAGAATTGAGACACATATTTCAAATGACGCGTCTGTCTAGGGCTTTTTTCTGTTTTTGAATTCATCGCCGTGATAAGTGGCTTGTGGTCAGTAAATATGATGAATTCGCGACCCTCTACAAAATGTCTGAAATGCTTAACTGATTGATAGATTGCTAGGAGCTCTCTGTCGAAAGTTGAATAATTTTTTTGAGTATCATTTAACTTTTTGGAGTAAAATTCTAACGGTTCCCAGTGCCCGTTGTTGAGTTGCTGTAGTACTGCACCTATTGCAATATTGGAAGCGTCTGAAACTATGCTGAACGTTGTATTCTCGATTGGGTGGACTAATAGGGTTGCATGTGCGAAAGCATCTTTTACTTTACGAAAACTTTGTTCGCAATCTATTGGCCATGTAAATATTCTCGCCTTTTTAGGTATTTTTTCAAGTTCGGTCAAGTGTTTGTATATTGTAGACAATAGTTCTGCCAATTTGGGTACGAATCTGTAGTAATAGTTTACCATCCCCAAAAATTTTTGAATTTGCTTAATAGCTTTTGGTTCAGGAAATGTAACTATCGCGTTTACTTTTTCTGCTGATGGTTTAATACCATCTTTGGTTATTTCATGACTTAGGAAATTTAAGCTTTTTGTTCCAAAAATGCTTTTTGATGACTTTATATTCAACCCAAATTCATTAAGTCTTTTAAATACAATTCGCAAGTGTTCTAAGTGCTCGTATTCGGTTGCACTAGCGATTAAAATGTCGTCAATATAGATGTAAATGAAATCTAGTCCATGGAGTACTTGGTTCATAAAGCGCTGAAAACTTTGAGCAGCGTTTCGTAGCCCAAAAGGCATTCGCATGAACTCGAAAAGGCCGAACGGCGTCGTAATGGCCGTTTTATGAATATCCTCGTCCGCTACGGGGATATGGTGATACGCACGAACTAAATCTATTTTTGAAAACACAGTTTTACCCTGGAGTTGCGCTGAAAAACTCTGGATGTGCGGAATTGGGTACCTATCCGGCACTGTTACCGAGTTTAACTGGCGGTAGTCACCGCATGGTCTCCAGTCCTGACTATTTGTTTTAGGAACCATATGCAAAGGTGATGCTGCTGGTGATGCGGACGGACGACAAATACCCAACGCCACCATGTGTTCAAACTCCTTTAAGGCTTGCTTGTGTTTAAATGTAGATAAACGTCTCGGGCGCGCAAAAGGTAAGTGTCCTTTTGTTATTATGCGATGTTCAACTTCGTGCTTTGGAGGTAAGTTATAATTGGGACTCGAGGTTAATTGAGGAAACTCGAGCAATAACTTTCCATATATGCTGTTAATATTGTATTGCATAGGCGTAGGCACGTTAACATATGCCGAAATCGCATCTATTGAAAGGTTAGTATTGGTGTCAATTAACCGTTTATTTTTCACGTCAACGATTAAATGATGCTTCGAAAGGAAATCGGCTCCTATAATGGGCCGGCTTACAGAAGCTTGTATAAAAATGTGAGGGTAATTACGGCGTAATCCCAGATTTACATTTAAAAATTTTGTCCCATAAGTATTTATGACACTTCCGTTTGCTGCGGATAAAAAAAAATCCGGAGTTCTGGAGCAAAATGTTTTGAATCTATTGAAAGGTATAACGGACAAGTCAGCGCCCGTATCAATTAAAAATGTGAGGTTGTTGTCTTTATCATTAACAAAAAGGCGGCGTGATTTTATTGTCCGACTGTCTGCCGCGATAGCAATCGGACTTAAAAGTTTGTTTGTGAAGAAAAGTTTTCTTGCCCCGCTTGGAACTCACAAGGTTGAACGCATTTAGTAGCATTCTCTCGAAACCTATTATGATACCAACAGAAACGATGGTCTCTTTTATTTTGCATCCGGCGGCTATTACTACGACTTTGTCTTCTTTGAAAATTCTGTCCTCTTTCTGTTCTACCGCGTGAGATATTTGTCTTCGTCAACATCGTCTTTAATTCGCAAATTTGTTTTTCTAATGTAAGAAATCTATCATCTGTATGGGAAGTTGAACGGTTTCCTTTATTTTGCCTGTCGTCAATTGCACAAATGTCACCTGAACAAGTAGCTTCAAAAATTTTATCAGCTAAATTTATTAATTCTGATACTGTTTGTTTCTCTGCCGCCAACAACGCAATATTTATTTGTTTGGGTAGTCTTCGTAACCACAACCGTTTAATTAAGTCCGCACTAAATACACCTGAATTGCCTGCTAAAGATACTAGAGACCTATAGAACTCTGAAGGCTTTTTGTCGCCCATTTGAGCATTTGAAATAATTTGCTCAAACTTTCTCTCTTCGCTGATAGATAAACGATCAATTAATGCAGTTTTTAGAGTATTGTAGAGATTTTCTCGTGGTGGACTTCTGAGCAAGTCTAGAACGGAAACAACTACATCCTGAGGAAGTGCGGACACGATATAATCAAATTTTGTACGGTCTTGTGTAATTTGCCTTATATTGAATTGGGACTCGACTTGAATAAACCAAGCCCCAGGACAATCTGTCCAAAATGGAGGTAATTTTATAGAAACGGCCCCTAAAGTGGGTAAAATATTTTCACCAGTCACGCCGCTATTGCCTCCTGTGGAGCTATTTTTATCTTGTTCTTCGTTTTCCATATTCTTACTCACTTAAAAAAAAAATTTGAAGAATATTAACTTTAGAAAAATGGTACGAACCCCTAATTTTAAGGTATTGACAATTGCAATGAAAATGGTTCACAAAAAAAATTATTCAATTAAATCGCTAGCGGCTGTTCAGTCAAACAAATAGCAAGCCATCAATGCGCTCCTCACAATTTTCACTTTCTCTTTTGATTTCTATAATCATTATAGGTGTGTGATATATAATGAAATTTTTACACATATATATATAAAATTTATGTAATTATTATATGCAGCTATGAATGCTATATATGTACTGATTTTTATTTTGTTTTACCTTATTTCTTTTTTTAAATTAATTAAATATAAAATTTCCATTCCTTCTTTCTATGTCCGAGCTGCATCAGTAGCCTCCTAGCCTGCCGATATTGTGTTCGGAATTTACAAGTTGTGTTATTCCTTTGCGGCAAATTAGTCCTTTATGTCCCTTTTTTGAGCTACTCTTTTTTAAAATTTTCTGTGCATGCCGTCCAGTTTGTCGGGGTCACCAATTGTAGCGTATAGAAATTAATAGTTCAATAAGTTCCCGAAAAACCAATTCCAAAAGAACAAATTTATTATGTACCAAAAACTCGTACCAATAAAAAACAAGAAACACAATCTGATTAATTGATTAATTATTTAAAATTATTTAACACACATGTTCTCCTAATCTAGAACGCCACAGTTTGATATTTGTTTGACAGAATAAGTTCCCGAAAAAGAACTTTTTGTTTTCTACGCCTTCTAGCACAATATATAAATAAAACTGAGCAGGTATGTTTTTGCTTGTTTACTGAGTTGAGTATTGCTCACTACAGGTGTCACTAAATATAGTATGTATAGTGCAGAGGAGAATTTCAAAATTTGGGTATAATTGAATTTTAATATTGAAATATTGAAAATATATGAAGATTTGAAATTTATTAGTCTTTTTAAAAAATATTTTTCAATTTAATTTTACAGAGAAAAGAAAGAAAATGCAATAAATTTTTACAATTCAATATATTTTAAATGTTCTAATGTCAACACTAGAGTTTGTCGAAACTGCGACGTACGACACTTTAAATCTGATGTAGGGGAGCCCTGGGCATAATGACGAACGATTTTCTGTAGATTTTTCTTAAATTCCTGAATCGGTTTCTTGAATTTTTAAATATACCAATACAAGGTAGGGTCCATCAAGGACAAAATGTGATATAGATAGCTACCGTCTAGTATCCATATGAAGTGCGCTGTTCTGGAGTGATGACTAGTACGTCAATATGCATAACATACGGGGGCAAAATGACGAAGCACTCAGGGCATAATAACGAATTATATTTAATATATGAAATGACATCTCTTTTTATCACAATATATTATTATTAATTAATAACCGTAATGAGCCTTGCAGGAATATGGTTTTTACAACAAAATTATACATTCTAAAATGAGAAACACCTCAAGTTTCGAATTCGAAAAATGCAAGTTCTTGGATTTCGGAAGTTTTACGATAAATAGATTGACATTTAAAAATTTCTTTAGTATTCACAAAACTGGAAAAAATATTGTTCTTACAAAATGCTGATTTCTGGAGTTTTGAGCAATCAACGTCCAAAAACTTCATATCTTTCGAAATGCTAAACACACTAATTGTTGGAGTTATTTTCCTTGACAAAGAATTTTCGTTTAATGGTAGATTATTTCTTTTGAATCCGCTATTCGTTGAGCATACCAGAACGTGAAAATCGAAAAATAATTATGCCCATACAAAGCTCGTCATTATGCCCGTAAAAACTTAGTCATTATGCCCCGTAAAAATTTAGTCAATATGTCACGCAAGAACTCGTCATTATGCCCCACTACACATTAGTTTTTTTCGGAAATGTTATGCAAAATTTATCGTAAACAAATATGAAATCTGTTATTATCCCGTCAAGCTACACACCATAAATTTACTAGACTTACTCACAATTCAAATTAAAAACGCCTAAAATATTGCAAAATTCGTCTGCTATTTTCGTACAACAAACATAGATTAATGTGAAAACAATGTTGAACATATGTTGGCAATACTTAACCCTGCATTCTGGGTATAGCGTGGGTTTAGAATAAAGCTGCTTACAGATAATATTCATTCGTCACTATGCCTCGTTCGTCATTATGCCCCGGGCTCCCCTATACATTTCAAATAGTTATTGCCTACCAGATAGAATAACTAGTTGTGCTAACCAGTTAAATCTGTAGTTAGTTAACGAGAATATTATCCAGGTAATTAACCAGTATAGGTAGGTAATAGAAGCCAGAAGCTTACATACGTAGAAGAAAACGGTTATGAAGAACTAAACATAAAGAACACATAAGTACTATCCGCACTTTATAACAGACCAACATAAGTTATAAGCAGACATTTAGTTGATAATAATTACATTACACCAATAAACAAATTGAGCAAAACTTTGTGAGGTCCGTTACAGTAAATTTTAAAGTCTCAAATATTGTAGAGCTGGATATGTGCATTTTTGTGTTTTATTTTCTTAAAAGGAAGATAACCGAATTGGTCCACCAAGTGCGTGAAAAAAATATCAATTAAATCAATTAATGCCATTGCGATTCAAGGAGAAAACCTAAATAACTAGCAGCAAATTAAGTTAAGCTCACTGGATTTGTCATTATCATTATTTGTTTCTTAGGGATAAAGAGCGGCGGGCACGGCTTGCTGAATGTCGCTTAGCAGCAAGATATTGTAGTTTCCTGCCTTTGCGTCACAATACATTAATCCAGGAAGGTTCTTACTTTGTCAGATGGGTTTTTGAATTTACATTCTAGGCCTTGTGATAATTTCTTACACGATACAATCTATAAATGACCAATTAGTAATGTGTTTGGATCGGGAACCGAAAATAACCATTATGTTACATAAATAATGATTTGATTTTTAAATGAATAGGACTAATCTTATCCTCATTAAGTGAACTTAAAATTGCTGGCGTAATTTAAAAAAGTATAATATATTGAATAAAATAGGAATTTTTGATTAATTTGGTTTTGATTATCGCTTAACCATTATTTCACAACTGCGTTTTGTTTTGTTAAACGATAAAAGTTATCATCCAGCCCTTATAACTCTTGTTAATAATAAGAGTTATTTTTCGGTTTTTACTTTATTGGTTATCCATTCCTCACAAATTGAGTTCATTTTTTTGGTTGATCCACAAGAATTACACTGGTCGGCACGGCTTCTGTGACATAAATTCTATTAGACGACTTAATCAAACCTTAGATTATATAGCAAAAAGGATAGGCTATGAGGAAGAAAAACTTAAAATTTTTTCTACATACAGTAGAACCGCATTGATGTGTTCATTTTAGCCATGGAAGTAGTACATAATTTAGTGGTTGAGATTTTACTAAGTATTGAAAAAATTGAATATAAAAGATCCCATTATATCGAAAAACTTTTAAATTAATTTTTAAATTTATCTTAATATATGAAAGCCACGTGTCACAGTGTTTGTACACGATTTCAACGAAATTTTGTGAATGTGTTTGGTTGGTTCTAGCTTGAGAGATAGGATAATGTTGGGCACGATAGATGGCGCTGTTGTCGAAATCTAAAAAACTGCCTGAGAACGCGTCGGTGCAAATATAATTTCAAAAACGGACTAAATCGGGCAACTCCTTCGTAGGGGTGCCGTGCACCGCTTTGTGGTGTTGCAATACAAAACTTTAGTTTTTTATTATATATTTTGAAGCAGCCTGAGAACAATATTTTTATAGAATAAAAACTTGAAAATTTGAACCGAATATTTTTAAGATCTATTTTGACATTTTTTGAAAATTAAAATCATGGAATTTTTATAATTTACCCCATTTATAACTATTAAGGAATCGGGATATCAGGTACTCAGGTATGCACTGTATGTGTAGTGTATACCTGAGTAAGCCACTCAATCCGATTCGCATTGGACTTGGTTGAACTTGTTTTGAGGTTTCTGAAAGTAAATATTTCAGAGCTCCGAGATTTCAGTGAAACTTTGTAAAATTTAATAATTTCAATTAATATTATATATTTGAAATGGTGTTGTTTCGGAAGCTAGAAGCATATAGTTTTATTGAGTTCAGTATTTTGTGAAATTAAAGCCGTTGGGATATTAATTTAGCGTGTTTATTTGTGTGGTGCATGTTGCAGTAACAATCGCCGAATTTCCAGGGGAAAATCGTTTTTTACGCAATTGAATCTCCGTCTATTAAATTCAAAGCGAGTCTACTTCACAATGAGTTGACGACTGATTTTATCACCTAGTGTTGGTTTATACAACTTAATAAAATGTACACAGCCTCAAAATGATTCCAGTGTTTTATAAATCAATTTTGAAAATGCGGGTTAAATTCAAAATGGTTCCACTCCTGATGCATATAAGCAACAAAGCATGCCTATTCTATAGCGTAGCAAAGTTCTTTTGTTTCCATGGGAATTCATAACAGTTGCGATCATCCGAGAATTAAAGTGAGGTTATTCCTTTTTATAGTTATTGTGGAGCGAAAAGTCAGTGTTAATCTGCACATTTTTCTTATTGTCATCTGAGTTACAAAGAAGAGCATTGCTTGAGCATGAGCAGAAGTAAGGTAATTATTTGAGCTCAGGGGAGAAGCATTGCTTGAGTAGTAGTTAGTCAGCAGGCACTCGTTTAAAAGGATTCTGTGAAATAGCTTCGGCAGTATATCATCGCTTGTGTAATACGAATTTTGAATACTATACGACTGGTAGCCGACGGATGTGGAGGGCAAAACAGGAATATATATATAGTTGGGATGTGTTTGTACTGACTTACAGAAAAGTCCCGCATAATATTAAATCCATCGATGTGGTTTTCCCTGTTATTAGTCATTCATAAATACCTCCAGACTGAGTTTTTAGTTAGCCGGCGATTGTTGCCCAGCGTTAGATCTTAAGACTGAGACTTCTGCAGTAATAAAGTTACCCGGTAACTGGCATTTTATATTTAATTCATAAAAACGATTCATTATAACAAAACAAAAAAAAAAAACACCGAACCGTTCGACTTGTATCACAGGAAGCATTCTTTATAGATCTGATATTGGAAGCAGCGGCTCGGTTACAAAGCATAGCAAAAGTATATCAGCGATGAATCCAATGACGAACTAACCAAATGTTAAGAAAGAAAGATGTTGACAAATTCATGCAGAAACACTTTGGAAATGATTGAAAACAGTTTGAAAACTTGTGATTTTACAAAAAAATAGATTCTGCAATATATAAATTGAAGTGTAGCAATGAAGAAGGGGATTCAATTTGCGAATTTGTGATAATTTAATGTTTTTAAATCGTTAAAAACTGAAGTTAATTTAATTTTCTGTTATTTCTTTTAATACGTAATAAATAATAGTGAGACTGAATTGAAACATTGTTTTTATTTCACTCCAATAAATTTACTACTAAATATGTCGTTATTTTCAAAAGTCATTTATTCCAAGTAAATTATTTTGAAAATACTTAGATCTATTTCAACTGGTGGGCATCAAAATGGTTCTATTACAAATTAAATATTAAAATTGTGAAAAACGCTGTTGCTCTTAATTTATATATAATTTTATAATGGAATAGACCCGCTTTGAAGCTAGTAGGTAGACACATGTATTAAAAAAATATATCATCTTGTTTTATAATTATTCGTGAAATTTGTTTTTAAATATATATAACGGAAACAATGAAATATACGAAAGTTTAAGATGGTTTAAGATCATGTGCGATTTGTCTATTTGAGAAATGTCAGAAGGTTTCTTCTTTTCGATGGTAGCTCTATATTTCGTTTACCTAACGAAAGTGGACGATTACGTTTTGTTTATTTTACACAGCAATTTGGATTATAGAAAAAATGCCCCTTCAAAATGTCACGATTTTACTACTGCAATGACGGAACGAATAAAAATACAGTACATTAATATATTTGCCGAGTGGCTTAAGTTTCAGCCCGATATGTGTTTTCCTTATTAGATATTTATTCAATGATTTGCCCCATATGAAAAATCATGGCGTTTTATAGGACCAAATCAATTTGAAATTTCCAATGAACCAGTTTAGTATAAAAGGAACGCAGCTAATATTATATTTTAGTTGTTGGTCAGTGTATCCTTCACTATACAAAATATTTACATATCTTGACTTTACGGTAGGGGTCACAAATGAGGATAGCTATAATCAGGAGAATCAAACTTACAAAGTGAAATAATTTTATTTTTTGGAATTCAACTATAGCTTCAGAGCTTCCAAAACTGATGTATGCTTAGATGCAAACGACTTTAAGCGTTGATCACGGCATCTATTGGAAATGAGAAATATCAGTTGGTGACAGAATATTATGTCCACAATTTGAAAATTAAATTTTTTGATGAAAAATGCTAAGAACAACCTAAGGAACATTGTTCTACTCCATGTTACAAATCAATTCGCTTAATTCAGTCGACAGTTTATTGATATAGCTTTAGTATTTGAGAGGGAGAAGCATTCAAAATTTCCTTAAAAATAGGCAGACTATTTCCTCGAAAGAAAAAGAATATTATTGTACTCGGAATGTTAGCAAAAAATAGATTCCTAAAAATTCTCAAATAATCGATTTTCTCATTCCGGTCGTTTCTCCTATCAGACAGAAACTTTGCATAGAAAAAGTTTTTCAGGAAAATGACACTATCAATCAATCATGAGTATACATTGACATACTCAGTATGCATGACAATTTAAAAGACGGAAAGTAGATATTAATGCATACGTATCGTATGTTAGGCAAACGAGGCAACTTCATTTTAAATTTCCGGCGGCAAAACGTTTTATACTTGCACATCCTTGATTATTTGGCTTTAGAATTAAATAAAAGATAAATTAGTGATTCTAAGGACTTAAAGAGTTTTGTTACTCATCTGCGATTATAAATAGAACGGATAAAGTTGAAGATAGCTTAAGCTTTCTAACTATTGTTGTTGTTTTTATACCCTAGATGAAATCTCTAGGGTATATTGAGTTTGTCATTCTGTTTATAACCCATGTAAATAATGATGGTAGATTGGACCCCTTTAAAACTTATTTTAATTTTTGCATGTCCGTTCATCCGTCTGTCCGTTCGCGCGATAAGTCCAGAACTCGTGCATTAATGATGAATTCTTTTCAACAAAACCGAACAGGCACTGAACTGAACCAGAATCTGTCAGATCTACACCGACTTTAGCCCTGTCCCGAACATGGACAAGCTGAAAAGAATGCAAGAAAGTAGAATATCCGAAAATGTTCGTCCCTTATGATTATAATAAAAAAATAAGCCACTTCAATAAAATAATTATATTTTCTCAAAATGTCCACACATGCACACTTTAATTACAAATATTTTCGATTTGACGCTTAGCTCCGAACTGTAACCACAAATTTTTATGAAAGAAGAAAGTTCAAAATCGGTGCAGAAACCGAACATAGAATCGCTGTGAAAAGAACATACATACGGAACCAGTTCTGTATCAGTGTGGTGAAAAAACATTTTAGGCTTAGGAACCGAATGAGTTACGGTTCAGTTCAGATGAAAAGAATTCACTATTAGAGAGCTGAATTTTTGCCCAGGGGCTTTAAAAAAAAAAATGTAAAATTAAGTTCGATAATGGGACAAATCGGGTAACTTCTTTGTGGGGTTGGCATACAAAAATTTCGTTTTTCATTATATTGGGAGTACAAATGGAAAACTGCCGTTGCCTAATAGATGGCGTCAGCAGTAATTGTTGGTCGAAAATGGCGGATAAGAAATGTTACAAGGCAAGGTCTGGCATCTGTCAACAACTCCTTGTTATTAGGTTTGTGATCTTTTATCGGCGTCATATCCTTTTTTGTGCGTGAATATGTCGAAGTTTCAGCCAAGTAAGTGTCATGTGCGGGAAGTTTTGCTTTTTGCTTTCAATTCAAAAAAATCTACGGCTAAGGCGCGACGAATGATTGTAGAAACTTAAGGTGAGGCTGCTATTAGTGAAAGAACGTGTCGCGTATAGTGAATGGTGAAAAAGTTTGAAGATGCAAAATTGGAGGCATTACTGGATGAAGATTCATGTCAAACGCAACAAGAATATACAGATTCATTGGACATGGCTCAACAATCCATTTCACATCGTTTGAAAGCCTTGGGAGTGATGCAAGTGCAAGGAAATTGGGTGCCATACGAGTTGAAGAAATGAAACGTTGAACGGAGTTTTTCATATGCGAACAGCCGCTACAACGGCAAAAATGAAGGGTGTTTTTGCATCGCGTTGTCACTGGTGATGAGAAGTGGATCCATTATGATAATCCAAAGCGCAAAAAAATTGTGGGGATACCGCGGCCATGCATCAACATCGACGGCCAAGGCAAACATCCGTAGTTAGAAAATCATGCTGTGTATTGGATGGGACCAGCTCGGCGTGGTATATTATGAGTTACTGCAACCGGGCGAAACCATCACACGAGCCCACAACCGAGCACAACTAATGTTTGAGCCGAGCATTAAAGGAAAAATGGTCGCAATACGAGCAGAAACACGACAAGGTGATTTTGCTGCACGACAACTCTCGGCCATATATTGGTAAGGTTGTGAAAACCTACCTGGAAACACTGAAATAGGACGTCTTGCCCCGATCGCCGTATTCTCCAGATATCTCTCTTTCCGACTATCACCTATTCCGATCAATGACGCATGGCCTAGCTGAGCAGCACTTCCGTTCTAACGAAGAAGCCAAAAATTGGATCGATTCGTGGATAGACTCAAAAGACGAGCAGTTTTTTCGACGCGGAGTCCGTAGGCTGACAGAAAGATGGGAAAAGTTGTGTTTAGCGATGGACAATATTTTGAATAATAATTATGCAATCATTTTCTCACAATAAAGGCTCAAACTTAAGAAAAAAATTGGCGGTTTTCAGTTTGTACTCCCAATATATTTGGGCACTGTCTAATAAGGCGTCAACGTACAAAATTGATATTTTGTATACAGGGGTTTTATAGGAAAGGCAAATACGATTTAAAAAATGGGCTAATTCGGGCAACCCCTATTAGGTGTTGCCATATAATGGTTTACGGTTTTTTTTTGTATACTGGGAAAACGACGTTTTTATTGAAAATTTCTTCAGATTATGAAATCCTATAAAATTGGTTATAATAATTTTTACTGTGCGACGAACTGTTCTAGAGATGTATGCGAAGAATCACTTCAACAATTAAACGTGCACAGGGAAGTGACCATACGACATTTCATACGGGCATTCATCTAGGTTATCATAAGAATCTGTCTTACAATTAGACCAATTCTAGCTTTTTTACTTGTTTTTTAGAGGTAAGACCTTACAAATCACTACGAGAGCGATTGCGATTGCTTTTCAGATATTTTATTATTGTTACAAGAAGAAAATGTATAATTGCAATCGTTATAGCTACTATGCCGGTGTGCCTTGTGATCTAAGCAGGGCAAGCTTGGATAAAGCAAATTTTCAGAAAAATTCGAATTGTGCTCAAATCTAAATATCTTATCGGTATAACTGAAATATTTTAATTCATACAGTCCGCACTGTATTCAAATTATCCGAATGAAAGAATGCAAACTTCAATAAGAGAGTCTACACCAAAATGTGATAGCGCCATTACTGAATACGTTTAATTTTACCACTCTATGAGAATGAAATTTGCTTTACAGAAGTGAATTATTGGCTCTGCGAAATCATTTGACTGTAAGATCGACTTAGCGTTATGCGATGTCCACCAATTTACGTGTTTATTGTTTTGTTTACGCCAAAATTCATAGCCCCATTTCGATATGTGGATATTACTTATGATTTTTGTTGTTTCATTTTCGGAAATTTTCAATAAATTTCAAAGTGAAAACCGTGATACGTTCCTATATCTTTTGCATACTGAACATTTTTGGTGCCTTCTCTCACCATGAGTATTCCAATAGTATTCATGGGCATTGCGATTGCGATGAGTAGCAGCATATGGGATGATAGTGGGGGTGGTAGCATGAATAAAACATAAATAACTCACAGCCAACTGGAGATTGTAAGCTTATAAACAGAGTTGCTTCGTATCAATATTCAATGGTTTTGGCTTTCCTTTGCCAGTGTGTCTGTCGTTCACGTTTGTTTGGTGAACTTTTTCAAGCAGAGATGCAGCTGAAATTTAAAATATCGTTATGTTTCGATTTTCTGAGATTTTTGTGTCATTGTTATACAATACCATGATGCTATACTTATGGTAGCAATTTTGAATAATATTATGAAGAATACGTAAATAGGAGGTCATGTTATTTTGTTTTGCAATAAGCGAATGGTTATCTCTTTCTTCACCCAAAGTTTTTTACAACTCAAGTTAAAATATACATAATTCGGCTATTTACAGATTGGAATCATGTATTCGTATAAATTACATTCGGAAGACTTCGGTCAGGTGAGTTATCTTGAATGAGAAAGCTACAGTATTGCAGTGTTTAATTTTTTCATTTTTTTAAGTTCACCAATAATTGATTGCTACAAAGTACTAAATTAATTCTCAAATAATAATGTAAACTATAAACTTTGTTGTAGAAGAAACCTTGACCGGACCTTCGACTACGGCTCATACTATAATAAATTATACCGCCGATGGGACTAACATTGCTTCTGAGAATATAAATGTACTAAAATCCCCTGAGATGGTACAACTCAACTGATTCCACTTTTAAAAGAAATTTAAAGGAAGGGCAACGAGAAAACTAGGGGCAAGTCTCGAATTTATACTAACTCCGAGGAAAAAAACCGTATTGCAGAAATGAAGCTAAAACGAGATATGTCAAGCTTAAGAATCCAAACAGAAACCATTAAAAGGAATCTTGAAGCTATCTTAAATGACTGGTCTGATAGTAATGAAATTAGTTTTGCAGACAGTAACGATTCTATCGACCCATGCGTTAGTGACTCGACACCGAAAAAAGAGCTCGATATTATGTTGGCGTCATCATATGCACCGTAAATGCTAAGATACTTGTTGAGTTTTACAGAAAGTGTAGCAACAACTGGGCTTCGTAAAACCTGATGTAAGCGAAAATTCACCGAATAGATATAGTTTAAAAGCTATCAATTCCTATTCATCCACCTGGAGCTTTACGTGCAAAAAAAAAGAGGTACAGGGGTACCTGTCATTCCTCCTGTTGACCTCTTGATCCTGGTCGAAATTTTTCTCATCTGAAAAGAGCCAAAGCAAGTTTTGCTCTTCGGGGTGGTTGATCATGTTCAGCAAACGCTTTGACCGGATCACACGATTCTTCCAAGTTCTATCAGATATAAACTGAACTCTCCTCATAGCGTAGGAATTGTACCGTACCGTATGTCGTCATGCACCACACACCTGATTGTGGACTCTGCGATATGGAGTTGTCGGGCAATAGCCCTCATCGATTTTCTGGGACTGTCATTGATGATGTCCAGAACCTGCTGGACAAACTCGGGTGTCCTGAGGGCGTCTGACCGTTGCAAGTGTTTCTTTCTCTTGGCTGCATTTGCCACATCTCTCCCAAATTCCAAAAGCTCCCTTCTTACCTTAAACACGAATGACCGGGATATATTAAAAAAAGTCACACTCTCAGAATCACAGTAGTTGGCGGATAAGGCAATGACAACGAGGCGCCTTTTCATTTCCTCTCAGTGACAGATCCAGGATTTTTGTGAGGGGAGAGGGCGGGGCGCAACTATGCTTTAAAAATGGTATATGCTGAACACAAGACTCTCGCCGCCACTTACAAATGTCAAATGCATAAAATTTGCGAGTGGTTATCACTCGCAACAAAGGAAGTTGATCAACGTTCTTTGGCACTCCTGAAAGTCAAAGGAGATATTAGATTATTCATTTTGTTTGTAAATAGTAGAAGTGTAAAACTTCCCAATCATCCATTTTATTTAGTAAAACGGGGGAAATGTATTTTATTCAAATTCATAAATAATCATAAATTTTATCTTTGTAAAATAAAGGAATTAAAAAATTACATTTATTTAAAATAACAGTCACAGAAGTATGATTTCCTTTGTTTCTTATATTATCATTAAGCCAAGCTTAGGAGATCCCCTATGAACTATGATGCAAAGCACAGCATGGCAAGAAGGTGATAAAGAAAGGAATTGGGGAACGTGAGGTTGACGAGAGGGGCGAAAGTGCTGATGTGTGTCACCCTTAAACTTTCGCAGATTGCATGCCAGATGAAAGACAGAAGATGGTAGACTGTTCCACGTTCGCATAGTTCGGGATAAAAAATCATCACGGAATTTTACTTTACACATTGACCATGCATGTAGCAATATAGGAGCGAAACGCAACCAACATTGAGGCGGTGTTCGACTGAGTTCATATGACAAGTCTTTGTCACATCGCCAATGAGCTGAAGGCACTCTTTTGGATAATATAAAATGAAGCTAAGGCTTTGCGACTAGCCCCGGCCTACAAATGGAAATTATATTCAATTCTAGGTCTGATATAGGACTTGTAGAGGAGCGCTATAATCGATGGGCTGAAATATTACTTACACCTTTTCAGAAATCCTAGATATTTCGATGCTTTTTTGGCAACAGATAAGATGTGATATGTTCAGCTTAACTTACTGCACATATTAATGAATGGGATTGAAAGTAAGAGAAAGCAGATCATTAATGAAAGTTAAGAAGAGAAGTGGAGAGAAAACAGAGCCCTGAGGCACGCCGGCATTTATTAACTGAGATTCAGATATGCCATCTAATATAATCCGTATTAAGCGACCAGATAAAACATTACATCCATAGTAGAAGAGGACGGCAGAGGCCAAGTGCTTTAAGTTTAGCTAAAATAGCTGAATGCCAGACACTATCAAAGGCCTTTGAAATATCTAGGGAAACGATTTTGGACTCACCAAAATTGTGAAGATTACAGCTTAAACGTTCTATAACAAAAGTCAGAAAAAGAAAAGCCATATTGCCGATCGTTGAGGCTTGATTAGTTTCCAGATACTTTATTAATTTGGAGCTAATGATAGATTCAAAAACCTTTGAAAGAATCGAAGTGATTGTAATTGGTCGATAATTTGAAGAAGCGCTACCCTTTCCTTTCTTGGGAATAGGCTAAATGGGAGCTAGTTTCCAAGCAAATGGGAATTTTCCTCTCGAATAAGACAAATAGAATAGTTTTCGCCGAGCTTTAGGTAAAGCTTGATCCTTTTAAGGACCTTAACTATATCTCTCGTACGGATGTGTATTGGCTTTTGTACACATCCACAAGGAAGATATGAACTGGGTAGAAAAGGCGAATTTGAAGTGAATCTAAGAGTCAAAATATTAGTTTTATTCCGGGAGTCAACAATCGCTTCATTGTAAAGTAGTGAAGTAGCTGAAGTTGATCCTGATGGTTTTGACCAGAGACCAGGAACCTTTGCTATCTTTGCGTCTTGCCAAGATTCTAACATTCTGGTCAAAAAGAAATTTTTCTCTTTGGATGTTGTTTCAGCTCTGGACATGGATGCAATTGATAGGTGCGAAAAGCAGACTATTTGCCTTTTATTGCTTGGTTGCACTTATCGTTAAACCTAGACCGATTTAGCTGTTGATAAGATCTGCTGTATAAATACTGAATGTATTCACGCATGCCAAGACTTAAAAATGTACTAAATTCAAATGTGCTTTCATTAACATCCGTTGAAGCAAAACAGACGTACCAATCAAATTCTCTAGGATACTGATTGAGATTTTCCCAATCTGCAGATTTATTTTGTTTTTATTTAACGTTTGGGCTAAGTCTTCTATAAAAACTATGGCATTTTACGAAATAATAAAAAAAAAAATATTTAAAAATTAATCTCTTGCTTTAAATGTAATAACACTCACTACAGCAATGCACAATGACTTGTTCGCCATTGTGTACTTAAGCTAAATTTCTCCAATTACGAGTTATAGTTGTTTCTTTAAATGTTTGTTTTGCCACGTCGCGCCGATAATTTTCTAAGAAGCCGTTTTTACATTGAAGGGCTATCAAAGACCCTTTGGCAGCTGTTTTCAATTAAAACAAACCTTCCATCGCATTTACATGAATTGGCTCTGTCCTGCTTCAAACACCTCGAGCAAAGCGACGCTCATGTATAGGTATCCACGCTTCCTGTTTTCTCTATAGGCTTATGTATTTTCTTTATTCTTTTATAAATCAATATAAATATGTTTATCTAACGAAATCTAATTTTACAAAAATGGAGTAACCAATCTCCCCCATACGCTTGTTTCAAAAGATATAAGAACAAATAAAAAAGCTAAAATTGGTCTAAGACCAATTCGAATGATACCCTAGATGATTGGCCGTATGAAATTTCGTATGGTCACCCATTCGAGCAGTTTTGATTTTTGCAGTGATTTTTCGCATATATTTCTAGAATGGTTCGTCCGACAGAAAAAATGATTATAACCAATTTGATAGGACTTCATATTCTAAAGAAGTTTTTAGTATAATAGATATGTCTAGGAGTGATCGTTTTCACAGTAACTGTAAAAAACCTAAATTTTTATATGGCAGCACCAAGAATGGGATTCCATTTTTTAAATTTCATTTGCTATTACTATGAAAACACTATGTATCAAATTTCAGCTTTCTAAGTATATGCGTCCTCGAGTTATCGTGCGCACGCACGGATGGTCGGACGGATGGACAGACGGACATGCAAAAATCAAAATAGCTTTTGATTTTATGCGTGGGTGTCCAATCCATTTTTCTCTACTAGCATTATTTCTGTGCGTTACAAATGGAATGACAAACTTAGTATACCATTTAGATTTCATCTAGGGTATAAAAATATTGGAAAAAGTGTACTCCTAAACAATTTCTATAGCGAAGCTATCTCTTAACAGATGTATCTGGTTAAGTTAATATGAATTCAAGCGATACAATAGAAAGATTCTGCTCCAGAGGAGATAACTTTTTTTAATGACGGAAGTGCCCCATTCCATCCTTTGTGTAATACAAGTCGTAAAAATTAACTAAGCAGATTTTCGACTTTAGCATTAGACAAAGTTGAAGATTAATATATTCAGAATAAGAATTAATAAAACGGCGAGATATTGTAGGAATTGGTGCTGTGATGAGGAATTTTGAAGAAGTTACGAAACCTAGGAGATATTAATCCTCATCAAGAATTGCAGTAGAATAGTGGAATCGTTCCATGGAAGGTTGCGAAGGGTAAGCCTATGGCATTTTCATTGAATTGATTAAATAAGTATGATATGGACAATATAAAAACGGATTTCAAACAGGAAAAGTAGCTACTACAAAATTAAAATTGAAATATACAAACTTTCAACTTTATTGTGTTCCTATATGTTTGTACGTATGTATGTACATCTATCGTTGATATTAAAAGATAATGTTTTTTTTTTTATTTTAGAGATTTTCTAACATTTTTTTTTAACCGTAAAGCATGGTTGTCACAAATGAGTGATTATGTACGTTCACGATTGTTTCAACTTTCAAGAGACATACATTGAGAAAGCTAATTTTTAATCTGTAATACAAATCACGACCTTTGTATAACGACTCAACTGAACAAAGGACACATCTACGGAAAATTAGTACATTGCCCCGATGATTACGTACTTGACGTAGTAGCGTTTTAAGTGAATTAGAGTGATCTAGAAGAAGATTTTCGTACGGAGTTAAATGAAAAATTTTGGTATGGTTGACAAAACAGAGAATTTCTAAATTGGTCAGAATTGTGTCCTTATCACTGATATTTATGATGCACTTTAATTAATTTGATTGAATTTCTTACTGAGATCTGTACAGACTCAGTTAACCAAGCCTAAATGGTAGAATACAGAAGTAGTAGTCACATATAATAAAATGTGAGCCATAGATTCTAGTTTTTCTCGTCTTTTGCGTGTCGGATCTATTATACACTCGTAATGTATCACAGTCTAAAAAAAAAAAAGAAAAAAGAGCATAGAAACACACATTCATACATACACACAGAATATATGTGTGCATAAGAAGGGAAGGGTGATAATCAGGATTTGTTGCACTTCGGAGAATATGCTACTTTTATAAAAAACATGATATTGTGTTTTTTATAAAATTATTAAAAAAAAAATTTGTTATTCTCTCTGAAAACACTATTTGAGTAGAAGGAAGATCCGCTCTATATGTGTGTATTCTCTCCAATTTCAGGAACTCTTTCAATTTCTTCCTTTATACATGTCCACTAAATAATCTAGAAAACTGGTGGTGATGTATTTATATATGTATTTGGATAGCTGATAAAGCAACCCTTGCAATTACATATTAAGCACACCTTAGTTCCCGCCCATATGATTCGATATTATCGGGGTATTCTATAGAGTACTTGGATTTTGATTAATGATAAGTTTTGTCACTAGTCACGTTTCATTGAGTTATTAGGCAGGGTGGTCTGTTATTAGGTATGCTTTCAGATTTTTCGCTGGATCCTCTAATTAGCAAACCTCGACGAATATTGAAAACAGAGCTGGACAATACTTAAATAAAAAAAGACTTAAGTACTAATTAAAGTGCATTTTCGTTACTTAATACTTATTACTCAATACTTTTGAAATGCCCTATTTAGTTCTTGAACATAAGTACTTACTTCTATTTACTTGTACTTAAGACTTAGTTTTGTACTTAAGTACCAAGATTTTTATTTAAGTATTTTTGATATCTAACTCTTCGTAGAAAAGCAAACACAATCTCTAGCGCAACTCCTTTTTTGTTGAGATTTAAAGTACGCAAAGAACTGTCAAAGCATGTGCCGCACTCACGTGTCAAAGCAGAACCTTAGACAAACTAATAACATACAAACAAGACTGGGCAAATAGAACAAAAACCAGTAACGTATCGCTCGAACATGAAATCGACGATGCATCTACTTTTTGATATATCCAAGGGTAAGCAAGAAATGCCTCGCTCCAATATAAAATCAACGATACCTCGACCTGATGTAGGGAAGGCCTCAATTTTTTCTTTGAAATTTTTTGAAGGAAATGTGTAAAAATTCTCTACCTACATTTTCGATAATTCTATACTTATAAACAACATTTTTATACTAACCTGAAGTGGTACTTCTGGATCTAGCTCAAACTCCGAAACACAGCTGCTCCAAGGTTTAAATTTCAATGATGACATCTCCAGATAATAATCAAATATTAGTCCTTCCGATGGAAATCTTATGTCTTTAAACTCAGATATCCACCACTTGTGAAACTCTCTGCGCCAATCAATTAGATGATCTTGAAAATAACCTGATCCAAAACCCCATATAGCTGCAAAAATAAAAATTATCTCTAGTGCGCTCTCCGGAGAATCTTCAGGTATTTTATGCGTATCGAGAAAACATTCAAGCAAAAAACACGTTGTTTGAATCAAAGCAATTTCAGTTACAGGAATTATTTTTTTAAAATGTTTGCAATGCTCAGTTAATGCAGGGAAATACTTTTCGAAGAGATGGAGTAGAGTTCCACGTTCGACGATACTATCGCGAGTCTCCACCCATGAAGAAATGCATCTAGAATAAATAGTTTAAGATATTTCCAATAAAATAAGGCTTAGATGTTCATACGAATACCACCCTAGATCTTGTGGATTGATGTATAATATTCCAGCTCTTGATACCGTTGCTGGGGTAGCTGCTTTCAAATGTCCTACTTCAAAAATAAGACGCATGTCTTTTTTCAGGGCAATTCGCTCATTGCTTGCTAGTGTAAGTACTTTATTGTCATCCATAAGTGTATTCAAACTTTCAATCCACATTGGATCAATATCGCCATCTAGAACTATCCATTTCGGACCTTCAATCGGATTATTTGCTTGATTTCTCATTATAGAGGAAAATAGTCCATCCTTCCATTCTCTAGTAGTTGAATTAACCACTCCAAATAATTCGTTACTGGTAAGAGCTTTAGGATTAAGAACATTGTAAATTGGTTTTAGTTTCTCTATCTTATAAGTCTCTAAAAGAGTTTGCCAAATTTTTGTTTTTCCAGTACCCGCATTTCCTACTATAAAAACGGAATGCCTAACGTCCAATAGTTCTTGCAGTTGTACCACTTTCAGAACAAATCCTTCTTCCGTTTGCAGTTTAATTGAATTTGCTGCACGGCGAATTGTTCTTTCAAAATGTAGAAATCTTTTTCTAGGTACATCAAGAGCTGGAAATAAGTCTCCAATTAAACCCATAAAAATGGGCACATCTTCTGTGACAATTTTAGGAATATTAAAGTCTCGTAAAGCTCTCATAAGAACTTGGTCTTCAGGTCGACTAAAATCATCTCTTTTTAAAGCACCAGCAACTACAAGTACTGATTTAATTGCACGTAAGCCCCAATCATAATGGTCTTGCTTAGATAGCAACTCTCTACACAGAGTATATAATGTGATAAATTTTCTAGCCAATAACCGAGCCTCTTGAAATCCTTCAGCAACCAACATAATTTCACAAATAAGAGCAAAATCTGGGACAATCATTGCACAAGGGCGAAACAATGTCTTCAAATTTTCTGGTAACTCGGTGCGACCAGCATATCCTGGATTCATGGTAATGAAAATTCCAACCGATTTTACCAGTGGTATATTCTCACCCATAAACACAAATGCTGCTTTATTTGTCTGAAATATTTGCGATAAACTAAAATACATTTAAGATTGGTAAACTTACCTTGATTGCATCTTGAATTGTTTTCACTTGAACAGCCACAACAGAGAGAACTTCAATTGAAATTCTGTTAAACTCATCAAAACAGCCCCATGCTCCAGTTTGAGCCAGGCCTTTGTATATACTACCGCAAGATTTATAGTCCATTTGTTCTGAGCAGTTAAATACATAGACCATCACCCCGAGGGCCCTTCCAAGATCTTTTGTGGTTTCCGTTTTACCTGTTCCAGCTGGTCCAGCCGGAGCACCTCCCATCACTAAATGCAGTGACTAAAAGTATAAGATGTACAAAGAATTTTATGCTTGTCGGATTCCTGATAAAATAATTAATTTAGATAAATGAGATTTAATAGGGTAAAGAGAGTAAAAAATATATTTTTTAAAGTTTTTTCTCGTAGGTCTTTTCTAAATATCAAAATGTTTTACTCTTAAGACTTTTCCTTAGTAGGGCATTTTATTTATTAATATCAACTAAGGAAAAGGAGCTCATGCGATAAGAATAGATAAGACGAATTAAGTTATGTAAGGTAATTTAAGTCCCCACAAGAAAGTGAAAATATTATGAATACCACTGATATAATACTATAGGAATAACTTTTTTAAGGACATAGACAACCCACGGCTAATGATTGCTTTCAATAGCGCAAGTGTTCGGGGAAAGCTGAGTAATAAAAATTGATTTTAAAATCTGAAGCTATCTCAGCTCCCAGAAGACTTCATGGGCAAATTTTCTCCATTGGAGCGAGCTGGAAAATGAAATTTCGGAAAGCAATTAAATTGCTCATTGGAGGTCGTCTTCAGTTCAGCTTGGGAGAAAATCGTCCTTGAGGAGCCAACATTGAGCTGTTATTTATTACGATGCCGAGGAAAATTTAACGTTATTAGGGCAAATCGGATTTTGAACTTTAATCGGGAGTTTTTATTATTGAAATTTTCATCTGAGCAAATCTCAAGTAGGAATAATGTATATTGACGGTTAGCCAAATTTTTATGTTATGCCAAGTAGACAATGTCTTTGTTTTATTCTTTAATACCAAAGAGCTATTAATTATTTGAGTGACAAAATAGTTCGATTACAAACTGACTGGCTGTGAAGAATGCAAAACAGAATATTTAAGTGATTTACCGACATACAATAAATTTTACTTTATTGAATTTCTTGTAACTTATAAGAGTATTGAAAGACGTTAAAATTATTCTGTATTATGGCATTAACGTATAAATTGGTTACGAAAAAGGTTGTAACAACCAATTGAACAACATTTGGCTCATACAACTTGTATGATAGAACTGATTACAATTTAAGCCTAAGCTCTAACCGATCTCAAGTAAGATTTTGATGACTGAAGTTAAATCGATAGTTACCTCTAATAATTTAGTTGCAAAACCGTAATCCGTACGTTATTTGAGGGAAACTTTTTACATGATTGCAGTTAATTTTTGCATATCAAGGATTAAGTTTAGTGTGAGAGCCACTGTCATAATCCAAAACGCGGCTGATCTTTGCGGTATGACAAAATAACTAGATTGGTAGTAAAGACCTTATTACCAAAGAATATAAATCAGTAAAGAAGCGCCACAACGAGTTCACACGAGTGAGATACTAATCGCGTATTAGTCGATTATCTATTGAACCCAAATTTAGCCACCAGGCACAGAAGAGCGCATGCGAAACAATAACAATACAACGGACAAGCTAAAGTGTGAGAATTGGCGCATCAGCTGAGGTAGAAACACCGATCTCTTGTTGTGGGGCTTCTTTATTAATTTATATTCTTTGCTATTACTGTCCTTAGAAAATTGAAAATATTACTATATTATATTATATTATGTATATCCACATTTTCTGTTTCAATAGATTACTGAAAATTGTTGTAGTTATTTTCAGAAAAAGGTTTCACTTTGAAAACCTTAAATTCATAAAATGGGATTCAGGTATGACCTGCACATTTTACGTTATGATTTAAGAACGGTCAAATATTTTTGTGTGCTGTGAAGACTGACTTATAGAGCAACAATTGGGCTTTCTTTCAAGCCGAAAAAAAAAAATACAAAAATAAAAGGGTAAAATGTTGAGATAATTTCATTTGAATTTTTTGACTTTGAAGGGTTATAACTTCGAAGACATTAACAAGAGGAAAAAGAATTTGAAACTTCCTTAATGGACAATTGATTAGCCATCGATTAGAAAAAGACCCATTCCGATATTTAAAAAAACCTAGGAGATATTGGGAAATATGTTGAAGCACTTACTCAACACTGGGAAAAAACTTCGAACCCCCGTAGCTCCCAGGAGGGTGAAGTTAGACCCCACCCCTCCCATACATTTTTTTTCATTTCTTACCGAGATCTATCACCTGCTTCCATATGGCAATCCTAATTCGGGACACCCTGTATACTAAAGTGCTTGGTGCTGCAGGTAACAGTTAGATGTATTTCAACATTTGATTTTTCTAACAGTTTACTCAAGTGAAGATAAATGGATCATGCTCATAAAGCTATTATCCATGCGCGAAATTTTATCAAATGAGTTGACGCGGACTATAACCTTAATGCTGTAAGAAAAGGACACGAAATGGTATTGGAGAGCAACTCATTTTATAGGTGTTTTTGCTGCAGGCATTGTAACTGGAAAACACTATAACATGTAATACATACGCACATATTGAAGGCAGATGTTTTATCATGAATGTTGATTTTAAAATATGTTCAGACCCACTTTACGGTTTGGACAAGTCGTAGATATCAAAACAGGAAAAGCAACTTAACTTTGCTGCATTCGATTTTTTAAATAAATTCATGCATATGATGCTTTAATATATGTATATCTGATATAGATCTAGTACGAATCAGATGTGGAAAATTGTTAGTTCTTACATAATTGACGTGCAAGTCCTGTGTCAGTACTGTCTAAGGAGTAAGCTTTGAAGAATTAGGTGAAAATATTGAAATTGCTTACATTAACATGGGATCACTTTTGTTTTGTCTTTTTGGTTTAAGCACTTTAGTTCGCTGCACTTTAAAAAATAAGTTCTGTACAACGTCCATCATAGTTCAGTGGATTTTCCAAATGAATATATAGAATAGAAATAGATGGAAATACAGTATTTGTCATTCATTCTCCAACAACATTACGTTCTTTTAGGATTATGCAAACAAAAATTGCTTAACTTTATTTCCTTAGAAATCGGATTAATATGCACCAATTGGAAAAAAGAACAAGCCACAAGAAGTTATAATTTCACAACTAGACTATATATTGCTAATTCACCCTAGTGCGGAAACTATCCTTGTTGTTGTATTTAGAAACACATACACGGCGATCTGGATTACGTTACTAGATAGAAAAATCTTGGATCGTTCTTATGGCTTATAACTTTCGATCCTTCTTCTTTCTGCTTGGAAGTCATGGCTCTACAAAATCAATGGAATCTTAGCCCAGTTTTATTCTTTTAAGATTTGTTAATTTCTACTATTTATTTTGATTCTCTCGACATCCCATATTATCTGCTTAATTAATTCAGAAGTTATCTAGATCTCCCTGCATATAGAAACTTACCTCTATATCCTTGCATACCATTAAAATAAAGAAGAGTTATTATTTTCTATTTCTATTGTTCGCTCAGATTAAATTAAAATCCGTTTTATGCATTACTTTAACGTATTCGACTCCAAAGATTGATACTGAAAGATGACATTATCGGACTATCGGAAACTATGAAGTTGCTCAACACCCTGTAGGGTATTTTAAATTTATTCGGCTTCCTTTTAATAATAAAGTGGCGCTTCAATCATGCGAATGGTTGAATGGGATTTTTTCCCGACATTCGCGAAGTTATTTTATGCATAGATAACATCTTTATCTGCGACGGAACATTATACGGGCATGATAAAATTTTTGAATTGGCTATGCAAAGGAATTTTGGGAAGAATATTAAATTCAATAAATTCAATTTATTACCCAGAATATCTATTATCTGATGGAAAGGATCGAAATTGATGACAATCGTTTCAGTGAAATTATATTTTTTTAGTTTCAACCTTTTCGTCTATAAAGAAATCATTATACGATTGGATAGATATGCATAAATATTCTGGAATCCAAAACATTTATTCTGTAATATATTTAAATATATGTTCCAAAAATTGCGGGGTAGTGCTGGGTTTCGTTTGGAGATATGGATTTTTAAAGTCACCGTGTACTCAAAGTAATGAAGTATGGGCTCATTACCCTTAGGGGAATTTAGTATTTTTTTCCTACAAGGGACTAATAATAATTTTCCCTTATATTTTTGGTTCAGAGATGTAAGTCTTATGTGTCTTTGTGCCAAAAATTCATTTCATTTCATCAAATTTATGGTGAAATGGATCTTAATTTTTCGATGTTTATCATTTTTATGAATTTTTTTTGGGTTCACTGACCTTCTTCCGGTAAAAGAAAATAATACCGTTATAATAATATCAAAAACCTATGTCTATTATTCAATTCAATACTTATTTGACGACGTACATGAACAGCGTTATTGGTAAGCTGTATGGAGTCTTACGAAAGCTACAAATTTCCGCCGATTAAGATTAAGGAATTAGGCAGGGCGAGTGGCTTTTTCACTGCTGATATTTATTGGCTAATTGTGCACCGCTTTTTTTATAGTTCATCCAACAATCCCACATTTCCTAGGAAGAGCAGTAACTTTTTGAATGAAGTTTCTTCGAAGTCGGTTGGCTTTGAGAAGTATGAGCCAAAAGCCTGGAATCTACAATGTGCAATGGCCATTCAATCATTCCATAACATTATTTCTCACTTATTTAATCGTTTTGTAATACAATTTGTTTAATTTCTTGCATTCATGCATATCGTTAATTTAACCTTTTGGGTCCTGGTGTCCTCTCCAGAGGACAAACTTGGGCAGCCGAAAAATCTTTTTAATTTTTAGAAACCGAAGCTCTCAATACTGTTCTGTCAGAAATACACTGCTTTATCGACTAACCAATTCCACTGAAACTAAGTGAGACCTAAATTTGTTGAATTTTAGTTTAAACAGCAGAAGTGCTTAAGACGAGTCAGTACTCAGCAAAAATTTCAATTTAGATACCAGCCATAAAACTTACTATACGTAGGTTTGCGTCCTGAAAGTATGAAAATTCATATAAAATTAGCGTAGACCTAAACCGCAAGTCACATTAAAGACATCTAGCGTAAAGGGCAGAAACCCAACATGTGACAATTTAAGACGAAAATGAAAATTTGCAGTTCAAAGAAATTGAAAATTTTTAACGAGAATGAACTCTCCTAAATTTTATTTTGCACATAATTGTTAAATGTACTATTTTGCTTTATATTTCTACAACTTTCAACGAAATATTGCAATTTCTCGTCTGTGAAATATCGAGAGAAAAAACAAGTACTATTAGAGTTAAAAATTCGACGTTATTTGCTAGATTTAGGCTTTATCTTTCTAAAATAGTCACAATCTAAAGAAATGAGAATACCTACTAACAGGAATTTGATTTGAAAAAAATCAATTTTTACCATTTTTTACAATTTTCCGAGCTAATATCACCATTCCAATATTTTTTTTTTTATTTTTCTTGACGTTATTTACTAGACCTCTTCGTTACCTTTAATTTAAGATATAAGTCATTATTCTGGTACAAATAGTTTGCCAGAAATTTGCATTGAAAAATGTATGAAACTTGCAAATCTTGGTACTGACTCCTCTTAAATAAATTTTTATTTTCAGTTTGTGTTTTCGAAGTCAAAGAAAAATATCAAATATCGGGTGATTTTATGTGTATTAGTTTTTTTTTTTTTATAAATAAAGGATAAACAGTTCCGGTTATAAATAAAACAAGGTATGGATCTCACAGTAAGTTTTATGTCTGTCTTATGTAGAGGACATCGGGATTCAACGGTTGTAAAATAAAGTGCTTTCTAAAAATTTCAGTTAGTTTTTATTTTCTCGTTTTACTTGTGTTTTTATAGTTTGCCACTTTTCTGTATTTTTACGCACATATTTTTATGAATTTTTCCCCTTTTGCTTTAGATGCTCTATTTTGTGAAAAAATGGCTAGCTCTAGAAGTAAGAAAGTGACCGAAGAAGAGTTGCTTGAAAGCATTGAACATTTATCAGACATAGAGCTAGATGATGATAAAGCTGAACATTTCGCACTAACAAACCCACCATTATCAATTGATGATAGTGAACCGGAAGAAGAGGTCGACGAAGATTATGATAAATACTATAGTAAGATTCGATTTCATTCAGGACGTCGTTATACTTCACGACAATTGCAAAATCGAGTTGTACCATGCTTGTTTGAGCCTCAGATTGAGCCTACTATAGCCCGGCTGCACCGAAAAGGCTCCGGTTCATTTGAAAAAGCTGGCGATTCCTTTTCCACTAGAGTGCTTCGTTACACTAGAAAAGCACCAGAATCAATACCAGAGACAGTTCTAGAACCAGAAGTAGAGGAAAATCATTCATTTGATACGTCATGTTCGGAATGATACAACTACTGAAAATACCACGTCATCGGTACAATTGCCTTCAATATCACCACATGAACTAAAAACACCGTAACGTATTTCTACAAGTATCTTCCCCAAGAATTTTGCGATATGGCTGCAAAATACACAAATCTGCACGCCTTACAAAATAAGGTACGACATTTTCATCCAACCAATGGACAAGAAATTAGGCAACTATTTGGTCTTCATGATACGGTTGGTATTTTTGAAAATTTCCACGCTTAAGGACGTATTGGTCAAAAAGCACTCAACAATCTTTCTTCACTGATAATATGACCAGAGACAGATTTTTGCGATTGCGAAATAATTTATATATTGTAAATTACCAAGCTAAACCACCAGACAATGCTGACAGATTCTTTGAAGTTAGACTAATAATGATTGCTGTTCATGAGGCAATGCAGAATCCCCAGTTAGAAGAAAATCTAGCAGTAGACGAACAAAAGATTCCTTTCAAAGGAACTCTAGAATTAAAACAACAGTATATAAGGGGGAAGTCCAATCTCTGGGGACTAAAACTGTTTATGCTTTGTGGGAAAAGCGGAAGACTTTATGACTTCATTGCTTATCAAGGGGCAGCAACTGAGCTTTCTCAAGAAAACTTGAAAAAATTGGATTCGCAGCCACTATTGTGCTGCACCTGTCAGATAGAATCCCTTTGACATAAGTTATACTTACTTTGATAACTTTTTCGCCACGTATCAAATAAAGGAAGTACTGTAGAATCGGAAAATATATGACATTGGCACTATGCGTGTCAAACGTTTCAGAGATCCATCATTTCCAGCCGATGTTGAATTAAATGTCAAAGGACGAGGTTCTTCAGCTGAAATTCGAAGTGCTGATGGAAATGTAATTATAACGAAGTGGTATGATAATAAGCCAGTGCATATGGCATCAAATTATATTGGCATTGAACACCAACAAATGGCAAAACGATGGTCAAAAAAAGAGAAATGGTACATTGAAATATCACGTCCGCAAGTTGTTTCACTGTACAACAATAATATGGGAGGTGCAGATCTATGCGATCAAATGCTGCAGTACTACTGGATATTTATAAAATCGCGGAAATGGCCACTTAGAATCATTATGCATTTCTTTGATTTAGCCATTTTGTCATCTTGGTATGACTACAGAGGAGATTGATACCAGAATGATATCTGAGCCAATCATCGAATTGATTTACTAGATTTCAAGCATGATTTATCTACGTTCATGGTTTTAAGCAATGTTCACGCAGTCAGACGTCCAGGACGTCCGTCTAATGAACCGGCAGTGCATCAAAGTGGTAGTGCAACAACATCAAATACAACATGTTCCACTATTTGCAAACGATAACAACAGCAGATGGTGTAAATATAAAAATGGCAAGAGCAAAACTTATTTAAAATGCGTAAAATGCAATGTTTATCTAGCCATCACCTGTCAAAACAATTGTTTTATGAATTATCATAACCAAAATTATTTTTTTTTTCATTTTATTTGGAATTATGTTTTTTTATTATTTTAATTTGTCTTTAATAAAGCAATATTTATGAATAAACAATATGATTTTGCAAATACGAGCATGTACGAGATATGGTTTTTTTGGTTTATATTGACCAATATAATAAAAAAAAACTCATAACAAAAATTATTCCACCACTAGTTTTCTCTCAGGACTAAAAGGGTTAGGTATAATTAGCTTATGCTGTGCTTACGGTCGGGTTATGTAAGAGTTTTATTAGCGATTATTTTGGGATTACCTTCGATCTATGTCTAGTTGAAAAATTAAAATAAAAGAGTAGTATTTAGGACGTCTTTTATTAAATATATTCTCCCAATGTTTCGACCCGCGGGTTTTTCGAGCCCTCTTCTTGGGGTTTAAAATATATGTACAGTCATATCGAGACACTTTTGAAAAACTACAAAAAAGTAACCTCAAGATTATAATAAATTAAATTTTAAATATACATATTAGAACAATCAAATAAATAAAAATATCATACTAAAAATTTTTACAAATAAAGTTAAAAAGAGACTAAAAAGATTATGGGTTGTGAGTGCATCGATCAGCATCAGTATTATAATATTCGTAAAAGATGTTAATATTGTATGTGTGTATTTTATGATGTGATAAGAGCTGAGTGTGTGTGTTGTTGATGTGAGTATTTCATGTATTTGTAGAATTAAGAATATGGTGATATTCATTATGTCATATTTGTCTAGCTAGGGGGTTGTGACGGGAGCTCTGGACATAGCCAATATAAGCAAACGTTTCACGAAGAGGGTCGTAGCGACGAACTTTTATTTATCATTTCATTCGTACCATTGAAATTACATATAAACAAGTAAAAAAGCTGGAATTGGTCTAAGTAAGGCCAATTCTTATGATACCCTAGATGAATTCCCGTATGAAATTTCGTATTGTCATCTTCTGTGAAAGTTTGATTTTTGAAGTGGTTTTTTACATATATTTCTAGAACGGTTTGTCGGACAGAAGAAATGATTATAACCAATTTTATAGGATTTCGTATTCTGAAGTAGTTTTTAGTACAATAAAAAAGTCTTGGACTGATCGTTTTCACAGTATACGTAAAAAACCTAAATTTTTATGTGGCAACACCAAGAAGAAGTTCCCCGATTTAATCTATTTTTGAAATTTTATTTGCTAGTACAATGGGAACACCATGTACCAAATTCCAGCTCTCTATATCGATGCGTTCTTAGGCAGTGTCCAAATATATAGTGGAAAACGAAAATTTTGTATGGCAACCCCACGAAGGAGTTGCCCTATTTGTCTCATTTTCGAACTTATTTTTTTTTCAAAGTCCGTGTTCGAAATTTCAGCTCTATAAGTATACACGCTCTCGAGTTATCGTGCTCACAGACGGGCGGACGGACGGACATGCAAAAATCAAAATAACTTCTAACATTATGCGTGGGTGTCCAATCCATTTTGCTCTACGATCATTATTTCGATCATTATTTCGATGTGTTACAAACGGTATGATAAACTCAGTATACCCTATAAATTTCATCTAGGGTATAAAAATAGATAAATGGGCCCTCCTGTACTTGAAAATCAGATGTGCGTACAACACGACTTATAACAGTACAGACAATGACAGACGGTAATATTTGTAATATTTTAACGGGCACCAAAGGAAGTCAAAACTGTTATATTTAAAATGAGTTCTGTTTTAACACTCAAAGCTGATGTGGTAGAAAATTATTAATTATGTCTTATCTACACTACACGAATGGATTAAAACATTCGAATATCTATTACATATAGGATGACGACCAAGGTGTGGCAAGTCAAATCAGATAGTGATAAAGAGAAATTCATAACAAATTTAAAAAGGAAATGGGCTTGACTGTAGATAAGCCCAAACCAGATTTTGGCACCACAAATGCTGCCAATACGGCCAGGGTTTTTTTCAAACAGTCTTCTGACAGTGCGCAAATAGAGGAGTAGATGAGGATCTTATAAAATGTTTTTATACCATTCTTTGTAAATTTCCGACAGGATACGACATTAATTTAATAGAATTCGAGCGGCTTACGGCTGAAACGAGAACATTGTATTTAAGTCTCTACTCAATCCTTTACATGCCATTAACTGTGTGCATAAAATCTTAGCACACAGCACAGATGTGATTAAATATTTTATTGTTCCTATAGGCTAATTATCTGAGGAGGCTAAGAAGCCCGAAATAAGGATTTCTGGCAATACAGGGGATTACATACGCGCAAGGACTCTAGGACATTTACTAATTCAGACTTACTTACAATCACCGTAAAAAAATTTTTACTACTCATAGAGTAGGCAATAGTTTGCCTACTCTAAGTGTAGTAATTTTACTAGCTCAAAATATATGGAAACACCTGATTGAAATTTACACATTTTAGAGGAAATATTTTACTATACGATTGTAAAATTACGCAAAAGTTGTAACAGGTTGTACGTAAAATTATATAAAGACGTAATTCATATATACATTTGTATGTAGAATTCCTAAATAGAGCTGAACTCGCTTACACTTATTTTATTCATTTTATGCAGTGCGTATCTAGTAATGAGCAAATTTGTAAATTTACCAATGAAAGGTTATATAAGATTCTTGAACTTGACAATGACAAGTCATTTACAAGTTTTCCCATTCTATTTATAGGGAAAAGTTAATATGGAGCGAAAATTAATGAAAACGTGTTAGTTGATTATTGTTTTTATGACACTTATGGTGCCGTGAAAATAACCTGAAACTAGGAATAACCTGATACCATTTGAAACCACTAAGCTAATCAGCTAACCCTTTCCACGTCCGTACCCGAAATGACTTCCAAGAGCTTCATCGACTTTAAATTTCCATAAATTGTTTGTTTTTATGCCTTCTTTTGAATTGTAGCAATTAACTGGGTGAAATTACACATTTATGAAAATTACACACAAGAATTTGTATTATTAAGAATGTTTGTAAATTTGCTTTTGCAGTATGTAAAATTTTACTTCTTTGAGAATATAGATTTCAAAATTTTTTTTTACTGTGATGCTTTTGCTAAAATCAGATCCAGTAATAAATACATTCAGGGAATTAGCCAAAAAGAGCGCTGGTTTACTTTTCCCAGAAGTAGTAAAACTATTGGTTAATATACGTGCTCCATCCATCCTTAAAATACCAGAACTGTCTGATATTGCCATGGATGATTATACAAGACTTGATTCTGAAAGTGATTCTGCCAACGATTAGTTTTAATTTATTCTTAATTTTCATTTAGTATCTGATTTGATTTGGTTTTACCTTGTAAATAAATTTAACAATATATTTATATTAATATTCTTTGTGTGTACTTTTTTAAATTTGTTTTTTAGTATAAGAATATCGTAAATATTTGTTTACTTTTGTAGTTTAATGTTACTATGAAGTTGATTTTTTTTTTCAAATATTGAAGTCAATAATTATATGTCATACCATTACTTAATGATGCAGATGCACCACACTAAATAACGTTTTTATTTGAATTGATTATGTATCTACATATTCTCTTAGTAATAAAAGTGTTCACTAAAATATATACTAAATAGTTACTTCTTATTTATGACAAACAACGCCCTTAGAATCAAATAATAACGAAATTAGATTTTTGTCCTGCTAACATATTCTAAGCGAAACGCTCTGCGGTATTGAAACTTCCTTATGTTTTTTCAAAAACAAAGAACGGACTAAAACATTATATAAATTACGTTTGTTTTAATTTGAATCACTAATTGACATCCAATTCTTGAAATATTAGCAATTAGTCAGCACGGCTTTTGGGCTGGCCACGCAGCCGGGGTTTTACTAACATTTCTCATTGAATATTGGAGCCATTATCTCGATAATTATGCTTAGTCTGAAATCGTTGCATTAGATAATTCGAAGGCCGTGGATAGAGTTTACCATGGGCGTGAGGCGTCTTTATCGTAACACATATAAAAACAACAGGTATTTACACATGGAAGATAACAACTGTTACTTACAACTTAAATATCTGTTATAAGAAATACTAGGCTTACAAACATCTGTTACGGATAATGTGAAATCGTAGCCTCTTATAAGAAATACTAGGCAGGATACTTCGCCCTGATGTAGAGAAGGCATCAATTTTTTCCTGGAAATTTACTGGAAATTTTTTTTTCAAAATTTTGTATTTTGTATTTTTGGAGGCCGACAACATACATATATGAAAGCATTGTATCTGAAATCGCCCTGATGTAGGAAAGGCCTCAATTTATTCCTAGAAATTTACTGGAAATTTTTTTCTTAGAATTTTTATGTATTTTTGGAGCTCGACAACATATGTGAAAGCATTGTATCTGAAAATAATCAGCCCAAAGTGAAACATTTTCTGTAAAGTTCAAAGAACAAATGAATGCGTATTGCTAATCTACGCGATATGATGGTATGAAAAATTGAAAATAACAGGCTATTATTTTATAACAGGTTTTTGGAACTGTTAATTTTAGATAACAAGAACAGTTGTAAAAGGTATTCAATTTTACCTGTTACAACCCATCCCTAACCAGTACTTTTACATTTACTGTAAACTGAAAAGTTACATTATTTTTGATAACTCTTTTTCTATAATGGTCTCCCGCGGAAATACTGTAGATAAGTTTGTAGTCACGTGCTTAAATCACTAAACAATTACTTTATAGCAATACTCGTCTGCACCAGACAATGGCATCTGCTTTAATCGTATTTTATCTAAATTCACTCAAAGATAGCCTGATACCGTCTCTACCCATCAAAAATTCGGAGTTCATAAACATCTTACAGATTATGAAATATCCAGCAATCTCATCTGATCTCATCACATTCTTGATATTGTGAAAAACGCTATGAAATCGGTTTTACAAAGCTGCAAGAAATATTTTACTCTATTTGAGGAATTTCAAATATCGATTCGCTGAAAGGTAAAGTCAAATGGATGTCACTCTTTTATCAAGACTTCAATGGCTAATACGCTGTTATCCTGACGAAATGCCTAGCCTAATTCGTTGTATAATTCTTTCGTTTACCTAAATCGGAGCTATTTTCCAGACCCATAAAAAACAAATTTGATCGAATTGCAAAATTTTGTGAATTTTTCGTAATATTACAACAGCGCAAATGTTGATCAGTTCACTACTTTTTTTTGTTTGTTTTTTCCTCAAGTTATGAATCAGAGATATTTAAGCGGATATGCATCGTCACCTCATACATTCTACTCATTAATATAAAATTTCCTACCCATTCTACATTTCTATTAAGGCTGTGCTATAACATTAAAACGTATATCGGAGCTTTGATATAATCGTAAAAATTTAATTAGAGTCTCATTTAATGTTAAATATTAGTTTTGATAATTGAATTTACGTTAATTCTCAATTAATAGGGCTTCTCTGAGTCAAAGGTGTTAGAAATAAAAATAAATGCGAAACAGTTTTATGTTGGCATTATAATTTTTTTTCTGCAATCGTTTCACCGTTCTATTAAGGGAATCTCCTATTTTACAATGTTATAAAAGAGGCACGTTAAAGAGGAGAAGTAATATTTCTGTGGTTGTTAAGAGTCGATGACAAAACAAAATTCCTGAAATGGATTCTTTGAAAGAAAGGAAATTTGTAAATTGACGAGCTAGATCCGGGCACTTCTATGATTACCACCACAGATTTCAATCAATAGTACCCTGCTTTTGTGGAATTTTTTTGTAAGAAAATAATATAAGTTCAAAGTATACAAAGTAAAACTGTTTGTTTGAAGTAGTTAATGAAATGCTGGTTTCAAAATACTTAAAGTAGGAAAGTTGTTAGGTAATCAACACATGTGGAAATTGCCATGAATAAGAAGGATTCTTTAGTTGCTTGGGAGATCATGCAGTAAAATATTTAATGGATTTAATTTTTTTTCTTCAGATATTTCATAAAATAATTCTGTTCAATGGTATTGAAAGTAATGGAATTTTAGTAATTAGATTTATTAATTCAGTTAATCTTGCAGTATGTACTTATATCCTTTTAAAGGAAAAATATAGACATATTAGAAAAAATTAAAAACAACGATATTATTTTCGTTTATGATAAACAATTTTACTTTACCTATAGCGTCAGCCTGAAGGCTCATAAGATGTTAAATAGGATCTTCCTTACAAATGGTATCTCATATGTTAAGACTCAGTCCAATGAAAACGCTGAATCTGAGGTAAAAACAAGAGCAACAGTTATAATTGGTTTTCGACCAATACTATTGTTACGTGCAATAGAAAAGGACAAGCGACATCTACTGGTTCGGATATAAAAAACTTTAGGTTCGGAGAATCGTATTATGTGGAATAGCAAAGCGATATTTATTGGTTTGGACAGTAACCATTTTGGCTTCGGAGAATCGATGTTTCTGGTATGTATGGAATCTCGGGAAGGTTCTGGGCAATTTGAATAGTACATCATTTGTCTCCGTCAGGAGTGAGTTTCCAACCTATCCATCTTCCAATTGCTCCCAACCCAAATTCAAAAATCGCTTTCATCGATTCACATCGCGTGACTAATAATTTTTAGTTTTTTCGGACAATTTAAGTGTTAGAGTAAAATTAAATCATGAGTGAATTCAAGGCTAAAATTAAAGTCTGCAGGAAAATTTTAAACTAATATCGCGGGTTATTGGCTCTGTAAAAATCGGCATAGTTGGAAACTAGTTTCGTTAACGCGCAAGATCTGTACTTGAATTTCCAGGAGTGAGGCTTGTCTCAGACAGTGAAGTGAACGTATAATAAACAGGCAAAAGTGTTCTGATTTATTTTTTCCCGGACGGGAATCGAACTCACCCTTGTTAGAAATGGTAAAAGATGGAGCATAGAAGAATTTTAAGAACTTTTATTTTTTAATGGTTCTAAATAAAATCATAAATACGAGAGGCATCCGGGATCATCCGCTGATGTTTCATGGTACAGAAAGCGGATAGTCCCGGCTTCAAACCCCGATTGTTTGTTATTTTATAAAAGTAAATAGTATAGTTAAATCCAAAGGATTTTGTGAGTTATATGTGTAGCATTGTGTTTTAAATAACGAACTAAGATCACGCACGAAATACCCTAGATGATAATAAAAGTGAAATAATGTTAAAAACCATAGGTTTGTATGGTAACACCAAGAAGGTGCTGCCGATTAAGTCCATTTCTGAAGTTATTCTTCCTATTTCTTCATAACGCTGAGGATAAATTTATTCTCTAGCTAGAAAGCTGAAATTTTGTGAATGGCGTTTTCATACATAGAAGTAATAAATACAATGTTAAAAATGGGCTAAATCGGACAAACTTTGCTTGGTGTTGCCATACAAAACTTTGGGTTTTCACTTTATTCCATTTTTATTTTCATCTGAGGTATATTATTAATTTTTGCTTTTAGACGAGTTATAGCTTTTTCTTTTGCTGCTTTTTGTGTGGTGTAAGTTATATGTGTTTAGCTTTATTTAACTATATAAAATAACCGGGTAAGTGCGAGTCGGACTCGCGCACGAAGGGTTCCGTACCAGTACCACCGTACAAAATTTAACACTAAGTTCTTTTTATTTATTCTTTCAAATGAGAGTAGGCGTCATGTGAAAGAATAATGCTGTCATTTGAAAATTATTTGGAAAAAAGCCTACTTATGATAATAATAATGAATGAGAATAAAATGAGAAAAAAAAAACGCTGAAAAAATCACGTTTGTTGTATGGGGGCTCCCTTTAATTTTATTTTATTTTTATTATTAGTTGTTATATCGCCAATAGAAATACGCAGTCTGTGAAAATTTCAACTGTCTACCTATTACAGTTCATGAGATACAACCTGGTGACGGACGGACGGACAGCAAAGCCTTAGTAATAGGGTTCCCGTTGTTACCCTTTGGGTATGGAACCCTAAAAATTAACTTTTACAATATTCTAATAACACCTTAATTTCAAATGCATATTCATAATTATGTACATTAAATATAAAATAACAGATAAATGAACACTTTTGCAATTGTTGCCGTCTGAACGAATCTGTTGTTCGAAGTTGCGTATTAACTTAGCATTTTCTGTAGCTATAAATATGCACAGTCTAATACTCAAAGTCTTCTGTTAATTATCCAATGATATGAAATTCATATCTGAGACTTGCTTGAGTATACTGAAATTAATAACGAATGAAAATTCCATTAATTTTTGTTTTGTAGAGATTTCAGATTCATACCGCTTAATAAATTTTATTCAAAGGCATCTGAGCATAATTGAGATTGTGTTTTCCTTCTCATCACATTTAACAAGCAGGTGAACTATCTTTATAGCCATATTAATTTCTTTTTAAGAAATATTTACCTTCCATGAAATGTCAGCCGCTGATTTTTGTAGCCCTTGGTTTTTATGTGATCCGGAGGCTAATTGATTGCCAGAATTTTATTTCTTAAGGTAATCTTTTGTGCACATTACCGCAGAGGACGTGTTTAAATATGCTTTTTTAATCAAGTCCAATGAAGTTGGGTTGGATGGCACCCACACACAGTTTGTTAAATTTATTTTACCTATCTGTCTGTTTATCTATTCGCAGCTGGTCTTACGATTCCTTAATACTCAGATTATTTTGCCACATGAAATGAAAATTAGCAAGGATAATATGAGATCCAAAAAAACGTCTTCAACCCAACTATTATTGATTTCTTATTATATTCTATTTATTTCTCGAAAATATTGTTACTCTTTCCTCCCTTAACTCTGGCTATGGACCAAAAATTGGTTGTCTTGTCGCAAATATAAAAATATCGGACTATATTAGTGCTGCAATTGATATTGAATTTTGGCTTTGCCAAAATTTACTAGGGTTTTTGACAAGTTCAACGGCCCCTAAAATTAATTTCTGCTTATAAAGCTCTAGTTCGTATATAAGGGGTAGATTTTAGTAGGTTGCAATAACCAACTCTCTAACTCTATATGTCTTTCCAGTGGAGTTTCTCAAAGATATAATTTTAATTCACATGATCTACCCGAGGAAACCATCTTTTCTAATTTTAATTTGTACTCTGCTGACGTTAAGTTCTACTGGCCACCTTTATTTGGATTAGTTGAAGATACAGCCTAGAGTCCCAATGATAACCTATCCCTAAAGACTATTAAAAATGTTGAATTCATTCAAAACTAAGTGAAACTCGAGAATTGTATCTTGTTATCACGTGTTCGTTATACATACAGGGTATACATAATAAAAAGTTGGACTGACAATATATAGCGGATTTATAGTTATGTAAGGTTTTTAGATCATTAGCAAAAAATCCCGCCTTGTTGTGATAATTTTTTGAAGAGATGTAACGCATGCATTTGATGTATGGTTTGGCACATTTCATTCCAATAGAGCTACAGTAAAATGTTTTTACGCACAACGATGTTTACCGAATAAGAAATAGGTTACCCAATAGGTTGAGGGAAAAGCATCTTTTAAACCATTAGTACGAGATCGCGGCAGAATACATATACATATCTTAATATATGAAAATCACATGTCACACTCCTCGTACACGCTAATCTCCGAAACAACCTAACCGATTTCAATGAAATTTTGTAAATGTGTTTGGTTGGTTCCAACCTGAGAGATAGGATAGCTTTGCACACGATAGATGGCGCTATTGCTGTGATCTAAAAAACCGCCTCAGAATGCGTCGATGTGGAAAGCTGAAATCTTTGACACAGCATTTTCATAAAAATTGGAAGTACAAGTTCAAAAATGAACCAAATCGGGCTACTCCTTCGTAGGGTTGCCATACAAATATCTCATTTTTCAGTATATATTTTAACACTGCCTGACAACGAGTACACGTGGAGAGCTGAAATTTGGTACGTGGTGTGTTGATAGCAAATAGTAAATAAAATTTAAAAAATGGACTAAATCCGGTAGCCCCTTCTTGGTGTTGCTGTTTTTAACTATATATTTGGGCACTGCCTTACGCGTATACGTAGAAAGCTGAAATTTTGTATACAGGCATTTCTTTAAAAATGGGACTAATCGGAAAACTCCTTCATAGGGTTGCCATACAAAAAAATTTGGTGAGTGGTGTTTGCATAGCAATGGTAAATAAAATTTAAAAAAATGGACTAAATCGGGTTGTCCCTTGTTGGTGTTGCAATGAAAATCTTTCGTTTTCACTATATACTTGGTAGCTGCATGAGAAGGCGTCGAGGTGGAGAGCTCATACTATGCACACTTTTAATTAATTTTGAAATTAAGTTGACATTAGAACTTATTTTATATCATAATTGAATACATTAATTATTTTAATGCGAAAAATATGAAATGCAAAAAAAAATGAAATTTAAAATGCCTACAGAATTTCTAGACGTTAAGCTTAATTTTATGCAGATTAGTAAATACAGGGTAATTTTGAATTAATGGTTATATTTGGCACAGGAGATAGGTTGAAGTGTGAGCAACAAAAAATAGCGTGACGGGCGAGTGGGAGGGGGGGGGGGGGGCAATATCAACCACTTCGTTTCCTTGTTGTACATTTTATGAAGGAAAGGAAATTTTTAGCTCGGGGCATAGAAAACCGTCTAAGTTTTTCAATGAATGCCGCCTCAAGTTGCAAGTTATGGAACGTCAAAGTAAAAAAATTCTAACTTTTATATTTTAGCGTTTTTTCCGCCAAACTGCCTAATGATTGTTACATTTTCTTGCAAGATTTGGCAACCACAGAATGTTAGCTTTCATTTGATCTATGTACATACAACCGTTTTTGAGATGAACTGCTTTTATGATGTATCATTCATTTCATTAATTTGCATCATTTTGCGTGATTTCTATCGTCAGTCGCAAAATTAGTAAAAACGGTTGCATGCAGGTAGGTACATGTGTGGGATAAAATGAAAAGTAACGATCTGAGGTTTCCGAATCTTGCAAGAAAATGTAATGATCAGTAGGCATTTTGGCGGGAAAATCATTAAAATTTAAAAAATACATATTTATTTCCATTTTTTTTTTTGAATTTGAGTTCTTATAACTAGCGACTTGAGGGGGATGTGTGCTGGTTCGACATTCGTTGGAAAGGATAGATGGTTTGCTATGATCTAAGTTTTATGTTATGTGTGTTATGTGTGTTATGTGAAAAACTACGGTATTTTCTTAATTATCCTGTATCTCCGAAACGGTTGAGATTGCCCCCCCACTCCCTCCCCTACCATTTCTTTTCCATAACATTTTTTGTTCTAAAATTTTAAACTACATGTTCTTTAATTTATGACCATCAATTCAAAATCACCATATATATATGTATGTAAAATCAACAATAATATAATTACCTGAGTAAGGGTGATATAGCATCGGTCAGTGAGTGGTGTAATGACCAGTCTACTGGTATTTCCCAAGTACTCATATGCGTAACGAAACTCAGCATCACAAATATTTGCAAAGCAATCATAGAAACTCTCATCCCATCTATGTTTCAGTTGACTTTGCCATTGAAATGCCATAGAATTCTCTACTTTGTACTGGATAATTTTGGCAACAACATCACGGCAATGAACATCAACTGTGCAAATTGTCATAATTTTCTGCCTATCACCGGGTGTTAATTCTCCCAATAGAAGGTTTATCAATGAGTTAAGTTGTAAAATTTGCTTCTTCTGATATTCTTTCATGGCATTTTCATAACCTTCTTCTTGCATATCAAAAGCATGGTTAACTTCTGATGTCCAATAGATTTGACTACAACAGAGAGCGGTTTGGGCAGACCAATCAAACAACCATTGATCTCTAGGCTTTGTACTATATGCTTTGACTCCAGTTTTAAATAATTCATAAAGAGTTTTTCGCATGGAATATATTAATTCGTTAAGCCAAATTTCTACTTTTCCCTTACACTCAAGAGGTTCACTAAACTCGACGTATTCGTCATTTTCTTTCGAATACATACCAAATGCTTTGTTTGTATTTTGTTCGTAATTAAGTTTCAATATAGAGTCAAAGAGTTTAATTAAGTGATAACCAATACATTTAGGATTGTTCCCATTTGATAGAATATCCAATAAATCTGCTGATGAAATAAAGTAAAACCTTGGAAATGCAAGACGTTTCTTTTCAAGATAATTATTTAAAGCCTTTTCACATAGCATCAATTGTTGCAGTAAATTTTCCAGAGACAAATATATTTCTGAATTATTCTCAGCTACCATCTTTACCTTCTTCGTGACGGAAACATCATTCAGCAGCCGTAGAAATTCGCAGTCAATTATTTCGAATCGTCTTGAATCTTCAGGAAGCTGTGCTCTTATATCAACGGAGCCAATAAAAATGCTCTCTAGATAAATCCATTTTCTTTGTACTTCAAACCAGAGTGAAATTACGCGATCAATACTAAATAGGATGTGTTGCCATTTAGCGACTTTTGGCAGCAAGAAATCAACATACTTGGTAGTTGCAATATTTTGCAATTGCATTTGATTTTCATCCAGAGTTTCAATCAATTCCTCTGACACTTTTAATAATTTAACTTGACGTGGCTGATGAGTTTCATACTCAAATTCGATATTATTCCAAATTGTTTTTACTTCGTTCAGAATTTTAGCTGCAGCCATTTCTTTAACAGCTCTATCCACAGTAGTTTTTACTTCCTCCTCAAAAAGATGTAGATTTAGGGAAAGAAGGTCAGATAATGTTGTTTTATCATCTGATTTAAAACGAATCTAAGAAAGAAAAAAATGATTAAACTTCCATTTCCATTTAAACAGCTCAATTTATTCGTTACAGCTTACCAGGCACTCCAACGGAAATTTACCCGACAGCTTGAAAAAATTTCAATACGAGAAATGTTCATTCAAATGTAAAACAAACCTTAAAAAGACTTACCTTTGTAGTATGCATTAGTCCCACCCAATGTCTCTCCGTGATTGAGGTATTCTGCAGTTCTGTAATGGCCCGAAGCGAACACACTAAATCCTTTAAAATCTCCTCTAAGTATTTGTACGGTTTCCAAGTTCGAACGATCTTATCCAAGGTGCGAAGTTCTTTGGTAAATTTTCTACATTCATTTTCGATATCGTCTGTATCTATCTTAACCCAAGAGCTAGACTTCCAGTCAATAATACAAGATTCAATAACTCCCACGAAGTCCCACAATTGCTAAGTGGCATTTAATGAAAATAAATTTCAAAAATAACTTCGACAATTCTGTGCTATGACGGCAAAATATGTATATCTAATTAGGAAAATTTCCCTGAAGTATTGAAATGATTGCTACCATTTCCGAGACGTGCACTATATATAGTTTGTGGATCTGTGTAAATATTTAGATAGACGTAATTTGTGAGTATTGAATAAAGCAGGTGAGTGGTAGTAATTGAAGGGTGGATCCATACTGAGTTGAGAGACATTTTTAATTGGTAATTTTGATAATATTGACAGAGTGAGCATTTTATTTATTATTTATTTATTTTATACCTCTCCATAGAATTTTGCAAATAACAAAGAACTATTATTAACTGCACATTGTACACTTCAATAGTGAAAAACATCCTTACGTACGGTAGTTTAGTTCTTATGACGACCTTAAAAATCTAACATAGATCCAAATGGATACCATTCTGTATATTACAGGAGCTCTATATGTAGCGCGAGTGCAGCAACGGAAGTCATGATCCACTGAATCACCGAATACTAGATTTTCAGTGCAAAAGTATTTGTAGCTGCAAAAATTCATTTACATAACTAGATAAATTCTGACCATGGTGACAGCGGTCTACCACCAAAAATCCGCGAAATTACTTGTTAGTGAATGCCAACTACACTCTATAATGAAGAGTTTTGAAAATGCCTGCTCTGGCGTTACATTGGCCAGGGCCGGATCTATGGGGTGGTATGCGGGGGCACTTGCCCCGGGCGCTAGTTTTAAGGGGCGGCAATATGACAGACTTCTTAACCTATAACTAAACTAGAAAATATCTAATTACAAGAATTGGAAAATTTTTTCAGACCATACTTAACACTTCAGTCTTCTTTCCGGAATCTATAAGCTCCTTTGCTGATATCATATTTTCAATTGTGCTTATACTTATACAGCAATCAGTTTATTGTATATTAAATTTAAGTCTGTAAGACTCTGTAAGCTAATTAAACTAAAAATTCCCCTAAATTCTCAAATTGTACCTTTGTATAATATGAAATGAATTCAAAAATTGTACAAATGTGGCTGGTAACCCTATGCTCCCCATCATCCATCAATCCTACCCCGAATGTAGACAGAATATTAGATAGTATGCACAAGCACGGAGTTATCAGAAAATCATTTTAGTTAACGCCTTTGAATCCGAGTAAAATATCGGATAAATCCTTTCAACCTGAATGGCAGTTTACCAGAATTCCTACCCAGAGTTTTTTGAAACCGTCTCAAATTTTAGTAGTTTTAGCCGAGAAGATTCATATTGAAAAGCGGTAGAAATAAAAAAACTAATCTCTAACATAATTAAATTTTCAATTTGGTATCCTTGTGCTAATAATACCGGAGACATATTTGCAATTTCAATATTGAATTTTACGCTCAACCGCAAATCTGTCTCTATATACTGAGAAATTGCTCGGTGTATGCTCAGTATGTAGTAATATTGAAATTGCGAAAAACGTAAGCGGTATACGAGTTTATTGCAATATGACCCTAGTTATTAACCATAATCATTTAATACACGAACCTTTTAGAACCGAATTTAATACTGTAATGTTAGCTACAACTTTTTCTGACATTTATTATTTGACATTTGTCAAATTGAAGTGTCTATTTCGTTTTTATTTTTCATATACATAGACAAGTAATTTCACAATATTTGCTCGCGTTTTGTACGTGCGCGGAGCTCTCTTAAGTCAAATGACAAATCAAGTGATAAATCAAATGTAAGTTCTCTAATTAAATTTTTAGTATCGTTAACCCCAAGTGTGTCTCTGAAATTTTATATTGTAATTAATATAATTGCATTATTAATATATCAATATTGAAATTGCATGTCTGTCTCTGGTATAAAATAAACTGTATTTGTAATGATACGATTTTTTACTTTCCTTTTATTTTACAACAGTTTGAGATTCGAACGACATTTAAGATCTGTAATGGATCTCAATTTTTGTTTGAATTTCAATTTCTTTTTATTTAACAATCATTTGTTTCAAATTCAAATTGTCTGATGTTTTTACGGATTGCCTTAGTATAAAGAATGCTTATACACGCTGTTGGAGTACTGAAGTGGATTTTAAGCTGAAGCTTAAGATATTAATAACGTAATTGTTATAGCTATTACGATGGTTATCACAAGGAAATGACTTTCAAATTTAAAAATCGCGGTTAGACCGTAGATTCTTTATACAACGTAAATACTTTCTCGAATCAATGACAGATTGGTGTGGCTGGTAATGAGGTGGCCGATGTGGTTGCCAGATGAGATTCACGTTAAGATAAGCGAATCTGGGATTACTTGAAAGAAAAATTGAAAATTTGAAAGCTTCAGTTTGCCAGTTTTAGAAGGAATAATCAATTTATCTGCGCAATCCAAAGACAGCTATCACTTGAGATGAACTCCAAGAGGGCCACTGTCTTGTTTAACAAACTTTGAAGTGATATTGGATAAATCACCTCAGTTATTTCCAGTCATTACCTTTTTGTAAATATGAAGATCGTTTACATGTCAACTTTGAACCCTCCCAGGGATAACTGTAATTCCTGTACTGACCAAGCGAAAGAGGAAGTTCGCTAGAAATGAAGAAAGTAATGGAAGCCAAGTAAAATGAGCCAAATTTCCTCTAGTTTGTTGTCTAATGGTAATGTGGGAGTCTGTGAAAATCTTAGGAAGTACTACCATCGTATACTGCGTGAAGCTCTCATTTTAAGAAAAGATAAACTCGGAACGAATTAGTGCATGTGGGCAAAGTTAACTTATGATGTGGGGGTTAGTGCTGAGAATGGATAGTTGAAGATCAGTGACAATGATATATTAAGCCAGTTCCACGCCGTTGATTTTGCTCCCATGCCATTCATAGCATCTAATGTAATGATAATGCCAAAGATGTTATCTGGAATGACGCTACATCTGTAATTAACGATGATTGAGTTTAACTTCGACATCATAATGAAAGTTGTATCTGTAATTCTTGCATTTATTTTTATTTTCTCTTTTCTTTAAATATTTAATTATTCTTATCTCTGTTCGTAATTTACGTTATTTAATCACATTTTTCTATTTTCTTGTAATTTGTCCAGTTTTTACATGGCCTTTATTGTTATCATTGTATAGGTGCCACACTTGTTCTTCTTTTCGGCCTGAGACTGCCAAAAGTAGTATTTGTTTAGTTAACGCTGAATAGTGATAATTCGAACAGCTTGAAGGTGTTATTAAATATTTTATGTAAACGTAAAAATGCCCAAAGTTTGTGCCATTTAAACGTTTGCAGTAAGGAATAACAGGATTATCCTCAAAAATTCCAGCTTGAATGTGTTGTGTGTAAGTGAGACGAGATTAAATAGTACCTAGTATTCTTTCGAATTATGTTGCTTTACTTGAATTTAATTTATATTATTGCGACCGTGTCGATCGTGTTGGTGGTGGTGTATCTATTTATGTTAAGAAACTTTTACTAATTTCTATTTGAAAAATATCTTAACATAAATAGATACACCACCACTAACACGATTTTTTCAAATCGAAATTAGTAATAATCTCCTCTTCTGCGTCTTGCATTGATCTTGTATATGTGGAAATTAGCAACAGTCATAACCAAACTCCTGACTGTTTCTTCATGATAAAACTAGTGAGGTAGAAAATATTTTAATGGACATGTCTCAGAGATATAACGATGTGATTGTTTGCGGTGATTTTAATGTCAACGTTCAGTTGCCTGGACGTATTAATACCCACTTGTATTCTGTCATCCAATGATCGGACTTATAAATTGTCAATTCTTTGCCCACATACCATTATGCAATTTCACCATCTGTATTGGCTTTGATTTTAACAACCAATCATGACAAGGTGCTTTCCAACAATTAAATTGATCCTCCAAGTATCTTCGACATAATATATTTTATCTGCCATATTATTATCACGGACAGCAGTATTGCAACAAACTCTATCTCTATCCGTAATTATGATAGCATTCACTCTAGTTCGTTACTTGAAAGGGAAAATTTATATTATACTATGAACACTAGCAATACGTTTAATTTATTTTATTTATTTATAAATTTTGTACATGATGAGTTTGCTTCACTTCGTACTAAGATCGTTAAACCTAATGCTATGCCTTGGTTCTCGTCAGAGATTAATAACCTCATAAATGAACGCGAATTTCTATATCGTCGTTTCAAGAGAGATTCAGAACAAATAATTTAAGATAGGCTTACAAAAAAGTATGAAACTTTGTTAATTCCAAGATCAATATTGCTAAACGCATATATTTTGGCCAAATATTTATTATTACTTTACCACCCCCTAAGATACTATGCAAAAATCTTAATACACACGGTATTCCTTAAAGAGCAGACTTTTGCTCTGATTTGGAGCTTGATTCACTAAATCTGCACTTCAGTTCACTTCAAAGCAATGCTATAGGTGGAACTTACTTTTCGTTATCCAATTTAAATGAGAATTTTGATGGATTTGGATTTCACTGTACTGATAAAAATGATATTCTGGAGGAATTTCACCCAAGTTCATAAAATTACTATTGCCGAATGTTTTCCCAATCATATCTTACTTACTTAATCATGTAATCATTTCCTCCACTTACCCAGCCATGTGAAAACATGCTCTTGTTAACCCTGTTCCCAAAAAGCCCTGTCCCTCTACCTCTCTGACTTTAGATCTATCAGCATATAATAGTATCTTTCAAAAATTTTCGAAAAACTGATAAGTAATCAACTTATCTGCTATTTTAATCAGCACTCATACCTTACGCAATGGCAGTCGGGATATCGCAAAAATCATTAGTGCGAGACTGCCTTAGTATAAGTCACTACAGATTTGAGATTCGTTATGCATCGAAAAGAGATTTATTACCTAGTTCTCCTTAATTTTTCTAAGGCTTTCGACAGTCTTACATAGTCATGAAATGCTGCTAGATAAATTATATTTTAAATTTAGTATATCATCATCTGTTATCAGGCTCATTCATAGCTTTCTTTCTGGCAGGACACAACATGTGAAATCGGACGGCCGAGTATTTAAGACTGCCAGAGCTCTATACGGTGCTCCGTAGGGCTCGATTTTAGGACCATTGTTATTTGGATTGTACCATAATGACTTGCCTTCTGGTAGTACGATACTCTTATATCCGCCTATATGCTGATCATTGTTAATTTTATATTAGTGCACCAAATAGTTTTATCAATATATGTACATGCAAATAAGCTAAATAGTGACTTCAATCGTATTTATCGGTAGTCGATTGATAATTCTCTATGTCTTAATCCATAAAAAGCATGCTATACTATTTTTTCTGAGCTTGGCATTAACTTGTATCAACCTACAGTTTGCCTCAATAATTTAATCCTAAGTCGTATTGATAAAGTTAAAAAAATTGGGTGTTACTGTTAGTAATAAAATGACCTGCTGTGACAATACCAACTCATCTCTAGCAAAGATTTATGCAACTTTAAGAAGGATGATGATAACTGCGTCTCTTCTACCAACAACAACACGTATAAGGTTAATTAAGGCGCTCATTCTTCCATTTTTCATGTATGGTCTCGTAATTTTTCCCTGTCTTGACTATGTGTGTATGCTAGTAAAATAAATGTTGCTTTAAATGACTGTGTTCGTTCTGTGCATGGCTTACGTCGTCATGATCATGTATCGCCGTATATATCCTCCATAGTTGGTTGTTCCCTTAAAATGTGTTTTCTCCATAAAATAATTTATGGTAATGTTGCTGAGTATCTGTCGTCATCCGTCACATTTCTTCGCTTACAACGGCGAATTAATATACTTAAACCCAAATTTAATACTGTTCTTGGTTCAAGTCGTTCGATTTTGAAACTCACTTCCTACTCATATTGACTGTGCTTGAAGCTTTCAGGAATAGCGTGATAGAGCCCTCTTGTGGTTTCAATTCATGTACATACTAAAAAATTCATGATTCTTTAATTTTTGTTTATATATTTTTCTTCTCACTTATTTTTACTTAGGGTAGTTTTTTTTTCTTTTCTTTACTATTTATTGGTTGTACTGCTATTTGTTGTTTCATACCTATATACATCTTTGCTTTTCTTTTGTCTTATTTTTAATATGTTCTGTTGCTTTAGGTACAAAACAAAAAGATGTAATTCTTGTTGAACCAAATCTAATTAATAAATAATAAATTAATAATAATAGATGTGTAGAGGGTGTTTTGTAATTGATGGTCATGAAACAGGTAACAGGTATAAACGTTAGGAGCAAAAAATTTTACGGAGAGGGGGGAAATGCAAGCCGTTTCAAAGTTACAGAGTAATATGCTAAACTTTCACCCCGTAACTTCCACGTTGTACAACCTATGAAGCTCAGATGATAGTAAACCGTCTAAACTTTCCAACAAATGTCGAATAATCACTTCATCCCTTTCATGTCGCTAGTTATAAGGAGAAGAAGAAGAAAGAAAAATTTAATAAAAATAACATTTTTTTTAAATTTTTGAGATCTTCCCGCCAAAATACTTGATACCGTTATATTTTCTTGCCAGATTTGGAAAGGTGATACCTTTCATTTGATCTTATGCATGTACCTACACAGTAAAAAATTTGCACAAAAATTTCGTTTTCCACTATATATTTGGACACTGCCTGAGAACGCGTTGACGTATAGAGCTGAAATTTGATACGTCGTGTTTCCATTGTACTAGCAAAAAAAAAAAATTCAAAAATGGAGTGAATCGGGCAACTCCTTCTTGGTGTTGCCATATAAAAATTTAGGTTTTTTACTTATACTTTGAAAACGACAAACCGTTCTAGAAATATATCCGAAAAACCAAACCACTTCAAAAATCAAAATTGTTCAAATGGGTGACCATACGTAATTTCATACGGGCATTCATCTAGGGTATCATAAGAATTGGTCCTAGACCAACTTCAGGTTTTTTACTTGTTTACAGTGTACTTAGGGGAAGGTAGCCTATAATGACATAGTCGAGTAAAACGACCCATTGCCCTTTTCACGAAATCTAAGCGTCCGCTGCATTCCTAATTGTATTGGTCGTGCTCTAAAGTTGTTTTGCAGCCGACAGCAAGAATATCAGTGTTCAAAACTATCTTGGAGCGAATTCGTGGAGAGAAAAAATAACAAAAGTGAATGCTGAAATATTTTTTACAGGGATTAGTATTGCGTTTTTACGGTATTAAGTATTGATTTTATTTAATATGCTATTTCTGCCAGATTGTTCCTATTCTGAAAATGAAATTGATGTGGCATTCATAGATATTTGATGAATAATAATAGTATTATAATTATTTTGTTTTACTCTTGGCAAATTGGGTAAAATGACTTACCTTGGCATAGGGCAAATTGACTTACATTGGCCAAGGGCAAAATATGTGTCATTTTATTCATGGATTCTAAAAATTATGTTATTTTCAGAGGTTGGGCAATACGAAAGAAATATAAAATAAGCATACAGAAGTTTTACAAAAAAGCTATATTTTCGTGTATTTTGACAAATAAACCAAATTTCTTTTGAACCATTATTGAGTTTTATTCAAATTACATGGATGGCCTAAAATGACACAGAGTATGTCGTTTTATACACATGCCGCCAAAATAACACATTACGTTTTAATGACGAAAATAAAAATCTTGTCTTTGTTTTAATGTCTAACATTCTTCAAAACATGAAACAAACACTTTTAATCTGCTAAATGTGTACTTAAAGTGTTCTTAAATATAAAGTGTTAAGATCCACAAGGTAAAATGTTAATGGTATGCCATTATAGGCCACCTTACCCTACATGTAACATTTTTTCCAGATTAACCTATTTCTATCATTCATAATGCATAATTCATTGATTTTTATCATTTTACTCAAAAATGGCATGAGGGGTGGAGTAGTGGTTCGACATTCGTTGCAAACTTTAGAAGGGTTTCTATCACCTGAGCTAAATATCACATCCAAAAGATGTATAACAAGGTTGAGATTGCCCCCCCCCCCCCTCCCTACGGTTAATTTATTTGTTTCTAGCATGTCAACCTATTACCTGTCTCATTATGACTAACAACGACAAATCAACCTGTATGCATACTAGAACTTATATACAGACCACCTTCATTTCTGTGTTACTGTACTTAGTAAAAGAAATTTCGAAAATTCAAATATGGGTGTGCCCTACTTCCGATATTATCCGATAAATGTTATCATGAAATTTAAATTAAAAATTCCAATCAGTCAATTGAATTTCGGATGTTGCAGATGGTAAGATTTCTAATGGTACAATCAAACGTAGGCTCTCACTTCTAATGACTGGTGTCTTATGTATTCATTCAAAATAAACCAACAATGGTATGACATGACGGCAAAAAGTAATAGCAATATCGCCTAAAATGATCTCTCGTATTAGTGAGTAATTAAAATTATACTGACATGCAGGATTTAATACGATATTTGAAGAAGATATGGAAGAAATGCAGAAATATATGACAATATAGATAATACAGCTTATGACAAAAAAAAAAAATTTGTTAATTAGCATAAAAAAAAAAAGAAAACCTTACCTTGACTTGTTTTATTTCTTTGTAACATATTCGTAGGTCATCATTAACTGGCGCCGATAATCCAAAAAGTTGAGCATAAGTTGAAAGCTTATTAAATTGTTTTTCCAATTGCATCAATTCGACATGTACTTGGTCACATATTGTGTGAACGTTTTCACAAGGTACAGAAAAAAACTAAAAATGAAATTAATTTTAAGGCATACATAAGAACGTGTTAATGTTTATTGTACCTACCGGCATTTTCGTGAAAGTATCGCGATAATTTTTTATCCGACAATTAAGAATGTTTATTAAAGAATTGACTTTGCCCTTTTGATACTCAAACACTCCAGTTAGTTCTCGATTTTTTTGCGATGCAAACAGTTTAAAATCATTCCATTTTTTTGGAAGTTTTTCAAATTGCTTGAAAATACTTTTATCAATATTGACACCATATAGTTTTAGCAGAGATATAGTATCTCTGAGCGGCTTGAAGATGTTCTCGGTGTCGGCCTCTTTGTTTTTTGTTTCTAACATAACTGTTACCATTTTTAATAGTGTATGAAAGTCCTCCTTGGAAAAATTATTAGATAATACTTCTATTCCATTATCAATAAATGCTTCTAAATCCTTAAAAATAGCCACAAATAATTTATATTAATGGATCTGGAAAGACAAGAGTATTTCATTTGTACATACATTTAGTGCTTTAAAGACATGCTGAACTAATTGTTGCTTATATAAGTTTGCTAGTTTACAAACATGATTCAGTAAAGCTTGTTTTATAGGATTCATATCGACTCCCAGCCATCCATTAAATATATGATAGGACTCCAATTTATCGATATCTTCATGTAATTCATGGTAATTATCAATCTGAAATTATTTAGGTTTTGATTTTATAGCACAAATTTTGTACTTTTTATATGTATTGTATAGAATTCTTTTAAGTCAACAATAAATGATAATATAGTTTAAATTTAAGGAAAGGATAAATCAGACTTGTATACAAACTAACATTTACTACATTAAGCTTTCGGAAATGAATGGAGCCTAGAGTAATGGCACTTCATCAATAATTACAGCTGTTGTCACTTTATGATAAGCTAGGCTTTTTATAGAGTCCATCCTGAGATTACGAGGTGTGACAGAAAAGTAATGAGAATGCTTTTTATTTACCAAAGTTTTTTTTTTTTTTTTCAAACATCAATGTTATCCCGTTCAAAGTAGTTCTTTGCTCAGCTACACACAGATGGAGACGTTGTTCCCACGGTTGGTAGCAGCGTTTGAAGTCTTCAACCGGTATGGTCTCCAGAATGTCCGTTACACTCTTTTGGATATTTTCTAAAGTCCCGAAATGACGTCTTTTGAGGACATTTTTAAGTTTATGTAAAAGGAGTCAGGTGAATAAAGGGGCTGGGGAGCCACACCTTTTGAGGTCAAAAATTCTGTTATGGAGAGGGTAGGTTAACAGTTTGTCTTCCTCCAGGACAAATTATTTGTGGACTTCTGTCAAAAAAACAAATCAGCATTGATTTCATTTTCAATTTCTTTGGTCGAGAAGAGTTTGCAGTGTGCCACTCCTCACTTTGCCTCTTGGTCTCAGGATCGTATTAAAAAATCCTTGATTCATTACTTGCAGGGCCGGTGGCAAGAATTTTTCATGCAGGGGATTTTGGAAAAATTGGTTAAGAATAAAGATATGATTCGGCTTAGCAGAACATTTACTGACAAGTTTACATTTTCATACTTTTACATAATCATACTTAAAAAATTCATTAAATTATGTAATCTATAGAATTACAAAATGTTTAACATTTCACATATATATAAATAAATATTATATGAGAACGAAGATTTGGAACGATGAAGCTTATCCAGTACTAAAATTTTTGTAGTAGTTGCAGAGTACCCGAATGTTCTGCGTACGATGGTATGCAATCTAGAAAACTACTACACACTTTGGAATCTGACAGTTAATTTTTAAGAGTCGCAAGTAATGTAAGTTAAAATCGTAAGGAGGGAGGGGGGGGGGATATAAGTATCTTTTACTCCATCTTATTGAACGGTTAACACTAGCAAGATCCAGCATGGAAAAACTTCTGATCCAGGAAATGCGTACCTCCTTGATGCCAATATAAGGTCCTTACTGCGATGTCTATGTTAATTACGTACTACATATAAATAGGAAGTGTGAGGCTAGTAAAATAATGAGCAAACAAAGAGCAACTGTTCCGATATTTTATAAAACAGTATTTTGATTCCTAATGTAAGCCCTTAATTACATGATAAGCTTGGAAACCTATTTAAAAGACGTTTATACGCAAACTTTAAAAAGCCAATAAAAACTCTAAATATTATATTAGCACACAGAGTTATTAAAAAGAAGATATTTTGGTTCAAATACTGAGAAGAAATTGCGGACGAAAAAATATAACATTGGATCAGAATTATTAAAATTCGTCTCAGACTGATAGATTGTCTGAGTGTGAATTAAATTGTCTGCTGTATATAAAGTTGAGAAAGCATCCGTGTATTTTTAAACGCAGATGAAGTCCTTTTAATTTAAGCGCGAGTCGTTAAAGAGTCGAAGGAAGTTCCATGTTCTCTCTGTGTAACTTGAAGGAATAATAAAATATATGTGGTATATCATTTTCTTGCCGTTTGTCTGATATTATCAGCATTTCGAAGATTAGCATTTAAAGTCAGTTATCTCACATTGAAAGAAATCATTTTGAAAGGAAAAGATTGAGAAAGTCTTATTATATTCCTTAATACATACTGCCTTTCCCTATGAATATTTAGGGAAGCCAAGTCGTTAAGTCGATTTTCGGTCATTAACTTACGAGGATAATTTTGAAACTTTTATAAATTTTTAAAAATGTAATTAATTTAATCAGCATTTTTGGCCAATTTTAATGTGTGTACTAGTTCAATCCCTACCTTTTGCAATTGCCTAATTAATAACAATATAATTGAGGTTTCATGCCATCATTATTTGCCAGCAAATCTATTAATAAAATAAATTTACCACTTCTCTTCCGCGAGGAGATACAGAACCGAAATTCTGTAAACAGAATTTTCGATTTTGGGGACGGCGAATTTCCTATTATGTATTATTTAAAATAATATTATAAAAATTATAAACTATTTTACATTATTGAAATTGTGGCATGGAATTGAGTTCAGGTATTTTTCCTCTTTTATCTTGTGCTAATATCTAGGTACGTTTGAGCTCTAATGGGAGGGGTTTAACACCCAAAACCCCTCCCTTGAAACCGGCCCTGCATCTGTGATCACATGACTAAAGAAATCTTGCTCATCAGCAATTCTGTCAAGAAGATCAAGGCACTTGTTTTTTCGATTGTCCTTCTGCTCAATTGTGAGGTTTTTCGGCACCATTTTGGCACAGACCTTTCGCATTTGCAAATGCTCAGTCAAAATTTAAAGAACGGTAAATCTGTTCAAATTTAATTGTTCAATCAACATTATTAATGTTAAACGATGGTCTGATCTCACAAGAGTGTTTACACGTTCGATGTTTTCGTCGATTTTTGAAGTTGAAGGCCTCCATGAACCGTGTTCATCTTCAACGTACTCTCTGCTTTCCAAAAATGATTTGTGCCAACGAAGAACTTGAGCTCGGGATAAAGAATGTTCCCCATAGGCCTGTTTTAACTTTTCGAATGTCACACTTGCCGATTATCCAAGCTTAACACAAAATTTAATGGCACAACGCTGCTCCAAATTCCGCTGTTCCATTTTGCGTGACGCACAACCAAAACACAACTTCACTAATAGCAGTTACAAAATTCACGTCATTAACAGAAGGAGTGGGAGCTCGCACTGAGCTATGGGAGGGTACTGATACACGTGCTCTATCAAAGAGCAACAGCGCAGGGTTGCCAGATCGCTTGCAGTGTTGCCAGTCTCATTACTTTTCTGCTATACCTCGTACTTAGAATGAGATCATTAATTAATTCTGTTGCATATTGGTGTTATATATCTCTTAATTGTCAGTAGAAAAATCTTTACTCAAAACAAGAGAAGTGTAAGTCTATCGTACATGAGTTTATTCCGAAAGGACATTCTGTATATTCTGGAATGGCAAAAAAACTTTCTAGCAAAATCTTTTACAATGACAATGTAACTGCTTTGACGTGTTCTCCTTGACCGAAACTTGGCTGAATGAAAACATCATAGATGCAGACCTTCTGTGCATACTAACTAACTTTGGAGATTTGTTCTTTGGAGATTTCAACTTATCTACAATCAATATGTAATATGTTTTATTGACGATGTTTTTTCTTTAGGATTGATTCAGTTTATTGAGATAATTAATTAACTGAAACAAAACTAACTTGCACTGGAAGTTTGTGAGCACTAAGCACAGTTGTGATTCGCTGAGATTTTGATACCATAGTTACTATTAATTGCATATTTGAATTGTAAATCGAAGATATTTGAAGATTGGGTTGCCCTACTTTCACTACAAACCATTTCTACACTCGTTTGAGTAATTATTTGAGCATATAAATTTTTTCAATATCTGCTATTGAAGACGACAAAAAGCTGGACTTTCCTTTCATTAAGTTCTCCTACTGTTTTTTGGTCAAATTTTTTGTTCTTTTTTATCTAGAAGTCTTTATTGTTTTTTATCTACATATATCTACGCAGCGGGTTAATTTCCATGTAATTATTGCTAATGAAATCAATAACATTACTGATGTTTCACATGGCAGTCGTTTAGGACCCATCATATTCATAATTTACATCAATGATAAATTTCGTAATCTGACTAATTGAAGAATTTTTGCTATGTTGAAGATTTTGAAATTTTTTATGATCGTATTGTCAGGACTAATGCCAAACTGGTTTTTTTTAAAGAAATCCGGCCTGAAGTATGCTAGTTTGGTTTGGTTTCCCTTGGTTTCCATGTTATAAGTACTATTTAAACATAAATTTATTATTATTATTTATTTTGAATTAAATTTGTTAGTCTATCAGAAGCCATCATGGCCTTGTAAGCTCAGTTGATAAGCGCGATTACTACCACCCCAAGAGTTGTCAGTTCGAATCTTACCTACTTCGACTTCAACTTAGTGTTCCTTAGATTTTTATGGCTTATACTCCCCAATAACCTACTACCCCACCTATCAAAGTTGTCAGTGAAGTAGAAAAACATTTGCGGGATATTAAACCATTCGTCAGGCTTTCACTGTGAGCAGGGCTGCGAGCCCAAAACAGTATCCATGACAACAATCAAAGGCTTCACCGAACACGGTGCGCTTTTCCTCCTAAGCGACAGTTGATAGCCCCATCATTGGATAGACTAATCATCTGGCAGAGACGAGCCTTTGTGGAGAAAAATTTGCTTTCAGATATTCATCTCCGATATCTACCTTATATTGATTAATTGCCGGTGTGAGGTTCAATGTCGTTCCTAATATTTCCTGGACTTCTTAATATATACCTAGCTTATAAAGAAATAGCGGCCCATTGTGCTGTCTTGCTATAAGCCCCTTCAACAAAACCTTCCTCTTTGCTTAATGAAGGACATTAGGTGGTGGGGAAGGCTTTTCAGCTCATCCACAGATAGAAGGGTAGACCCTAGAGTATCCAGTCTGCTCAGAGCGAAGGCCGGGCACGCACACAAAAAGGCATTCTCTGCATGCAGGACAGACACTCAGGGTTGTTAACAACTTTCATCCTTGTTAGATGAGCGTGAAGACAGCTGTGGTCGGTGATGATGCTAACCACAGTTCTACATTATTTACTCCCGAGCACCATAAGAAAATCGGAGATATTCCCATAGGGCCCATCAAGAAACAGTTTTGTACACCTGCAAGTACTCAGATTGTCCCATCTCTGCTGATGCTTCCTATGAACATCTGCTTTGTTGAGAGACCCGATACTTGAGGCGGCAGCACCTACGGCGGGTTCCGGTCCGAGGAACGGAGAATCAGAGCGAGGCGTAGCTAAAAGGTCAGTCTTTTCATTCCCCATGATCCACAGACGACCTCCAATCCCCCACTAACTTATATGTTACGCAAGGGCCACTCAGAGCCATGAAGGCTACCCGACTATCCGAAATTTCAATATCAGGCTCAGGAAAGTTGACACCCGCTACAGCTCCCTCATTAGTGAGAGACGCGCCGGTGAAAATTTTTAGAGCGAACCGGGGAAGGCTGGATAAGGTATTTCCCTATATATAATAACTATTTGTATAATGGGAAAAGCAATTTAAGCACTCATTAATTTATAATAATTTATATACAAATTTAGCCTTTTTAATCTCGAGTATAAAAAAAAAAACAAAAAACAGAAAACGGAAAAATTAAAAGGAACAAGAATCGTTAAGCTAAGAAAAACAAGTAAAAAAGCTAGAATTGGTCTAAGACCAATTCTTATGATATCCTTGATGAATGTTGGTTTGTAGTTTCGTATGGTAACGCATCTGCGCAAGTTTGATTTCTGAAGTGGTTTTTCGCATATATCTCTAGAACGGTCCGTCGGATAGCAAAAATGACAACAAATTTCATAGGATTTCATATTTTGAACAACTTTTCTGTGGGTTGTCCGATTTATATTTGCTTTTTCGAAGTGAAGGCGTTCTCGAGTAATCGTGAGGACGGACGGACGGATATGCAAAAATCAAAATAATTTGTAATTTTATGCGTAGATATCCTATCCGTTTTGCTCTACCATCATTATTTCTAGGTGTTACAAACGGAATGACAAGCTCACTATACTCTTTAAATTTCATCTACGGTATAAAAACTACATGGAATTCAATCGGCTATTTATTTATTTTCTATTTATTTATGTTCATGCTTTGTCTTAGTGTATAAGGGTTAAGAAACAATAGAGTATAACAAAATTTGGCATAATTTCTTTGCAAAAGAGTGCGTTTCGAGTCAGCAGGAATCGTGTTACTCATCAGTATGGCTTAGTTCCTGCCTGCCGTATATTCCAAAGATAAAGCCAAGCTGACCTCATATATGCACTTAACAATAAATACTACGTATTTACTTAAATGCCTAGCAAGATTTAGCCCTATCGGGCCAAGCATTTTTTAAAGAGTTTTTCTATGAAATAAATTCATAACTTTGCTATTATCTTTGGCGTATACGGCAGGCAGGATCCAAGCCATACCGATGAGTAATACGGTTCCTGCTGACTCGAAACGCCCTCTTTTGCAAAGAATTTTTTTTTAAAGATTTTTCATTTATAAAAAGAATTTTTTCACTTAAGTCTCGTGCTGAATTTAGCAGCAAGCTCGGTCAATTTCATTTTGACTAAATTCGCTATGAAGTTCAAGTTGTCGCTTGTATCTCTTTTGTGTGCGAGAAGATTTATCTGCATAATCACCATAGCTGGGCACCGTTAATGAAAGCATTAACTTCGTTAATCGTTAATCCGTTACTAAAAAAGTTAACTTCGTTAAACGTTAAAGCGTTACTTTACGGAAAATTTAACGTTAGTTAACATTAATCGTTAATCGTTAATTACTAATAGTAACTAATCTTTATAGTATTGGACTAGTGAAATGAGCAAACCCTAGACACACGGATAATATCAACGATCATTAGCTCGTGTGTTATTGCATCATTGGCGCAATGATCATTCGTTTCGTCATTGCACCAATTACGCGTCCACAAGCTCATTCGTTTGCAATTATGCATTTACTTACTATTCCATTTGTCGATAAGTGCGCTTTCAGCGGTGAGGAACTGCAAGTTATTGTAAAAATCAGCTGATTTGCAAGATATTATTGTCAGATATCATTTGTGAAAAATACTGATATATTTTTCAAGGTAAATTTTGAATATTTTCCAAAGCGAATAATTGAAATACTTTCTCACATTATATATCCAATACATGGCTCGATTCAATTTTTCGAAAATTACTTTACAATTCACAGTTTTTAATTTCCAAAATTGAGAATTGTTATCTGTCAAATCGAATTACCGTCAAGATATCGTGTGCTTACTTTACCAAGCAATGATCATTCAATTAATTACGTAATTGGATCAATGATCATTCTAGTGCATCATGAGCCTAGGGAATACCCGTGCTTATAAAAAAATGTTTTGTTTGGGGAAGTTTAGGTAGGACATGGAAGATAAATAAAAAAACAGTATATAAATCTGAGTTTGTTACATTAATTATTTCCAATTCAAATAAAAATTAGTGGAGATCATTACTCCTCGCTTTCTGACATAAGGTGCAAATTTCCCTTCATAAACATCAGCATGTTGAAATTTTCGTCTGAGAGCGAGGCTCGTTTAGGTGTCAAAATATCTTTTCCCGTAGAAAAAAGACGGTCGACTGCAGCACTCGAAGGTATACCGGTATTATATTTAATAAATAGATTTATTAAAATCTGTTCCCCAAGGAATGCTGCATCGATGAATGCGTCTTTTGATTTGATGTTCAGCCACACTTTGACCAGACTTTGGGCTTTAATTTTTAAAAAGATCTGTGGCTCCTAGGCTTCTCTTTTGATTGAGTGACAGAATTAAAAAAATCTTCCTCTTCGTCTTCGTTGTTCCTGCTTCCGCCACCACCGCTTAAACTATCTCGGTCCTTTGAACTTTCGGCGGCTTCTTGCCTTAATGCCTCTTCTACACTTTTCTCCATGCGTTTTTTTACTAATTCAACTCGACTGCTATCATACACTTCTAGCCATATCAACCGGAACTTTGGGTGAAAAGCCGCAGCAAGTTGGCATTGTTCGTCGTCCAGAAGAGGTCCAAATCTTTGACACAAGACCCTTAGCCTTGATAAATTTTAGTTTAACAATTAAGTCAATGGAATCAAATTATTTATCTTTTTAACTAACCGGGTTATTTTTGTATCTATATGAAACTCATAATGGATGTCGATCATTGCCTGTGCCAGTACATCATATGAATGGTGACCTTTTAAACGTATGCACGCCAACACTGCATGCATTCTGGCTCTTGTGACAGGATCTAACCAGTGAACGGTCATGCCCAAATAACTTTTGTTGTGAGCTGACCAGCAGTCAGCAGTTGTTGCCAACCAATCCATTTTCGCAAGTAAACTGAAATAATTTTTCAAAAATATCTACTTTAATATTCGTTAGACCACTCCGCGATACTTACTTAATCAGGTGTTGCTTTAATCGAATATGCTTATCAACGATGCGTCTGCCCAGTGTTCTCCTCGATAGTGAACTTTTGCTGGGGTTTAAAGTTTTTATCAAAGTCACAAACGACTTCGTTTCGACGACATGTAAAGGAATCATATTGGTAACAAAAAAGTTTACTACAACTTGGTCCACAGTAGCTTGGGATACACCGCTACCAGTTGCTGCAATGCCAAAAGACTCTCCAATGCTTCTCTGTCGTATTTTTTTAGCCGAATTACTGCTACTATCGTTGCTGTCGATATTGGAATGAACAAGATTGATTTTCGTTTTTGGCTTTCCTCGACCGGACCCTGCCTTGACTGTTTCTTCAAACTGTACATACTGCGATTCATGAACTCTCCTCATGTGTTGTTTCAAATTGTTAAAGCTCGAAGTGTGAGCCTTAATTCTTGATTTTTTGGGCAGGCACAGTTTACAATCGAAAAGTAGTTGCTCTCCCGATCTGGACACAAAATTAACGTAATCCCTTAAATGCGACCACGGATTTTCATCAGTAGTAGAGCTGGAATCCAATTCCATGATTCTATAATTCTATAATGTAGTTTGCATACGCAAACCTTCATCCGCAATCAATCCTAATCAACTTCCACTAACAAAAATTAACACTTAACGTGAACTTAGTAAAGAAACAAAAATTTTAAACAAATGCAATTCTATTGTCACCGCCGGCAAGAACAGAACACTGATGAATGATGAATAGATCAAGCAAAAGAATGTCGTCGCTGTTTTTCACTCATTCACGCTCAAACAACATTTTGTTACTCGCCACGTGCTCACTCCTTCCCGATTAAGGGAAGGCCTCAAATTTTTCTTAGAAATTCACTGGAAATTTTTCTTAGAATATATATACACATTTTAAGAGGCCAGCAACGGTAAACATTGTATCTGAAAAGAACTCCAGTCGGCCACCAAAGTGAATAAATTGTGCAAACAAAATTTCTGTAAATTTCTAAGAAAAAATTGTGATCTTTCTTTCCTCGGGTCGAGGCAAGATTGATTTTATATTGGAGTGAGGCGTTGCTGTCGGCCTCGACCAATGCATAAAAATTCGAAGGAAGAAATTTCCAGTAAATTTCTAAGAAAAAATGGTGGGCTTGCCTGCATCGGATCGACGTTGATTTTATATTGGAGCGAGACCCTTCTGCCGTCTGCACCAGCTCTATTGCTTGAGAAATTTGTGAGTGGGGAAATTTTTGATGCGTATTCTATTCTGTATGTTATATGTTTCTTTGATAGTAGGTACCTAATTAACGGTTAACGGACTTATGGAAAGTTAACGGAAGTTAAAAGAGTCCGTTAATTTTCTTAAAAGTTAATCCGTTACTCGAAAAGTTAACTTCGTTAATTAACGATTAACGGATTAACGGTCTTGTGCCCAGCTCTGATAATCACTCCACTGAAATCGATCAATTATGCATTCGAGTGTTATCGTATTTTAATTCTATCGCCGTGGATCCCACCTTATTCTTCTTCACTATTTGAAAAGTATGATGATGACAATTTTTTATGTTTTTGTGCAGATTTTAATTTGCCTAATATTGATTGGCAATGGAATTTAGAGTAATCTATGTTAATATCAAAGAATATCACATCTGAAGTAGAATGTTACGTTGTAGATAATTTGGTAGGAATAGATTTAATTCAATCGCATCCGGTAGCAAATATTTTCGTAAGTTGTTAGATCTAATATTAGTAAGTAATGATTTATAAAGTGAAGTTTATGAAATTAGTACTCCTATAACGCCTATTGATTTCATCATCCCGTTTCTGTTTAGGAATTTTGTTCTCACTGTAATGAAGCAGATATTTTTGAATATAATTTTGATAAGGCAGGTTACTATAATCTTAATAGCTTCCTTTCAAATTATGAGTGGCATTCGATATACCTACCAAGATGATTTACATCAAATGTATAGCAGGTTCCCAGACGTTATTTATGAAGGCCTAAAAACCATGTTCCTACTAGGAGAATCTCATCCAATAAACATCCAAAATAGCTTAACAAAAGTCTTATAAACTTAAAAATACAAAAACTAAGGCGCATAAATCTTTAAAAAAAATCCGGCGATTTTTCCAAAGGAATAAGATACTGTCAGCTTAGGCGAAAATATAAGTTCTTAATTAGATTTATGTACAATTAATACGTTTGGTTTATGGAGTGCAGTATTAAATCCAATCGCAAGGCATTTTGGTCATTCATAATACAAAACATAATTCAGCAGGTCTTCTGAAATTGTTTCAATATGATAACAAAAAGGCCTTTAATTTAGAATCTAGTTGTGACCTGTTTGCTGAATATTTCGAATCCGTGTACAGTGATGACTCTGCTTATCTTACGCCCGCTGTTTTCTCTTGACATTGCAGTAGTCTGTTTGTCAACCAGCGACGTACTGCAGTGCTTAAGAAAGTTAAATTCTAGTACTAAATCTGACACTGACTTTTTATGCACTTCACTAATGATCATGTGTAACTAATCTTACCTCTTTTTCATTTTATGCTATTAATGCTATAGAAGATTTATTTTAAGTTGATGTTATTTACACATTTCTCTAATGCATTTGATAGAATTGATATTTCTTTTCTTTTATGTAAACTTAGTATATTTGGGTTTAACTCATCTTTTTAAAAATGGATTGGATCGTATCTGACTGAGCGTAAGCAATATATCAAAATTGGTAGGATCTTCTCCAGACAGATTAACACTAATTCTATGCGCCTCAAGGTAGCCACTTAGGTCCTTTGCTCTTCTTGCTTTTTATTAACGGTATAGCCGGAAGTTTCAAATTTACTAAATGTTTGATGTTTGCTAATGACTTGAAATTGTTTTTAAAAGTCAATTCTGTGGATGATTGCGCACTCCTACAAAGTAATGTTAATAATCTCTTTGATTGGTGTTCTATGAACAATTTCACTTAAACATTGGTAAATATAAAACTATGACATGTCATCGTTTATCCAATCCAAGAGTTTTCGTTATCTTATAAACAGTAGTACTCTTCCTAGGGTGTTTGAAATTAATGACTTGGGGGCTATACATGATACTAAATTTAGTTATAATTCCAAATATTGAGTTGATAGTTTTTAAGGCTCGTAGATGCCTAGGGCTCGTTAAACGTAATTCTAAAGACATCAGAGATGTTGACACTCTTAAATCTTTGGTGAGGTCTATTTTAGAATATACATGTGCCCCTATTACAAGGTTCACATGGATCGTCTTTAATAAATACAGAAAAGCTTCGCTAGATTTGCGCTTTACAAATGCAACTACCGATATGATAATTTACCTTAATATTATTATAGTAATCACAAGCTATTTTCAACTATTCCTCAATGTTAAAATAACTTTTGTCAATTGTTGATATTTCTAAACCAAGTCCTGTATTTTTGATAATTATAAATGTGTTAACTATTCTTGGAATTAATTGCGGGTCTGCAAGATATTGTAATCTGTAGATAATTAAAATAAATAAATTGATAACAATTGTGTAATTTTATATAATGAATAAAATGCCAGTTCACTGTGGCATAATTTCTACTTACCTACTCAATTCATAGCGTCAAATTTATACGGGAAATGCCCTGATTGAAGTAGGAAATAAACATCTGAAATGGAAATGCAATTTCTATCCTCTTTAGATGAACAAACAAAACCACTGGCCTTAAGTACGGCCCAATTACATACATAGAACTAAAAAACGATGTCAAAGTGAAGTTAATTTTGTAAATTAACGTAATGACCATAGTGGTTTTCATCAAATTACTTAAGATATGAAGTAACTATTATCAAGGATTGTATGACTCATTTTAGTAGGCATTCCCATTCAGAAGTCCTCTTCAACGATTTCAACGTTATACAATGTAGGCACATACACCTTTTATCTTGCTTTATGGGGTATGTAAAATGGGAAATTTCTAATTCATAGCAAGTGCCATAAAATCATGTGAGTAAAAAGTTTCCAAGAAAAATGGGAGTACATAAAGAAAGAATTTTCTATTTTCATTATTTTTCATAGTCGTCGAGTATGCATAGAATCTTGGGTCTTTTGGGATGTAGAGTGCGGAAAAATTGATATACCCAAGGAGTATCACATGCCCCATTTATGCCTTAGTGAACTTAAATGGTGAAATAGAGAAATCCCAATGTACACTAACTCCAGGAGCACAACCTTATATGCAATATAACTTTAGCTCAATACAGGCAAAATTCAGGATTTTACACAATAAAAGCGACGCGCTGTGGAATGGAGCACCCATAGAATACGTTTTGTTGGGTGCTGATCCGGCCTTATTCGACGTATCGATGCTGTAAGCTCTACTTCTGGTGTACACTCCTTCGGCATGAGTTGGTTTCTTTTATCCTCAACAAATAAAATCGATTTGTACTTTCGATAATTCAGTAATTTACGATATGTGTTCCGTTGATGTTATTTCGGATTCCACTTTTGATCCAGCAACTTAGTATGCAGGCAAATCGTCTTGATAGCAACAAAATGAAATTTGGTTGGGAGCTTTAGCATTCTCCATAAGAGTTTTCATAACCAAAAAGAAGCGGCCGACCGACATGGCAAAGCTATTGCTTTCAACGTCAATAAAGTGAGGCCATATATCGCGTACACAAGTGTGAAAAATAGGAATGGGATAAGGAGGTCAGCAGATCCATTTCTCAATGACCTTTGGCATTAGCAATTTCCCCAACAAGTTGGGAGTCACTGAGAGGAAATAACTAGAAGCAATGCTAACGGCTGTTCTGGATAATTTTGTCTCCTGATATATGAGCTGATGTTTGGGAAGTTGCCTATAAATCTTGGTTCAGGAAGAGCTTTTATTTGGGTCGAAGTCAAACTAGGAGCTATTGCAATACTTTATTGCTCCTTTATAAGTTAAATTTACTTTCGTCATTCCCACAAGTTCATTTCAGTTCATTTTAAGCTTGGACAATTTATACTATTTGTATAGGTAGGTACATACATGGATAGAATGCCAAAGGTAATTTTGCTTACTATGAGCAATCGTGCTGAATTCAAAGAGAATTTGATTTTCCAGATATGGTTTAATTTTATATTATAGAATTTCTACGTCGTAGATCATTTGGGCAGCTATTATGATAGCTTTTGATAAATGCACTGAGTTCCCGATAAATTGAAATATCTGTGAGTAACGTTGAACTAATTCAGAATTTTCATTTATTTATAAAGCAATCATGTGCATACTGTGACTGAAATTATTATGCCTTCACAAAACATTTGGGTACACGGACGTTTTTTTTTACCAATAAGACTTGGAACTAGGGCCCGAAAAGAAGCAAATTTTAACGCAGCTTTTCAAATATGAATAGGGAATGTTTTTAATGAGAAACTGAACAAATAAATAAAACAAATATTTTTTATTTGGCTGTTTTGGAAACTGCAATAACTTATACCTATTATACTCAGTACAGTAAAAGTTTTTATTCGGTTTATGTTGTGTCCTCTGTGGTGTACTCTGCAGGCGAAACTAAGCCTTGATTAAAATGTATCCAATGACGAATTTATTGTTATGTAAATAATTATTCTTTCCAAATACTTATTTAAAAATTGTATAGAGAAGTTAAAGTTAAAGGTGAAAAAGTTTAGTGTGTAGTTCCTAAAGCTGTTTTCCAATGAAAGTGTGTACTGGTATAATAACCGGAAAATGTAAATCTGTCTAAGCCAACATGAGCGATCTTCTGAACATATTTTATCTATGCATTAGTGAATTAGTTAGTATGCGTCTTATAGAGGAACACTGATGGACAATTTTTTTTCTGTAGTAATAAGAATACTGGAGAAACATGGTAGTGTCGAATAGTGGTGGCTTACATTAAATTTTTATCCAAAAACGGCTTTGCATTCTATTGATCAACGACCAAAATATTATCTAAGGGCAATTGAAATTTTTAAGTTTTTTTTTTTTTGAATTCCTAATACTATAGACACATATGTGGTGATAATGCCATGGAAATCGAAAGTTGTGTGGTATACTAGAAGTGAGTCTTCACAAACTAGTTGGATGTTGGATACCAGCGGAATAACCTGGTATACCGTGCACGTTTCTAGTACTGAAACACAACAATTTTTGCTGGTATCCTAATATTCAAACCTAGTAGAGAGAGTTTTCTAATATTATACAATTCTGTACAAAATTCCAATAATATTTCTCTTACAGTAGTTCTGCCAACATCAAATAGGCCTGCCGCAATCCTATATTCTGCCGAGGAACCGATTGCATATAAAGGTATGGTAATTTTTTTAGCTAGGGTATTTAGTTACGCGCCATGTTTATCTATTCTTTCCATTGTTTTCAAATTATCAAAAAAAAAAAAAAAAAAAATACACTCAAAACGTGTTCTTGAAATCCTCATCACATATCTTGGGCACATATTTTTCTAATATTGAGAGTTTTGAGCCTATGGATATGAAAAATATAGGATCCATATTATAAGTACTTATATTATAGCTCAATACTAGGGATTAACTTTGTACACAACATCCGATTGACTCTCCATGAATTACTTAAAAGGTATAATTCTTTATGAAGCGCGGCTCGTCTTCTGCTCCTAATTATTAATAACTTCATTTGCGCGTTTGACCATTCCAGCAAATTTATTAATAATAAATTATTAATATAACATAAACTTAATATATTTAGTGACATTTTTACAAAAAAAGTTCTACTTTCACTTTTCAGTGACAGCGAATGTCAAACAATACTACGAACAAATGTGTGTCGGGGGCGGCTATACTACGTCGTATAGTTGTGACATGGTATCAATTCCATGGTATCAATACCATATGTGTGTCCCCGGAATAAATGAATTTGATCCATTTTTAGCAGCGCATTTACAAAAGCCTGTCTTCAACAGTTTAAAACGAGTTTATTTTTCCTCTTGCAAACCGTGTTCAAGATTTTATATGTATTACTAGAGTTCCGTTCCCCAAATATACTTTCTTACCATTCTTCATTCAATACTGGATATTTCTCACATATCCTACCAAATGGAAAGCCAGGGGAAATGCTTTTCCACATCGCGTATGATCGTTTTGAAAAATTGAAAAAACCTGAGCATAAATATTGAATACTGTCGTGGGCAAAACTATGATAATACGTCGAATAAAGAAAAAAAAATAGGAGAAAAATAATTAGAAATATAATTAGATAATAAAGGATAGGTTTGTTTCTTACTAAAAAATTTAATTGCATCACAAAAAGCCTAAGAAATAACTAATAATCCTACCTTATTATATTATTGGTATTGTACTCTTTATTTTATTAATAATAAAATATTTTGAAGTAAGTGCTTGGTAGGTTATTTAAAATTTTCTTAAATTTTGTGCTTTAAATAAATAACATAAAAAGCTTTTTTGGATCAAGACGGTCCGGAATTATTTAGGTAGCATTGATCCCAGAATTATTTATTGACCTAGAGCCTGCCCTGAATGAAAATTTGCGCTGATTGGGTATATGAAAAATGATAAGCTTTAATTCTAAGCAGCAGGTAAACTTATTGAGATTCATAAAATTTCCCATATGTTAAACTTTCTTTCATACAATTATATATTATATTAAAAAATTTCGAAATTTAAAATAAATTAAATCTGACCGTTCGTAAATAGCGAGTGGGGTCCCTCAAGGTTCTATATTGGGTCCTTTTCTTTTCAGTCTATTTATAAATTACTTGTCTGACATTCTCTAGGATATGAATACACATTTATATGCGGCCGATGTCCACTTATGTCTCAATAGACCTATTGGGCTTTTAGAAGGCTGCATTGATCGAATGAACTGTGATCTCAATAGAAGCAATGTCTGATCGAGGAATAATCAGTTGGTTTTAAATCCTATCAAGTCTCACTGTATTTATTTTTACAAACAAAAATTTAATTCTTCTGACATATCTGTAGTCTTAAACAACGTTTCGATGCCTATGCTAAATAAAGTATTATTTTAAATAGCGAAATGAAGTATTGCGACTACCTTAACAGCATTATCAGAAAAGTTTATGCAGGGCTTCGGAGTCTCTAGCTCTCAGCGAGTATCCTATCTACTGAAAATCGCCTCAGATTAATTAAAGCTTTAATTGTGCCCCACTTCACTTATGGTAGTGTTATATTTCATAAACTGGATAGTTTCTGTGCCCGTAAGATGGAAGTAGCTTTCAACAACTGCATCCACTTTGTTTATGGACTTCGCAGATTTGACCATGTTTTTCCATTTCAATCTCGAGTACTTCGCTGTCCACTGTTTCCCTACTTTCTGCGACATGCTCTAGTTTTCGTATATAATCTAATTAATTGTGATCGACCTAGATACTTACGAGAATTTTTCCAGTTCACACTATCAGGACGTAACAGGAATATATTGCTTCCACGTTTCTATAAATCTTACATGGAATGTTCTTATCTTGTCCAAAATGCCCGTCTATGGATGGACAAATGATTGTAATGCAATGTTGGATAGTCGTAGGAAGATAATTGTTCTTTAACAAGATTTACTGTTTCAAATCGGCAAAAACAGAAATATTGTACAGACTTACCAATGACGATATTGCTTTTCGTTCAAGAGGTTAAAACTATTCTCTCAAGTGGATGATTGAGATATAAACCAATACACAGCTATGGGACTGCGTGAAACCAGATGGTATGCAGGCGTGGAGAATACTGTCACATTAATAAGTGAATTATATCAGCGAAGAGAGGAATATAACTGTAAATTAAGATCAACAAGAATTAAACAAAATGGAATTCTATTCTTAAATTCTCATAGTGGCTCAGTGACTGCCCTGTCAGAATTATTTTACCTTTTACTTACGTTTACTTCTAACACTTAAATCTATTGACAATATTGCAAATTTAATTCAATTAATTTCAGAAGGTAAACTTAGATTTATTTTTCTTATATTGGTGCTTAAAAAAAAAAAAAAAAATTATCATAAAAGTCCCTTTTTAGCATATGAACTATAGACTAGCTATGCTATAGAAAATTCAAGATCTTTTCCTAATCATGAGTATTCTTCTTGATTATTTACGTAGTTGGAAAAATAGAAGAAGATTCAAACTGCATCATGTCAAAGAAATAATTAGGAGTACCATAAGGGGGATAAGGGGAATAATCACCTAATTTTAAAATTGCAATGAGAAATGTTGCTATCATATAATTCATATTTGCTTTTTTTAAAAAAGTATTTATACGGGCAATTGGGTGACCTCTATTATTGAACCTCTGTAGTAGGCGATCAGAGATAACTACACTGATGAGACGTCTCTGATCGCTGCGTCGAAAAGTTCGATATTTTTTCTGCATCTCAATGCATTTTTTAAATTCATTGGGAACAAAAAAAAAAATCCATTACATTTCAGTCTAATAAAGACGAAAAATTTCCGGCTTAAGGAAATTGGAAGAGCCTGACACTAGGAGTACAAGAAAATTCTCCAAAATAGACAAGAAAATTGCGAAGTAGATGAAACTTGGAATAGACCTTTAAAAATATACATATTTCAATTAGGGATTGAAATATCCAATTGTAGGATTTAATACAAAGTGTTCCAATAATTTAATGCCATAAATTAATAGTAGGTTTGCTTGAAAACTAGACTCTCCAAATGCCACTGCATTATTAACAGCTCATGCAACTGGATCTTCTATTTCAAATGAGGTAACACTTGAAATTGATTCAGGTGTCGATTTAATAGCGGAATCAATTTCTACACAAAAGCCAGTGTAGTAGAACAAGACCAATTCTCTTATGATAACCTAGATGAATGACCGTATGTAATTTCGTATGGTCACCAATCAGTGCAAGTTTGATCGTTGAAATAGTTTTTTGGATATATTTCTAGAACGGTTCGTCAGACAGATAAAATGGCTATAACCAATTTTATAGGATTTCGCATTCTGAATAAAAATGTCTGGGACTGTTCATTTTCACAGTATATACGTAAAAAACCTAAATTTTTATATGGTAACACCAAGAAGGGGTTGCCCGATCTAGCCCATTTTTGACATTACATTAACTATTTTTATAAGAACACTGTGTACAAAATTTCAGTTCTCTACTTTGATGCGTTCTCAGGCAGTTTTCAAATATATAGTGAAAAACGCAATTTATGTGAAGGAGTTACCCGATTTGTCCCATTTTCTAAGTTACTTTTTCTTTTTTCTTTAAAAGCCTCTAAGTACACTCGTTCTTGAGTTATCATGAGGACGGACGGACGGACATGAAAATTGAATATAACTTTTAATATCATTCGTGGGTGAGTACGCACTATGATTTCATCGAGGGTATAATCAGAAGCCGTTTGAACGATGAAACGTTGGACGAACTGTGTTTTCCAAAGACTTATTTACAGTAAAACAAGAAATATAAATGTTTTTTTAGTTGCATTATGTAGGTACTATTTTTTAATTGTTTTTATGATGAATTAAATTTTGTTTTATTACATCATACCCAAAATTAAACAATTTATTAATTTATGTTTTCAGTATTATTTCAACTATTATAATGTGTAAATATTTTTCATAAATAGTCCAATACTAATCCCGGTACCAATCCCGGGACCCTAGGATAAAGATAATTTAATCCCGAAATCCCGCGATTGTCTTCCTAACCACAAGGGGTATGCCGGAAGTGGCATGTTTAAATAACGTAGGGCGGACTGGATTTTCATGTGTACAATAGGAAGTGACAATTGAAACATACTAATTTTTTTTTCCAAAAAAAAAGACTCGTTCATCATATTATAATCATTGTACGTAAGTATTAGTTTTTGATTTTTTTTTATAATTAAACATTTTGAATTAGAATTGGCAATCGTCGCTATTTTCTACATATTTATAAATTGTTTCCATAGCAGATGTTACGTCATTTGATTGGGGCGCTAAGGCATGATACTTTTCCTCTCTAACATTTATCGTGATATGCAGCTTTTCATGCGACTAAATCTATTGCGTTACTTAGATGCCCCTTTCCCATTTTGCATTCCAGTCATCGGATTGCTTTATAACATTATTTTGAGTTTTCAAATTGTCGACAGCAGTGACTGAAATTCTTTTGCTTACCGGTAATTTTTCTTTGTTTTTGTCGAAAATCTTCATCTATTTTTTCTGTACAAAAGGGGTATAAATGTTTGGAATGAAATAATAATTCAGATCTTTTTTGTTTTGTGATAATTCTGTCTTTTTCACCAGATGTCTCTAATGTGGTCTGTGGTTTAGGTCTAGGCTAATTTCATTTTTTTTGGAAGATATTACATAGACAGAGTCCAATAATATAATACCTTAAATAATTAATATAGAAAATTATAATAACATATAAAAAGAGGGAGAATTTATACGAATTTTCTCACTTTCAGGACAGAAACCAACGTGTAGTAAGTTTTATTGTGATGGATTCATTGCGTTTTTTTTTTCTCCTTTCATCCTACTAAAATGAATCGCAGCAACCTCATACTTTATGCATACATCCATTAAGTCGACACGAACGTCGTCAAGGTGGCGTCCGGCAGTTTGCGCCGCCATCTTGCCAGGAAAAAAACGGTACGTTAACGGGATGAATACGACTGTTTGAAATTATAATTTTCGCCTAGACAAAATCATAAGTTCTGTTGTTTAATTACTATTTCCACATATAGTAACTTGTTTAGTTTGTACATTAGGTAATGTAGTTTATGATTTCGGTGTTTATTTTCGCCCAGCATTGTGCTTATTTGATTAATGAATAATTTTGTAAAATCTTGTTATAGGTCTAATAAGGCCCACTGGAGCAGACCGTGGGCCTTATTAGCCTTCGCAATGAAACTAATGTTCCTACATAAGGATTACGATTGATATGATGACAATATTTTTGTTCCAAGGAATGAAGACTGTTTGGATTTACCCTGTTGTAGGCTAAGAATTTGTAATTAAAATTGTTGTATAAAGGGAATCATTCCGGTGGATAAAAAGTTAATTTTTGCTTTGGCCCTTATTATACTGTAATAGTTTAATAAGGCAAACGGAAAAGGTTTTATAAAACTGAATTATTTCTTCAAATACTCTCTTCTGTTAAAGTTCTTCTATTTTTTATTTGTGCACATAAATAAACTTCACGGAAAACTTGTTTCTGTAGTTCTACATTACCAAATACTTGATTTATTGCATTTTAAAATTACGTGGGCCTTATTTGCCGAAGGTTCAAAATATCTCGATGAATAAATTTAAAACTTACGATATTACACGCACAGTGTCTACCACAAAACTTGTACAAGCAATTTGTTGACTGGTGCGCACCGTTACGACAGTGGATAGCGCGTGGGCCTTTATAACTGGATTAGGGTCGAATACACTATTGTCGATTGCGATGGGACCAAATCAGTGTTGCACTTATTCTGGCAGTAGTTCGCTTTTTTAGGAGGTGAAGCACTGAAGATCATCGAACATATGTTAGTGATATTCCTTTTATTTGTGTACGCGCGTATTTAGTATATACGGAACTGTCAAACGAAATAACTGTTCCTTATTGATATGAGTATGTAGAAACAAAATCCTTACTAAACTATATAAAAACAGCCCAAATAAAATCTTTTAATTCATTTACTACAACAATTTCACAAAAACTCATAACAATTCACTTTGACAGCGGAGATGACAATTCAATTTCAATATGTATTTGTAAAATATCCAGTGTAAAGTAGGGGAAGTTCAGTGCAAATTTAGTTTTGCACTTAGTGCAAAGTAGGGGATGTTCAGTGCAAACCTAGTGTTGCTACAAAAATTATCCCATCGAACACCTTTCAGTGCTGCATTTCTAGAAAATTGCAGTACTGGTGTTGCACTGAAGTCCCATCGAAATTACAAAGACTTCGAAATATTTTTCAATATTTGACGAATTTCGGCACAGTTTGCTTATATTATAGAAGTAATATCATGCCAGAAATTGCAGGAACTGATCATCACAAGTTTGAATAGTGTATAAAAGTTGAAGACCCCGAAGTTAAATCTGATATCATTTATTGGAACGATTGCATTTCTGCTCTTCAGAGTTCACTTCGCTTTGTTTCTGGCTACATGTCTTTTCAATAAGTACATTTGGTAGGATGTGCGCAGCATATTGGTGTAAGGGTTATTAAGCTACAGCAATCGGAATCATTCTATTTTACACCCTCTCTCCAAACTCTTCTTAACAAGGGGAATGTCTTTGTTATGTTTCGTAATGGTAGGTGCATTGTCATATGAACTTCACGTCACCTTCCTCCCATCTTTTCTTTTAAAGCATAGTTCTCAGTATCCTGGCCCACCGATTTCTGCACGTGCTGAGCTTCTAACTTAAGTGAGTTTCAGAGGATCTCACACCCTTCACTCAATCACTCCAGAACCTGTGCTCATATCAAGATTTATTCGGAAATCAGAGTCAGAAGTTTCTTGAATCAATAAAAAATCGATAGAAGTAACAATGTTGAGACTCAACTGTGTACCTATTTATCTTTTAATAATTAGCATTACGAAAGACTGTACTCATCATAAGTCTTTCGTACTGCTCATAAACGTTCACCATCTCGATCGCTTTATTTTAGTTATACAGGGTGGGCCAAAAGTCACCATGGGGTTTAAAAATAACTAACTTTTTCGTTTGTACATTGCTCCACACCCTGTTGACCGTTTCTCTTCATTCCTTTTTTACATGATAGCCAACTGTCTGTTCTTCATAGGTAAGCATGTTTCCCCACCCCACCTTACCACTCCTTTTTTTCATCCTACCATATGTTACCAATTTAATTTTTAAACCCCATGGTGACTTTTGGCCCACCCTGTATTTGTTTTCCGAAACCTTAGTCTACAAATATGTGTATAATATAATCGACTTGTTAAATAAAAGTTTATAAAGATAAAGCATTCTCCATCCAAAACAAAGTGCTTGGCTGCTAGATTAGAAGAGTCAAATCGATTCAGCGTGAATCAATAAAAGCCACACTTACTACATACATATGTAGTTAAACCACAGTAAGGCACCAAAATATAATTATCTTTATATCTACATGCCTACATTAGCAGCGTTGAGCCTATACAAACGTACTTATATGGATCTCAAATGTAAATGAATGCAATTGAATATAGAACGTGGAATTATTGTAGACAATTAGTCCCTTTAGGCAATCCAAATAGTAATTAGTTCCAGATAAAGGCCACATGTGGATATGCAAATGGTAGATAGCGAGGCCGGAGCACGTAGAAACGAAATATGAAGATCATGGAGCTGTTTTTGAATTTCACTCACAAAGCAGGGATATGAGTTGGGGCTGAGATATTATCACCGGTTTAGAAGGAAAAGGGGTTTGATTAGGGTGGTAAAGTATCATTAACATAGTAAATATTGTGTGAAATACTGAAACATATCTGATTAAATATAAGATTTTTCTCTTTTATTCAAATATTATTGCGGAAAACAGGATGATACTGTTCGAACATTTTACTCGTCCTCTTTATTGTTATAACATTAATTTTTCTTGTTGACTTTGACTAATCAGTTAAGATATCAATTTATGATGTTGTTATAATTTGGAAGCTTCTAATATCAATATTATTACCTACGTACTTACCATAAATTATATGCATAGTCAATGTATGCAATATAAGTAGTCTGTTACATCGGGCATTTTAGGGTTCAATTTGAAAATAATTAGTGTAAATGCGAGAGTGGGTATAAAAGCATTTCTTTTTCGTTTTTCACTATTATATAGTATATAAGTCTGGAAGTATTAACGTTGTGGTCATTGTCCTCAAATGATATAATAAAAATGTGGAAGGAAATGTCCGGTTTATTGCAGCTGGTCAACAACATTGCGAAAGTCACTGCACCTATAAGATAACTCTGTCTGTATAATTACCGTAGACTCTTCCAAACGGTTCGGAAAACGAAAGACAAAGTTATCTTGGTAAGTGGCATTTCTAAAGGGACTATTTTTAGTTAAGAAAGTTTTGTGATTTAAAATTATGCTCAATTTCCGAGTTTATTTCAGAGACTGAGAAAATACTATGTATCTAGTCTCTCTGATCAAAGACCACTTAAACCAACTTAGTTATGAAATCAAGATCTATTTCGTCTAAGGTCTGATGTTTTTTTTAAACATAAATCATGTCACAATTGATAATCTCAATTGAACTCAATTGACTTCTTTTGCATGGTGACGTCTGCATGGTGACGTCGGTATGGTGACTTCAAAATGGCGGGAACTTTGTGGATTGAACATACCTTATTTACCTCATAAGATACGTAATACCGGAGACAGACTTGCAATTTTAATATTGACATCGCATTTGCATGGAATTGCAATATAAAATTTCAGAGACATACTTGCCGTTTACGATACTGAGAAATTAATTAGAAAACTTACATTTGGTTTATAACTTGATTCGTCATTTAATCGTACGTACAAAATGCGAACAAATATTGCAAAGTTACTTGTTTATATGGAAAATAAAAACAAAATAGACACTTCAACTTGACAACTGTCAAATATTAAATGTCAGAAAAAGCTGAAGCTAACATTGCAGTATTAAATTCAGTTCTAAAAGGTTTGTGTTTTAAATGATTATGGTTTATAGCGTAGCCAGGATCATATTGCAATAAACTCGTAAACCGCGTAAATTTTTAGCAATTTTAATATTGAGGTCCAATGTACTACATACTGAGTGTACACCGAGCGTATACCGAGCTGTTTCTCAGTATACAGGGTGTTTCCGCTTAGGAAGTCAATAGATCAGGAGCCGATAGTACTCACCTAGGCAAACAAACAAATTGTTACTCGTAGGGGGGGGGGGGCATTATCAACCATTTAGAAGTTACAGGGTGATTAAGAAAAAAAGGTAGTTTTTCACTAAAGACCGTGTATCTTATAAAGTACAGCGTGTACGGTCACAGATAAGAGGAATTTCAAATTCAGTTATGTATTCACTGCATATCCTGGTCATATTTCAAAAAACAAATTATGGAAATGAACGCAATACTTACAGGGTAACATGTATTTTTTGTCTCAAGGTACCCGCTAAAAATTATAAATCACGAGAAAATAATCAATTTGGTCGTCTTCTTGTACAGAAGAAATCCTGTAAAATTTTTAAATATAGGTACACGGTAAAGCTTGTGTGTAGGATGAAGTCGCATCTATATTTTGTCCCCTAATTAAACATGTAATCAATTTTTGAATTCGAAGAACGATTTTGGAGATAACTGTAAAAGAAGTGTAGCAGTCGTTTTTAAGGTGAAAAAATGGCCGTTTTTGATACAAAAATGGACATATTTTCATCTCATCATTGCGAAGAACTGGTAAGTCCTCGAAATTCACTTCCCATGACAAAAATGTTCACAAAGGAGTAGTAATGGATGTTAAACAAAGAACGGAAGAATTATATGAAAAATATGGGAACTGGGGTGTATATGACCTTGGTGCAAAAAAACATTTTTCGGCGGTCAAAAGTTTAGCTATCACGTTAAAACTATCAAAGGCAAACTACACCACTCGATTACTCTCTCCTCCCTCTTTAATTTGGTACCAAATATGACGTAGTTTGAACAACCCCATATCAGGGGTGGTACGACCCCCAACCTCAAATCACCCTTCTCCCAAAAACACCCTTCCCCCAAAAATTGTCACCGATATTTTTTTACTCTGAAACCTAATACTATACAGCCCTCCCACACAGAGTTTGGCGCCCGTGCATATTGCGACATCAAAATTTACCGCCGAGGCCCCTAAAAATCTGCAAATTACCGTTAATCGAAATAAAACATAGCCTATAATACCTACCCCGGCATACCTAATTACCAAAGTGAATTCTTATTTTTTTTTTACTGGGCTTACAGATCCTGAGCTTACCCCTGCGAATTATTGCAGCAGTCTTTATTTTTCTTTAACTTCCGTTAATTAGCTCCCATTTCTACCCCGCACTCTCCCCGCCCTATTTCCTCCGACTATCTTGTTCGCCCTGAGCTACCATTTTTTTTGATACCATATACATTCTCCTTCTACTCTCCATTCTCTCGTTATCCCGGAAAAACTCGAGAAAACCTACCCTCCAACATCCCTCAAAAACTACCACAAAAAAAAAGAAATTGAAATTTATTTCGACAGTAAAAGATAATAGGCAGATGTACCTCAAATATGAAAACAAGTCCAACCCTCTACAACAAAAAGTGATACCCTTAATCTTCCCAGGCGATTCGCACTTTTTCACATTTCTTACATTTTCCTTAATTCTCCAACCATGTTCGTGTATTGGGAATGGAGAATTAAGGAATTAGGAATTCTAAGAAAACGAAATTCTCAGCTTCCAAATTCCCAAAATCTCTGTGTTACAAAATCCGGCCCGTCTTCTTTAAAAATTCATATACTTTTCCGTTTATGCTACGACAGTGAAATGTGGATCATTTGAAAGATAGTATTTCAAGCTATTTAGAAAAAATAGAGCCTTAAAAACATACGTGAAAAAGGACATCAAGAATAAGGATTTTATCTTTTATCCTTGAATATCCTGGAAGACGTACTTTTAATTTTGTTAATTTTTCTTATATTTTTTATTTTATATTATCCACTAAAACACAATAAAATTTTAACTTTGGATCTCAGCGGGATCAAGGAGTAAAATCTCAAGAAAGCTTCACCAAAATACATCTATAAAGACTTTCTTGGTTTTTACAGGGTGTCCTGTATGTGGTCTTGCATCTGAAAGCTATGGATAGGGCATGTTTAGACAAGCAAAAAATAACGGGATTTAAAAATATTTGGGCATGTTTTTATATATCATCCTGTACCTTCTTAACGTTGCAGCCTATGCTGATGATTTGAAATTTTTTAGATTGACAATCGTTGGACCTCTTCAATGGTGTACAAATTTTAGCTCCCCCCTCCCTTTTCGCCGTTTTGAAGTTATGGTTCAACAAATTTAAAATTTCGGATATTTAACTCATCTTTTTTTAACAACTATATTTATCAAAAAGCACAAAAGCACGTCATCAACACCAATTTTACATATGGGATTTAAGAAGCCCAAAGGTTGCCCTTTAAAGTGACCTATCACACTCTGTACCTAAAACGTAGCCATTTCTGCGCTTTCTGCACTTTTTCTTAAGTATTGATAACGTGTTTTTTGATAAATATGGTAGTTAAATATCCGAAATTTTAAATTTGTTGAACCATAACTTCAAAACGCAGAAGAGTGAGAAATATTTGATTAAAACTGTGACTGTAAAACTTAGCGCTCTTTTGAAAAAATGAAATTAAGTTGCGATTTTGATTACGTGGAGGTTTCGTTTAATTTAAAAATAGTTTCGTTCAATTTGTAAAAGGTTACATTTAATACGAAAATGGTTTTATTTAATCCAAAAATCCTATAATGATTCAGAGTTTGGAGAGCACTTTAGCTTAAGAGGAGTCAGTACCAATATTTGCAAGTTTTACATTTTTCAATTCAAATTTCTGGCAAACTATGTATTTGTAGTAGGATAATGATTTATATCTTAAATTAAAGGTAATGAAGAAATCTAGTAAATAACGTCGGCAAAAATTAAAAAAAATGTATTGGAATGGAGATATTAGCTCGGAAACTTGAAAAAAATGGTAAAAATCGAAGTCTTCTAAATCAAATTCCTGTGCGTAGGAATTCTCATTTCTTTAAATTGTGACTGTTTTAGATAGATCAGGCCTAGATTTAGCAAATAACGTCGATTTTTTTTTCATTTTTAGTGGCGCTTTTTATAATTATTTGACTCTAATAGTACTTGTTTTTTCTCCCGACATTTCACCGACGAGAAATTGCAATATTTATTTGAAAGTTGTTTAAATACAAAACAAAATAGCATATTTAACAATTATGGTTAAAAAAAAATTTAGGAGAGTTAATTCCCGTTAAAAATTTTCAATTTATGTGAACTGCAAATTTTGATTTTTCGTCTTAAATTGTATGGTTTTGTCCGATGGTGGGGTTCTGTCTTTTGCGGTAGATGTCTCTAATATGCTCTGTGGTCTAGGTCTAGGCTAATTTTATATGAATTTTCTTACTTTCATGACACAAACCTACGTATAGTAAATTTTATTACCTACAGGTTCGTTGGAATCTAAATTGAAACTTTTGATGAGTACTGACTCCTCTTAATATGGTTGTCGTCTACTGCACCTAGACCGTTAGGTAGTCTAGCCAAGGCAAACAATCGGTAGCTACTTTTCTATACTTATCTTTATTAGGTAGCACAAGAGAGATATATTGGAATTCATTCAATAGATCCTAACAAGTTTCCAAAATAATTTTACTTATTATTGTTATGGTCCAAGTTAAACATTCATGCTTTGCAAATTCGCTCCTTGAGAAAGGATTCTGATAATTTAAGAAAGTCAAGAATATTTAAAATTGAAACAATCCAAAATCTGTTCATTAGCATTTATGTCAACGTCATTTTCAAACCACATTCCGCTACTCTTGGTGTTCCATAAAGAAATGTGTGGGAAACTATAGTTCAATTCAGTTCGTTTATTTCAATCTACGGAATAAATCCTACAGAGTACAAGAATTTTTACAATTATAAGTATGTATATAATACTGAGTTGATCAAAACAAATCAAAAGTTATTTAAAAAACTAAACTATATTACAAATCTATAAAGTTTAAGCGGAAAAATTTCAAAATAATTACCTTAAATCTCTCTCTAGATATATTAAAATCATGTTATGAATCAACCAAGTTGAAGTTTGAAATAGCATGTGTGATAGGTTCATGATATGCAAAGTTCGATCTATGAAAGGGTACAATCAATAAACGTCTAGGACGAATATATCTTTGAGGCACATAGAAGGGAATTGAAGATAGTAGTTCTGGACATCATGGACCAGCATTATTGAACTTATGACTCTTCTAGACTGTAAGGAATGCAGACAACATGATTTATAGTCTAACTTAAGATCCCAATTTAGTTTTGACACAGCAAATCGTGTAAATTGAATTGAATTCATTCAATACGTCCAATATGAGTTATTTGAGTAGGCATCCATACAACGGATCCGTATTCTAAAACGGACCGTACTAGTGAAAAATATAGAGATTTTAATGTTAAGTGATCTTTAAGTTCAACTGTATGCCTCTTTAAAAATCCTAGCAACTGAAAAGCTATAAATGTAGCATAATCAATATACTCTTTAAACGATATCTTCTTATCAAATATTACACCTAGATTAGTTATACTTGAAGGTCTGTCAAGAATAATATTTCTGACATTATAACGAAAGGATATGTGATGTGCCAAATGGTAAAATGACATAGCTTTGCATTAGAGGCATTTAGTTCGAATGAATTTGCCACACACCAGGATTCCAGACTATTCAAATCCTATTGAAGCTCCATGCAGTTACTAAAGGTATTTATAGTCATAAAAAGCTTTAAATCATCTGCAAAAAGAAGGCAATTAGCAAATAGAAAACAGGATATAATATCATTGATGAAAAGAATAAACAGAATAGGACCCAAATGGCTTCACATGAATCGCCTGAGACTTAAAGTTACCAATTTTCACGAACTGTATGCGGCCAACCAAGTATGAACCAAGCCATCCCAACAAGGAAGAGTGGAAGCCAAGTGATCTAAGTTTATTAAACAAAAGTGTATGATTAATCTTATCAAAGGCTTTCGTGAAATCTGTATAGATCACATCAACCTGTTTACCTGAATCAATAGCATTGATTACATTATTAGAAAAAAATATTAAATTAGTATTAGTAGATTTTCCCTTAACAAAGCCATGTTGTTCATCGCAAATCCCAAGTTTTACGGAATCGTACATTTTTTCAGTAACTAAAGACTCTAACAACTTAGGAATTGGGTGAAGCTTTGAAATAGGGCGATAATTGTTTATTATGTATATGTTTTGAGCCACTTTTGAAAACAGGTGTACTAAAAGAAATTTTCTATTTATCAATAAAATATCCAGAAGACTAAATTGAGTTGAAGATATACGTTAAAAGAGAAAAGAGGGAAGAAGCACACATTTTCAGAAGTCCAGTAGGAATCAAATCAGTACCGTGGGAATAATTAATTTCTAAAGTAGAAAGGGCTCTTCAAACATCTTCCTCTCCCAACGATATCGCACCCAAGTTCACCATTGACGGGAGATATGAGTAATCACAGTCAGATGACGGCATATTAGAATCATTATAAACGGATTTAAAGTAAGTAGCAAACAAATTACATATAGATTGAATATTATTAGAAGAATTGTTTCCAAAATGGCTTAAGTTGGGATAACATGTACCAGAAAGCTTATTATTTATATGTGTCCAGAATGTTTTAGAATTTCTTTTAATCTTAGATTCTAAGTCCCATAAATATTGCTTATGCAGAAATCTATGTATAGTGAAATATTGTTTTGTACAGATTTCATATAATCGAGACTCCGAAGTCTTGAATTATGGTGGTGAGGTGCGCTGTGCTGTGCTGAAGAAACAGTTTTTGCTGTAGGAAATCATTTTTCAGGCAAGTTTAATTGTTTTAATAATAAATTATAGTGTTTGAAATAAAATAGAAGTGAAGTAGTCATAAAAATAAACAGCCGTAGCAATAAAATTGAACAATTTCATATTCCGGTTTATTTGTTTACAATTGAATTGGCAATGGTCATACAAAGGCAACACCAAAAAATATTGTCAGAAAATAATGGGGCAGAGGAAAAATTCTTAAATTAAATTAATGTAATAATTTTGTAATATAATGAGATCTCTCCTATTATATTTCTTCAATACACAATAAAGTTTTAACAGCTAAATTTTGTGCCCACTCTGAAAATATCGTAGTTTGCGACTTCCATGATTAAACAAACACTACGATGCGATTCTACTAAATGAAGAAAAATGCTTAAGTTTTTCTTCCTCATTGCCTATCCTTTTTGTTATATAATCTAAGAGATATTCACAACTCCAAAAATAATACAAAGTAAAATTGTCACCTAGCAACCGTACACTATCTTACACTACACTGCATTGCATTCAATAGGTCCATTCGTTTGGTTTGGAGCAAATGTAACTCAGAACTGTCAAGTATAATTCTACACCAGCACAGCTATTTTTCAGTGCTGTCCTCGAAAACTAATGTAGTGGTGGTAAAAAGTATAGATATAAATATTTTGGTACGGAGAGCCGTCCACTTGTCAACTAATGACACTGTATTCCTTTTAGTGTTTTTAAACAATAACACTTGATTATATTTATAAAAATTCAATATAGATGTTTGAGTGCACTTATTTGGTTGTTTTACCACAAATCAAGTCAATTATTTAAATTACTGATCGCACTTGTTTTTTACTCAAATCAATTTATTAATTTCGGTTATTATGCAGTTGCTTAAGAAAAAATCAACAAATTACCTTGATTAGTCAGTGTGTCCCGTATGTGGTCTGACATCTGAAGGCTATGGATAGGTCATGCTTAGACAAACAAAAAATTTATTTGGGAGTAGACGGGGGGGGGGGGGGGGGGTCGAAACAGTTTCCAAGATAATGGGACTTTAAGATATTTGGGAATGTTTTTATAGATCATTCTGTAACTTCTGAACGTTGAACAGCTGTTCAATAGACCCTTATTCGCCAGTGTGTAAAAAAAAAAAACAGTGAACCACTACATCCTTCCTCGCTAGTGTGTAAAAAACAAGCTTATTGGTTATTGAAAAATGTAATCATTTCTCCGTCAGAAAAATATAAGTATATTTGTATTTGTCACACACATTTTCCTTAAATGCAACTTGCAATTCTTTCTTTCAAGATTTACATCGATTATACTCTAGATGAAATCTATAGCAGGATTTACATTATGATGGCATGCAGTTTTTACAGAAATTATACGGAAATTTATTTATGAGTGACGAGGGAAGCAAACTTGTTTTGCATTTTTTCCAGATCTCGTTATGTGCGTGTCCGGAACCATAAAAAGACCTCAAGCATTTTAAGTTTTTATAGCTATTGAAACTATAACATTGTTATTGGCAACCCTAATTTGTCAGTTTCAACTAATCGTGCTGCCATATTGCTGTTCTTACTATAATTTTATAGAAAATATTTATTAAATCATCTGTCAAAAAAGGAAGAAAATAAAAGTAAGTTTTTAATTTGTAATTAAATATTGCGAAATCGAAAGTTTTTACACATTTGTTTATAGAAAAAGTTGAAGTTATTTCAGACATAGTTTTTCGTCCATTTTTTGACAACAATTATTATTGCAAAGAATTAAAAAATTTACAATTTGACAACTCGATAATGTGACAGTTTGCGATTTGTACCTGGGAGGTATTGCACTTATTGCTTCGGCAGCATTTAAATTTCTCCCTCACAATTTCTGTAAAAAATTCATTCCATCATAATGTAAATCCTATTTAAGTGGTAGACTAAGCGTGTCATTCCGTTTGTATTACCTAGAAATAATGATGGCAGAGCAAACTGGATTAGACACCCATGCATAGAATTAAAAGTTATTTTGAGTTTTCCATATCCGTCCGTCCGCATGATAACTCGAAAACGCATGCACTTAGACGGCTAAAATTTTACGTACAGGCTTTTTTAAAAAAAAAAGTAAATTTAAATTCGAAAATGGGCTGAATCGGCCAACTCCTTCGTAGGGTTGCCATACAAAAATTCTTTTTTCAATATATAAAGGGTTTTTCAATAAGAGGTGTTATTTTAATTAGCCCGCTATTTCGGTATATGTCACTTTTGGAGCTGTCATTTTTTGACATTTGACAAATAGAAACCACGCCATTAATAAAAATGGAACGATACATGATTCAACAACGCATTGAAATTATTAAAATTCACTATAAAAATGGTGAAAATGTGGCAGAGACGGTTCGTAAAACTCGAACATTTTTGGGTCGTCGTGAAGTACCTTGTCGGACTGCAATACAGAAATTGGTAGAAAAATTCGAGCTGTCGGGAAAAGATAGTGATGTGAAGAATAAAACCCGTGCACGTCGCTCAAGAACAGCCGAGAATATTGCTGCTGTAGCCGAAAGTGTTGAAGAAAACCCAGGTTTGTCCATTTCTCGTCGTTCTTTGGAATTAGGCATTCCACAAACGTCATTACACCGTATTTTGCATAAAGATTTGGGTCTTAAGGCTTATAAAGTTCAGTTAACACAAGAACTCAAGCCGGCCAATCATCAACAACGTCGATCCGGAATTCCATCGAAAACTCATCTTGAGTGATGAGGCGCATTTCCACCTCGATGGCTTCGTCAACAAGCAAAATTGTCGCACCTGGGGCTCGGAAAACCCAAGAGTTATTGTTGAAAAGCCTCTCTATCCTCAACGTGTGACTGTTTGGTGCGGTTTATGGTCCCGCGGGGTCATTGGACCTTACTTTTTCGAAAATGAGGCTAGAGCAACAGTTACGGTGAATGGATTGCGCTATCGACAGATGATTAATGATTTTTTATGGCCGGAATTGGATGGTATTGATCTGGACAATGTTTACTTTCAACAAGACGGCACTACGTGCCATACAAGCAACGAAACCATTGATCTTTTACGGGAAAAGTTTCCGGATCGTGTTATCTCTCGAAGAGGTGATCACAATTGGCCACCGAGATCTTGTGACTTAACACCTTGCGACTTCTTCCTTTGGGGCCACGTGAAAGAGAAGGTCTACGCCAACAGCCCAGCGTCGATTCAAGACCTCAAAGAAGGAATTCGTGAAGCTATCGAGGACATAGGGCAGCCACTTTGCGATTTGGTTATGGAAAATTTCATGAAAAGGATATGGTCCTGTAGGCGTGGTCGTGGTGGTCATTTTGCTCACGTTATTTTCCATTATTAACGGCATACCTTCCTCTTTATAATAAAATAAAGTAAAATAAAGATCCGATGATATATCTCAAAAAATGGCATTTTTCTTTGAATATCAAAATAACACCTCTTATTGGAATACCCTTTATTTGGGCACTGCCTGAGAATACGTTGACATAGGGAGCTGAAATTTGGTAAATGGTGTTTTCATAGCAATAGTAAATAAAGTTTCAAAAATGAACTTAATCGGGTAACCCCTTCTTGGTGCTGCCATATACAAATTTTGATTTCTTACATATACTGTGATAACGATCAGTCCTAGATGTTTTTATTGAATTGAAAATCTCTTCAGAATATGAAATCCTATGAAATTTGTTATAATCATTTTTGTTGGCCGACGAACCGGTTTTAGAGATATATAGTATGGGATAAACCAAATCTAAATCAAACTTGCGCAGATGGGTGACCATACGAAATTACAAACGAACATTCATCTAGGGTATCATAAGAATTGGTTTAATTCTAGCTTTTTTACTTGTTTATCTTATTTTGCCAAATGACTCTGGTGAATAATGTGTTTCTATTGAACGGCTGTTCAAGAAATTTCTCTTCTTAGTATACGGTCGCCGCACTACACTGCACTAACTACACTTAAAGCTTATCTCTTAATATTAACTACGAATTCTAAATGTAACGTCGTAATAGATGGATACATATGGTATCTACCTAGTGGAACTTGTTGTTTTGTTACATTGTTGCATTAAGCACCATAATTACGCATATTGATTACCGTGAATCTCTTCATATAAACAAATGATGCCTGATGACAGGCGGCTTATGTTAATATTTATTTACATATATGGTAAACTTTTAACACCCGCCTTTCCAAAAACTAACCTTTAAGCGCACATTTAACAATTTCATTCCATAAAATAATGAGAGCAAAAGCACTAGTATGATTTAATACATACGATATGCAACTACGGTAATTATCTGTATGGAATCCGGTATAAAATTATTTCCATAACGAATGTTAGCTTAAAGCAAAAGTTCTGAACTCTTGTTGTAAAGTTCTCGGAAGACAGAAATACAATTTAAAATAAAATACATACTAGTTACTTGCTCTGCGGTAGGAAGACACCTATGTATGTTCATGAACTCCAGTATTCTTAAGAAATGTTAAATATTAGCTATAATTAATCATCTCTGTTTGTATGAATAAGTAAGCAATACAAGTATAATACACCGCACGGTTATAGTTTGTTGGAAAAAGACAAACATTATTTTATGGAAGCAAACTTACAATCTCTGGAATAAGAGAACTTAAATTTTTGAAAAACCTAAAAAAGTTCCCCTCGAGCAAGAATGTCAACGTTACAACTAAAGTCTGTACGAACCTTTGTCTTGAAATTGTCCATATTCAAATCTTGTGTCTTCTGTTTCGATTTCTCTCGAGTTGTGACACTGACGTCCCCATTGGTACTACCAAACGTGGAAAGTGGCTCAAGATGTTGCTCCATATCACTTAGCCATACATGTTCAAATTGATTATAAATGGCAACGTATTCCACGGCATCTTGTACAGATTTTTCCGTAGATTTGATAATGTATTCACTGAGTTCTGCAATTTCCTTGTCGCTTTGAACATATGCTAACAAAGAAAAGGAAATCATCAGATATTCGTATATAGCACTTAGGTAAAACTAAAATATTTACAAGCATGTGTTGACTCCAAGTTGGTCTCCATCTGACTTTGCTGGCAAACCTTTGGTATGAATTCAGATGTTTTTAATATGTCTTCAATGAGGTGCTTTATTCGTTGAAGGAAATTTTCTTTTGAATTCAGGTCGAAATCGGGTGTGAATTTGATATTTTCTCCTTCCAGCTGCAACTTTACTTCGAAAAGAGGAGAATTTCTTTCAAGTGAAGTTTCCATTTCCGCTTTCAGGTATTCTAGACTAAAGTGAAAAAGTAATTTTGTTTTGTGCGCTATTCACAGTGCCTGCAAGCTATGGGGATGTAAGATGAAATATTATGCAATTAAACTCTGAAATAAAATATATTTTTTGTCATTAAACGGTGATGCGAAAAACTAATGAAATGTCTTAATTAACATATTGTACTACAAGTTATCTCTGATTTCTAACAAAACTTTCTGTTGTGTAGAAAAAGCGTACAAGGAGAGTTTTTTCATTTAGTGCACTTTAACATTCAAGCATTTAATTTTATTTAAAACTGACACTTTTGGTTAAGAATGTGTTAGGAAAGGTCAAATAGTCGACAAATATTTATTAGCTTGCTCCCCTCTCCATTCTTGATGATTTACAATTTTATTGGCTATCAATTCGTCCCGTCCAAAATCAACAGTTGTGCGATTAGACCAAAATAAGGTAAGTGTAGATGCAATATAGAGGGTGTCTATAACTACACATTAATTTCACTGGGTGATAGATCTCGTTGATAGGAGGGGTGTATTGCAGGGGCGGATGCCAAATGCTTCGTTTGGGAGGTAGGAAGTTTTTGCTTAACACTCGGTAACTTTGTTGTTATACACCCTATGTAAATTACTTTCATCTCATATGATAGTAAACTGTCCATTCCATTCCTCTCCTGTCGACAGTTATAGGACGTCAATATAAAAAAAAATAAAAAATGGAAAAATTTCCCTATTTTTTTTTTTTAATCTAATGAGTTTCCTACCAGAACGCATAATAACCATAATATTTTCTTGCTAGACTTCGGAATGTAATCTTTCATTTAAGCACTTCCATGTACCTACCTACATGCAACCGTTTTTAATATAATCGTGTTTTCTACCTTCCTTGCCCCTATATGAATCATCTGCAATGACCAATTCTTATCATACCCTAGATGACTGCCCGTATGTCATTTCGTATCATCACCCGTCTGCGCAAATTTGATTTTTGAAGTGGTTTTTCGCATATATTTCTAGAACGGTTCATCGGATAGAAAAAATGATTATAATCAGTTTTATAGGATTTCATATTCTGAAGAGCTTTTCAGTACATTAAAACTGTATAGGACTTATCGTTTTCACAAAATACATAAAAATCCTAATTTTTTATATGACAACACCAAGAATTGGTTGCCCGATTTAGTCCAATATTAAAATTATATTTACTATTTTCATGAAAATACTATGTACAAAGTTTCAGCTTTCAGGTAGTGTCCAAATATGTAGTGAAAAACGAAAGTATTTTATGGCAATACTACGAAGGAGTTACCCGATTTGTCCCATTTTCGAACCTAATTTTTTTTTAAGGCCATATACAAAATTTCAGCTCTCTAGGTACACGCGTTCTCGAGTTATCGTGCGAACGGACGGACGGACGGACGGACATGCAAAAATCAAAATAACTTTTAATTTTATGCATGGGTGTCTAATCCAGTTTACTCCACCATCATCATTTCTAGGTGTTGCAAACGAAATGGAAAACTTAGTATACCCTTTAGATTTCATCTAGTGTATAACAAGCCAACCAAGATCAATATCTACGAGTAGATATCTTTCTTTCAAATATATTGCAAGACTTTCCTTCTCATTTAGATTTTCTTTCAAATAGCATACATTCTCATATGCATAGTTTCATTTTAAGCTTGAATGCCAGAAAATAAAGCTCTCGGTTCCGAGCTTCCAATATCTTGACTATGAAGTAGTAACGTGAGATTCCGTTCTAAGCACATTACCAATGCTTACCAATAATTTCTATAAAGTGCTATTCAAAATTACATACATATAAACAAAACTGAGAATTTTCTTGGACTACTGGATCATGTCGTCACTAGGAGAAGCTTTTGCGAATTGAAATGAATAAATCATTGACTTTTTATCAAGATAGAAGTTTACAAATTGCTTTTTATAAAATAAACTACTCACGGGATTTATCCGGTTTTTGAGTTACTGAATAAAATTATCTCAATCTTCATTCACATGGTAAAGTAACCGTATAGTAATAAATTTTATTCAAGTTACTGGGGTTTCAATTTTAATGTTATAAAAATATCTGTAACATGACAAATATTAACAAATTTGGAAAAACAGCTCCGGTAGCATTTACAAATATCTTTGAAAAACCTATGTATGAAAAATAATAAAAATTGGTGTGTACATGAAAAAGTATTTAGAGGGGAGAGAAAAATAACACAGTTTTTTGAGGCCCGGTATCATTTGAACTGAATCGCTCTTTACTTATAAAACCGGTTGACAACAACGGTGGCTAAGAAATGTATGGATTTTCAAAAGTGTTAAAATGTCTAAATTCTCATTCAGAATTTGTTAGTTTATGTAATTTTAAACTTCTATGCAAAATTTCGGTCGAAAATAGTGATTTTTTGTGTTTTGGATTTTCAGGAAAACTGTTTCAACATTTTCATTCATAGCTTGTTAATTTGAAAATTTTTTTTTCAATTTAAGGGAACTCAGTTTAAAAACTGATTGCAATGAAAGACGTTTTAAAAAATTATGTTCTTTTCTTATTTATAAATTTTTAAAAACGAAAATTCGGACCCGTAACTCTAATTTTTTGACTTCGCGTAAGTTTTTTTTTGTCAGGAAAAGTGGCACTGTGTTATACTTTTCCTACTATATCGTAATCTACAATTGATTATCTTTCCAACAACTATAACTTAAGGGAGTTATATAGTGTACTGCCTATTCTCAAAATGCAATTTTCGAAGGTAAAGAATATGTGCCGACACTTAAATAAATATATAGACTTTGTCACTGTAGCAAAATGATTTATACAAAAAACAAAAAAATCATGAAAATCTCTACAGGAAAAGTTCTTTGCATTCTCTTCATGTAAATAGCTACGTTTGTAATCATGAAGATACGAAACAAAAATTGCACCTGGTATTTACTCAAAGATGGTGCAAAAACTAGTACATTAATAGCAAACAATATACCAATTCAAAGCTAATGCACCTACTCATTTTTGAGGATTTTATGATCTTTATATTTACAAACAAATATTTAGAAAAAAAGACGTTTGATGTACGCTGTAAAATATTCAGCTCCTGTAAGGATGAATGTGATTTCTCTGAAAAGTATTTATGATGATGATGATACATCTACAAAAATACAGACATATCTTAAACCGAGCATCCCAACAGAACACACTTATTTCGATGTTTCCATATTCCAGAAAAGAGATTCTGAATGAAGTTCGGTATAAATATTCGGGTTATAGCTAATTAGTCACATAGTAATTTTCTGCCGTGCGTTTGTAAAAGTATAATTGCGAGTGTTTGTGCAGTAAATAGATATTTTTTGATTCTCACCGTGTAGTAAAGAGTCAGTTGTTTCAAGTGAAAATAAAACTAACTCATTTCAATTAACTGAAAGTTTTTTTTTACATCTCAACAAGTGTTAAGTAAATTTACTACAAATATTATAATATATTAAGAAGTAAAAAGCCAATTCTTATGATACCTTAGATGACTGCCTGTATATAATTCCGTATGGTTACCCATCAGTGTAGGTTTGATTTTTAAAGTGGATTTTCGCAAATATTTCCGGAACGTTTCGCCGGACAGTAAAAATGATTATAACCAATTTCCAAGGATTTCATATTATTAAGAAGTTTTCAGTACAATAGAAGCGTCTAGGACTGATCGTTTTCACAGTATACGTAAAAATCCTAAATTTTTATATATCAACACCAAGAAGGGTTTACCCGATTAAGCGCATTTTTGAAATTATATTTTCTCAGGTAGTGTCCAAATATATAGTGAAAGACGACATTTTTGTATGGCAACCCCATGAAGGAGTGGCCCGATTTGTCTTATTTTCGACCTTAATTTTACTTTTTTCTTTGTTTAAATCCGTGTGCAAATATTCATCTCTCAAAGTACACACGTTCTCGAGTTATCGTGCGTATAGACGGACATGCACAAATCAAAATAACTTTTAATATTATGCGAGAGTGCCCAATTCATTTTGATCTAGCAGCTTTTTTTCTATGCGTTACAAACGGAATGACAAACTTAGTACTCCATATGATTTCATTTAGGGTATAGAAATGAATATGAAATATAGATTAGCGGAAGGTGTATTTCATAGTGTAGAGGTCTGGAAAAATTTGAATGTAAAAAACAAACTTAGTAATAGCCGCACTGTACGTAGAGTGGTTAAAGTAAAATAAAATATATTAAACACACTTCAAAATAAATAATTTTCGTATATAAATTTCACTAAAACGTAAAAAATAAATCTTTCTTTTTTAGTGATATACACAAGAAAAGTTTCATTGCAAAATAAGATGTGCTAGAACTCAGCTTAAATCTTAAAAGCTTGGGCATCCATTGTTTAATTGGAACTTATATTCAAAGTTTTAGGATTTAATCTAAGTTCTAGCATTTCTCAGATTTACTACAAGGCTTATGTACAATTGGACCATGCATAAAAGACCTTTATGCTTTGTGAATGTTGGATACGACTTTTATCGTTTGTATAGTAAGTGATTTTGTAGATACGACCTCTTTTCACATTCATTTTACGGACTTTCTAGTGGAAATAGAAATTTTTAGTTCTTGCTGGCAGTTAGCGAAATTTAACAGTTATGCAAAATTGCCTTTAACTCAAATTTTATGAAATTATCAGTTAAGTCATTCATGATTAGTACGGCAGAGATAATATCTCAATGATGTCAATTTTCGAAGACGTTGAAAAAAGGTGAAAAAAAAATAACTGTGGAAGAGGAGATCATGAATAATATGCACAAAATCCATGTCTAAATAAAAATATTATAATAAAAAACATGAAAAACGATAGAGTTTTCATTGAAGCCTACATAATATTAATAAAAAATATACGTTTTTTCTATTTAAATTGTCCTGTTTTGTCATTCTTTTTATCAACAGATTATTAATACTTTTTCAGTTCTACTTTGTATTTTACTGAAAGAAATTTTGTTGGAATGGACTAGGTTTGTACGTAATTGCGTACATTTATTCAGCAATTGCAGACCACAGCCAGGCACTTTTCCGTATTAATCTTGTCCGAAATTTTCATTTTTTCGTTTAGATCTTAGCTAACAAGTAAAAACTTACTTCATGCTAAAGGAATGAGACTATTGTCAATATCAACAACATTCCCATTTAACTGCTTCTCAAATTCAGTGGAAAATGATTGTTGCTCAGGTTCTTTAAGGGTGCCGGAGACCGCCTCGGTGGGCTAATCAGAAAATCGAAAAAAAAAGAATTTTTTTATTGCTGAAATCAATAGCTTAGATATTCAAGAATATGTACACTAAATCTCAGAGTTAAAGTTAAGTATATCCACGGATGCAGAGACAAACGCAGTGGGGCGTCGAGCAGCCCTTTGTCATACTGCCATCTACTCCAAATGTAAAAGGCTCAACGACCTTCACAAACGACATTTAGAGTTTGTTGTAAGGATATGTTTAGCTAAAATCCCTTTTATTATAGTATTCATGTATATACTTCCTCTGTGTACTAGAAGATCATTGGTGTAAGTAATCGGTTATTTGTAATTTTTCAAATCGAGAACTTCAAAACGTATTTTCTCGACTTTTCATTTTTACGATTTTACCCAATTTATGTACCTACACGATTGCAAAAAAAAAACTAATCGAGCCATCGATTCCATTCATTTTTCTAAACTTTCCACAAAAATTCAAATTTACGTGTTTTTCCGGATTTTCTTAGTTAACTAGAAGAAAATTGATATATACGAGTAGAGTACATATGTACCTACTTTTGAATAGATGGCCGAGGATGTACAAAAACTGGTTTCTGGGTTTATCTGAGTTGACTTTATTTAAAATTAAAGTCATATTACGAATTTTATAAGTGAAAATTTGCTCAAGAACACGAAAAGACATGCAATTTAATACCATTGTAATATGCAAAGAAGGATGAATGATTAATTACATGTTTTAAAATATACACCTTGACTCGTTTTCTCCTACTTCTCAAACATATGGACAGTATTATAAAATAAATATTTTTTTTAAATAATATTCTAAATAAATTAAGTTTTTTTTTTTTTCATAAAGTGAAATTAATGGACATTTTTGATTTAGTACTGTTTTTGTGTTTTTGTTAGGCGAGCAGAAGAGTTGATCGAAATGCTGATGATTATGAACCCTTGCATATATCGTAGACTCCTTTTGTAGGTCGTAAGAGTTTGAGATGCTGTTCAGTGGCCTCTCTAAATTAAATACAGCCTGCATATACATAGGTAAATATTTACCTCTCTTATCTCTGATCTTGAATCTTGGTCACATATTACATGCCTCCGGATTTGAATACTTTGTTTTTACATATAACTCTGATTGTATTCCTCTGGGTTTATGAAGTAAACACTCGATTTACTTTTCTTCATATCACACCTTACTTTTTCGGTTACTAAGTCTAATTTCGGTTATGGTATTGTCTTAAAATTTTGATATTATGCGCCAATTCTTTATGGAGATACATAGTTATTAAGTATACATACCTACTTATATGTAATTTATAGCGTTCTTAAATATTGTAGTTTCAACCGAAATATATTTAAAGGATTATTACATTTTAAAATAAAATTTAAAATTTAGTTTTACGTAGTGAAAAAGTGTATTTGTTGAATATTGTAAAATGGGTGAAGTTTTTAATGATGTTAAATATCAATTATTCTTGGTTTTTATATCAAACCTTATTTTTACAGCTTTCCTTATTTCTTTTGTAATTAAAGTATCGACATATTCTCGATAATCTCTAAAAAGTATAAGTTGTTCTTTGGGATAACCTTCCAAAGGATATTCCTGTGTAGAAAGCCAAGAAAAATTAAGAGAACCATTATAATAACAATACGTACCTTATCAGTGTCTTCTAAAGGCTTAGTATCTTCTAAAAGGACATTACTAATATCCTCACTACTTTCTTGAGCCGTATTAGAGTAATTAAAGTACAAACAGAAGTTTTTTACCATTAAACGATTTATCCAACACTTTGTATCTAAACATTGAAATACTCGATTCATATATTTCTTTTTCTTGTTTTCTATATCCAACAATCTTTTTCCAAGCAGACTCCGCTTATAGAGAGGTTCATGACTCCAAGAACGAATTTTCTCCATAATCAAATTTACATTGTTATGAGCTTCCGTAATACGACTGTAAAGATCTTTCATAGCATCAAAGATTTGTAGAATTAATTGTTCATCTAAAATTAATAATTTTTGTTACTCACTTGATGAAATTCTTGTTCTGTTACTTACCGAAATTCTTCCAAGTTAAATTAGTTGAAGCTTTCAATAATAACTTATCCAATTCGATTATTTCATCATTTATCAGTAAGAGCTCACAAGCACTACATTTCGATTGAATTAAATTATACCACTCCTCTATACGAGATAGAAATGTTCTTCTTTTCCAGAAGCTATCAGATAACAAATATAAATTCATAATATTATCTGGAATTCCAGAAATTTTCATCGCATTAAGACATTTTGCTTCCCTTAAAACCAAACTTATTTCCTGGCCAAAGTTGATTTTTAGAGAGTGCGGCTCTTTTTTAATAGCAAGCATGTCTAAAGCTTTCTCGAGTCTATCTCCAATTTCGTTTGTCCAATTTGTCCAAATTTCATTTTGTAAATCTATTAATCCTTTCATTATGAAATTTCTTCGTTCAATTATTCTTGAACTTTGCTCAGCATCTATGTTCCTAAAAATCAATAATATTTTAATTAATTTTGTTTTGAATGTGTTGATATTTTTTTTCTTATGTACTCGTAATTTATAAATGAGTTTTCTTTTAATATGTTTGAAGCTCTGTTCTGCAGTTTTTTTATCCACATAATTGCTCCAGAGACTAATGGAAAATTATTCTCTCTCGTTATACCATCTGTACCAAATTTTAGATATCGATTTGTTGCAGCGTGGAAAATTTGTTCGATTATTTTCAGTTCATTTTCAGAAAGTTCGAAAATTTTTTGAAGCGAACTTTTAATATCCTTTTCAATTGCTGGTCGGTTTAGGAATGTATTGGTCATTTGTATGAGCTACAAAATAAGACATTTTATCATAATTGCATTTTTGGTTGTACGAGCATGTAATTCAACCTCAAAGTTAAAAAAAAAAGGAAAAATTAAAAGAAAAGAAAAAAGGAAGTAGAAACAAGCTGGGAGCTATAAGCAATAAGTTGCATAGAATGAACCATATCGGTAGAGCTAAGTTAAGTTTAGAACTATTTATCTTCTTTTGGATATCTTGTTTTACAGCAAATTTATTCTCTTTTTTTGAAATATTTACTTTTGAATTAAATATATGGGACATCTTCAAGTACTCACATTGTTGGTTCCAGGAGTACCTGTATATACATATAATGTATCTATTTTTTCTTTATTTAATAAGAATAAGAATAATATAAGAACATAAACGATTTCAGGTTTTAGTTCTCAAAAGGAAAGATTGAGAGTTTCCTCGGTTATACTTAAAAAAAAAAACACCTGGCGCCCATAGAAACAGAATTTTGTTTCCAAGAAAAAAAAAGTTATCTAACCTACGACCTTCTCTGCTAGCCATACACCCTACACGCAAAAATTATAGCGTGACTGCAGCTAACTATTTGCCTTAACTCTTGTTTAGACAAACAATTTTTTCAATAAAATGTATTTTAAGACATTCTGAGATATAACACCCAGGTTTCCCACATTTCTGTAATACACTACCTATGTATATACGGACAAGAATTTTTATTAAAACTGGCTAAAGGTTTATATTATAATAGGAGAAAATTATCAGGATCAGCATTATTATTCTTATAATGGCTGGCTAAATATGTAATAACGACCTTTTTTGATAGATTTTTTGTTTTTTTTTTAGTTCGATTTTGAACATATTATCCTCCACGAAAACCCCTCTGTAAAAATTTCTAGTATTTTTTGAATCACCTAATAACTTCTGAACAATACATCCCATTATGATGACTTAAAATTAGGTTGATATTCCTCTTTTCAACGATCCAACTTTTCTTTCTCCTTCTCTCTATTTGAAAGTTATGGTTTGAGAAATTCAAAATTTCGGAATTTTTACAGCTTTATTTACTTTTTGTCATAGTATGAAAAACACGTCATAAAGACAAGTTTGGTCTGGTGTGCACTGTAGACACTTGCCACGTAACTTGTTAGCCACTGTCATTGTCTTGTCTAGTGAGTAACATCCTACCCCAGTAAGATTGGAGGTTGAATTTCCTATTTTTGAGGGCCGATCGACATTTTTTGGTTACAATTACTCAAATTAGACTTAAGAATTTAACCACAGAGGCCACTCTCATTTAAGATTAATTAGGAAGGAAATTTTTCTAAAATATTTCTAAAGCGCGTTGGTGTTTTTCGAAAAATTATTTCCATATTTATCAATAAAATTTTTCTCATTTTAAATTGACCGTTTAGAAGCTGCGAGAATTAATTTAGAATAAGCCCACAATATCTATATATTTTATCAAAGCAATACTTCTCATATTCAAGCTGGAGTTATGTGGCGTGTTCATAATATTTACATTACCTACTACTGCAAATATACACATACAATTCTTATAAAATGAAATTCCTTCTACGTTAACAAATACGTTAATACGAGTTACACTAAGTAGAAAATAGGTCGATATTAAGGAAAATTTACGTAAATTCAATGTGAAATTTACGTTAAATTTACCAAATCAAGGAAATGAGTTCTGTGTCCTGTAGAGAAATAATCCTTAATTTTCCTAATATTTACGTCGATACGACGACCTCTCAGTTAGCTCAGAGCTTAACCAAAATTAGTCGCTGCCCTAATTTACATCGAAGAGACGTAAATTCGACCTGAAAAAGAGGGGAAATGTGGCTTGAGTAGATATATGGACAAAACTAATGATCATTTGTCCGTAATTTGAGTTTTCAAAAATCGCTTTATCTTTGAATTTCAATATTAATTATTAAAATTGTACTGTCAACTAGACACATATAAAAATTGACAAGATTTTCATTTTAGTTCACAAAATCTAGAGGAATAACATTTTTGAAATATTTAATTACGAGTGAACGATCATTATTTTGCTCGTCTGTCTAGGGGTATTACTCTCACCTCAAAAAATTATGTTTTATATCATTATTCGTCAATATGGATTTTAAGGAAGCAGCCGTGGTATATGCGCTTGTCATAAGAGATAGAAAATATCAACGGAAGAGACATACTGTTGGGTCCTTTGGCGTGAAAGGTTGCGGGAAAATTTTACTTAATATTCTTTAAAACTTTTGTTGTATAGGGGTGGACTCAACGTCAAGCTGACTTTAAGATTTCTCCAGCTAGCAACTTCCTAGTGACGAAGCTATCACCGGGTCTTCTCGTATAAATATGCACGCACTAGTTCCATTTTTGTTGCCGCTGGACTGCCATTTGTTTTGTGCTACAAGACACAGTTGGAAAACTTTGCCAAAAATGTGTTCCTTAGTGCATCCATCAGATAATAGGAAAAGCAGCTATGTTAATAATAACAAAAATTAAGTTACCTATTTTGTAAAAGCTTTTGCTCATTTTTAAAGTTTGTTACTACAAGGAAAAAACGGAACCCTTATAAGAACACACTTGTGTCCGTCCATCTGTTTATCACAGGCGATTTTCTAAAAAAATTGAAATTTGGCAGTGTGGCGACAGTTTCGTTCCGGACTATACGTCCGGCAGAGCACACAAATAGCTGTAATTGCTGTATTAAAATTCCAATGAAATGTCGAAAGGGGTTAGCTACTAGGCGTTGATTGGCAACGACAATTTTAGAAAATATTAGATTGTTATTGAGGAAAAAAATACATCTAGAATGGAATATCTTAGGCTCTTTCAACTACTCTAAGTCCTCACAAGATGTCCAAGCCAATATTTGTGTCATAGAAATTTGTAGCTACATCCACTTGTGAGTAAAGTAAGTTTAGTCTTACTAATTTTTTTCGAATGAAGGGAAACTTATGCCGTAAGAATTATATGTCGAGAAACTACATTGAAAAAAATGACGCCCGTTCTCGTTGGAAAGTCTGCCCCGTTTATCTTTTCCGGTTCCGCCGTTTAGGTCATCTATACGCTCCACAATAACGGTGTCCAATTGCATTATTAATCGTTGGACAGTCAGATAAGTTTTACGTTACAGATTTGTTTCACGCTCTCTCGCCAAGTCTACATAGGGTCGGCTGGGTCTCTAAGGATCGAAATTGCGAGTCGTGCATACTCGGTTCAGAAATGCTTTAGGACAACCTCAAGAACTTATGTTACACGCAATCCAGTATACAGCTTATGCAATACGCCCATCTGCGCGCGGCGTATTAGTATCGATACTACGATTTACTACAAGCAGGAACTACACAATCCATCGCAGTGCAAACAAATTGTCCAGTTGTAATTTACAACAACGCATAGCCGTTACTGAATGAGGGTAACCACTACTCAATCTACTCAAGCTCAAGCTATACCACAAGGGCAATCTTCTCAAGCTCCTCAAGCTGTTACTGAATATGGTTGTAATTCCTCAAAGCATCCTCAAGTTCAGATATCTAGTGGGACCAAAGGACATAGATCCTGGGTACTCACTAATGGCGGAATTTTAAGTCTTCGTGACGCGCACATATTTCGAAAGTGATCATGTTTTTTTTTTCTTTTTTTTTTTTAATTTTGAATGTGGTGAGTTGATTTAGTATCGTGTACAATATCGTTTGAAAGGGTTACTTTCAAGGATTCCAAATATTTTTCTTCAAAATTTTCGATAATTGGTTATAAAGCTATAGCCTAAAATGTACGAAAAAATATCGTTCCCCTAATATTCTAGGGTGCTAAATCTAAAATGTTGATAGCATCAGGTTTATTTGGTATTAACTACTGATTCATAGATAACAGGAGAATTACCGCTTCTTTCGTCCGTCTCATAATTTCTGTGATTTTTGTGTTTCAGTGGTGCTCAGCTCATCTCCATATTAATACAACATGATAAACATCATGCGAACGGGGGTGGTGCATTACTTTCCACCATCGCGGGTGCATTTCATATTGGGCAGCTTCGTTGCTAGAGCCATTATAAGTAACAAATATGCATCGATATATAATTTTTCGCGAGAAGCCGAACAAATCTCACTTTCACGTGAAATTGGTAGCCGTGTAAGCATCTATTTGGCTATTCCAAAACGTTTTCGCTCCCGCCACGGAGCTCATCAGCGGTACTCTTAATACACAATGAAATTTTTGTTACCTACTCGGTGCGTCTAAATGCACAAATTTGTTAAACTTTCTGATTTTTCAAATATACGTATTTTATTTATGCACATTTATAAAACTTTTATTTTACAATTTGAGTCTCGAAGTATATAAGCCGAGCTGTTATCCTCGACCAACGAATATACAGCAGTATGTGATGGTTCGAAATAGCGTGTGCTATTTTATAAGACAACTCTTGTGTCTGCCTGTTTGAATATTGTTGAAATTTAAAACACGATAATTTACTATAATCTTCCAGAAGAATGTGACACAATTAATTAATTTTCAGTTATTACAGACCAATATAGATTAGATATAAATATAATTACATTCGGTCGATCGACTATTCGTTGCAATTATTACTCCTAGGTTTATGATAATCTTCATGGTATCATTACAGAATGAACCACCAAAAACACGTGAAATATTTCACATGAATGACTAATATCTTGCTTACTCAAGTTATAAGGAGTCAGACCAATTGAATGGAGTAAAAGATCAGAAATCTTCCTTCAGCGCAACACCTGAGTACCCTGCGTCTTCTCCTACAAACAATATTGTCCGTTTGGATCTGTTCGCCTGCAGAGCAGCATCATCTTGTTACGTTTTTCTCTCGAAACCAGAAATATAAAACTGTAAATATTGCTTCTTGGTGAACAATAAAAGTTACATACATATAACAAGAGTGAATGAATATAAATTGAGAAAACTAACAACGGCCAGTATTTATATAGTAACATCCATATAGATACATTTTCTAAAATATATGTATGTATATAGGAATGCATCAAGAGTACATTTTAATTAACCTGCCACAATCGTAACAATTCCTGTTACGCTCTCATGAAACTTACACTTATTCCACATTTTGCTGTATGGCTCTATGATGGTTTATTTAAAAGCAACTAACCCATAGAAAACAAAAAACTCTTGCGAAAACTTCGAATACCTGGAGCAACTTTGAAAGCTTTCCTAATATAATTTTCATTTTGTTTTTGGATTTGGAAAACTTTTAATTAAAGAGTTCACATTCAAATGTTTCACTAATTACTACTACGGATTGATTCAAAATGACCGAAATAACCACACGTCCATTGATTATTCTCCATACATTAGTTTAACTGCAATTTTGTAACGAGCTTTTACTAATTTTAAAGAAATGTGTCTTAAAAAAAACAATGGATTAAAAATCTCTAAGTGGTGCCAGAGCGCATTTTGAAGGCTAAAAAAAAATAACTATTATTAACAACTAACGGGAAAATGTAGTTAATGTTAGAATTAAGAGAAAAAAACAAACATTAAACACGAGATAAAAGGAATTGTGAAATGAGCGGGGGGTGTTTAAGGGTAGAAAATGTTTTTTTGCGATTTCCTAGCAGAAAATGCCCTCATATAAAGTTTTAGATAATAAAGAATCTAGAACTTTCATATAAGGCATTTTTGAACATAACCTCAAGTTTTCCTAAAAAAAGGGGGGGAAAACCGATTTTCGGTTTTAATTTTTTTTTCCTCGTAAAACTAATTCAATTTACATGAAATTTTGTGAAAGTATACCTTTTTACATTTTTCGAAAAAGAAAAGAAAACAACCAGAATCGTCCACGGAAAGCTTTATTGATGTTTTTTTCGATTTAACTGTTAAAATGTCTATTTTCGGTCTAAACCGGGTGTTCCCTCCATGATGGTCCATTGAGCGGAAGGTGATGTATTACCCTAGTCAAACGCAAAATTGTATTGAAGGTGGGGGGGGGGGGGTGGTGGTGGTGGAGGGCGATGGGCCATATCAACCGTTTCGGAGTTTCAGGGTGATTAGAAATTTTGCTAAGGAGTACAATGTCTGATGAGCAAACAACAAGATGTCCGCACTCAATTATGTTTACTAATTATACGCAAAGATATGCGATTAGAAGAAAAAAATAGATATAAACTGAGGAAAGGCTTAGACTCATCGAAATAAAATACTTGTGTTGATTTAGTTCTTTAATCGATCAATATAACTATGCAAGTCATAATACAAATTACTAAATTTCGAAAAAGAAATTAACGGTAATTTTTTTTTCATCTGCACTTGAATGTCTTGAATATTAACAAATTGAAATAATTTAAATCAGAAACAAAATTTGTATTTTAATTGTGGCAAAATTATTTATTCTTAATCACTGATTTAACAAATATAATAGCAATCTTATCTTGTTCGAACACTAGGTTTTCACAAAACACCCTGTAGCTTAAAAATTACAGGGTGTACGGTCATAGGTCACCGTATAAAGCTCAGAGCGTAACTTTAGCGGACACAAATTACAAATACCACATAGAGTGTAACAGGGCAAATTAAAGAGGAGAGCCTCGTGTATAGTTTTATACAAAACATTTGTTAACGATTTAAAAAAAAAAAACGTAAGAAAATCCGAAAAGTTTAGTTTATACCACAATAACTCCTTACCGCAGAGGAAAACTGGACTGTTTGAGTAGAAGTTGGAAAGACCATGAAGTTTTGCATACAATCATCTTTAGACGGTGACTGGACACCCTGTACTTTTTAAGACTCAGGGTGTTTTGTGAAAACATGGCATAATTTCGTAATCACACTGTATTTTCGAAACGGTTGATATGTCCCCCCCCCTTTCCTGCTACACGTGAGTACTATCACCTCTCGTTCTATGGGCCATCATCATGGAGGAAACACCCTGTATATGATTATGGTTTATTTTTCATTAAAACGCTTAAAATAAAAAAAAAAATACAAAAAATTACATTTCGAATCACGAATTTTTCACTTCTGTTAATAATGAATTAAATTGCACTAACAGAATTTACTATAAAGTGTTATATTACTAAAGTTGAATGAATTTAATTAAAGAAAGTGCCTATAATAATCCTCTCATTACAATGGACCGTTCCATATTGAAAGTCGTAAGGTAGAGGTAAGACTAGCTGACCCAGTGTGCGTTTTTATTAATGTATATTTTAGTAATTTTTCACTAAATAAATAAGTAATACGTTTTAGAATGATTACAAATTAATTGATATTTTTTATCAAAATAGAAAAGTTATGAGAAATTATAAAATACGAATGAATTTTAAATCTATTGTTCTTCTTCTTCATAAAGCTTTCGAATTCCGAAGGTTCTTCTAGATTATCGACGTTTTCGAGCTCTTCAATCTCAATATCAAAACTCCTTGCTGGCTCATCAATAATCTCTTCCAAATCACTTTCATTTTAGAGTTCCTTAGTGAAGATTTCAATATTTCGATTTTTCACGTATTTTCAAAGTAAAATATATTGAGAGTATACCTACTGTAAAACTTTTATCCCGAAATCCAAAACATTTACCGAGAAACAGCATATAAAAGATAGCGCAACAAAAAATTATCAAGCCAAGCTGGTATTTTTGTTTTTTTTTTTTTTAGAAAAGACGTAGAACAAATAAACATTGCAAAAAATGGATTTCAACTTAAAGCTGGTATTTACAAAAGTAAAAAAATTGATGTCATTAAGAATTGAGCCAACTGGTAACTAATAAATCTACTTTCAAATTGGAAAAATTTCCCTTAACTGAAGGAGTAGTTGCCACTCCGATAGAGTCTATAACCAATTGAAAACCACTTGGTTTGGCTATTTGGACAACGAGCCTGGTAACAAAAAAGCTATGCAATGGGCTGGAGCGAAAAAAATATATTTAAAAAACTTGTAAAATAAATTGCACTGAAAAGTAAAAAAAATATTTATTTCTTTCGCAGTGATATAAGCAAGAAAAGTTTCATGACAAAGAGTTCAAAGATTTAAAGTTAAACGAGATAATATAATTTTAAAATATTGTTAACATATTCAATTTTAAAATTTAATCTGCATTCTAGCATTTATTATTTTGCAATGAAATTTTCCTTGTGTAAACCATTAAGAAAGAAATAAATATTTTTAGCTTTTTAGTGCAATTTATTTATAAAAGTTATTTATTTTAAAACTTGTTTTATTACGTTTTATTTTCTACTTTTAGTCATTATATTTTCTTTAAAAACTCATATAACGGTATTTAATCTATCTCAAATGAGCATACTAATTCTAATTATGTTCTCTTACGAGGGTTGTGGTGTAATTTTTTTTTTTTAGTCTAGCAGATTGTCCCAGTTTAATGTAAGTAAAGGGTTTTCCAATAAGAGGTGTTCTTTTAATTAGCTCGCTATTTCGGTAGATGTCACTTTTGGAGCTGTCATTTTTTGACATTTGACAAATAGAAACTACGCCATTAATAAAAATGGAACGATACATGATTCAACAACGCATTGAAATTATTAAAATTCACTATAAAAATGGTGAAAATGTGGCAGAGACGGTTCGTAAAACTCGAACATTTTTGGGTCGTCGTGAAGCACCTTGTCGGACCGCAATACAGAAATTGGTAGAAAAATTCGAGCTGTCGGGACAAGTTAGTGATGTGAAGAATAAAACCCGTGCACGTCGCTCAAGAACAGCCGAGAATATTGCTGCTGTAGCCGAAAGTGTTGAAGAAAACCCAGGTTTGTCCATTTCTCGTCGTTCTTTGGAATTAGGTATTCCACAAACGTCATTACACTGTATTTTGCATAAAAATTTGGGTCTTCAGGCTTATAAAGTTCAGTTAACACAAGAACTTAAGCCGGCCGATCATCAACAACGTCGAGTCTTTGCTGATTGGGTCCTTGAAATGCATGAAAATGATCCGGAATTCCATCGAAAACTCTACTTGAGTGATAGGCCCATTTCCACCTCGATGGCTTCGTCAACAAGCAAAATTGTCGCATCTGGGGCTCGGAAAACCCAAGAGTTATTGTTGAAAAGCCTCTCTATCCTCAACGTGTGAGTGTTTGGTGCGGTTTATGGTCCCGCGGGGTCATTGGACCTTACTTTTTCGAAAATGAGGCTGGAGCAACAGTTACGGTGAATGGATTGCGCTATCGACAGATGATTAATGATTTTTTATGGCCGGAATTGGATGGTATTGATCTGGACAACGTGTACTTTCAACAAGACGGCGCTACGTGCCATTCAAGCAACGAAACCATTGATCTTTTACGGGAAAAGTTTCCGGACCGTGTTATCTCTCGAAGAGGTGATCACAATTGGCCACCGAGAATTTGTGACTTAACACCTTGCGACTTCTTCCTTTGGGGCCACGTGAAAGAGAAGGTCTACGCCAATAGCCCAGCGTCGACTTAAGACTTCAATGATGGAATTCGTGAGGCTATCGAGGACATAGGGCAGCCACTTTGCGATTTAGTTATGGAAAATTTCATGAAAAGGATATGGTCCTGTAGGCGTCGTTGTGGTGGTCATTTGCTTGATGTTATTTTCCATTATGAACGGCATACCTTCTTCTTTATAATGAAATAAAGATCCGATCAGTTATCTCAAAAAATGGCATTTTTCTTTGAATATCAAAATAACACCTCTTATTGGAAAACATGTAAAAAGAATTCACATGAAACGTGGAAAACTTTATTTTATACATTAAAGTAAATTCTGTCACTGCAATTCAATTGATTCAATATAAGACAAATGTAGATTGCCTTTAATTCTATTATATGATAAAAAACACTAATAAACTTTTCCGTGGAAAAATGGAAATATCACGGAAACGACTTGTTTTTCAGATTCAAAAAAAAAAACGTATACTTTCACAAATTGAATAATTTTTACAAAAAAAAAACAAAAAAAGAACAAGAATTAATAAATAAAAACTAAAAGAGCGGTTTTCCGCCATTTTCTTGAAAAACTTAAGGTTGTGGTGAAAAATGCCTTGTATGAAAGCTTTAGATTTTTTGTTATCTAAACTTTACAGAAAATTGCAAAAACACACTTTCAAACCCTAAATATCGCCTTTCCAATTTCACATTTTCATTTTATTTCGTGCTTAATTTTTGTTTTTTCTCTTAATTATAATATTAACTAAATTTTCCGGCTGGTCCTTGTTAGTTAATATATATATATATATTTTATTTTAGAAAGTTATTGGCACCAGTCTTCATACCTCCATAATCCACTTCTTTACAAATGAAATTCTTATTTAAGTATATTTGGCTGTCTGTTACACACTCATTTTGGGATTTTTAGGATAGGTAACCAAAAGTAAAAAATAAAATGAATGTAATGTGAAATCAGCAAGATTGTATTGAAAATAATTTACCATACCACATATGTTAGTGTGCGAGTTGATAGATATAACTAAATTCAAAGAGATTTTCTTTGCATATTGATTATATTATCAAGATAATAGCTAATAATTATACTAGCCCCCACTGATAATAAAAAAATTATATAATAATATATAAAAAAATAAATAAAGAAGATTCCTACCTATCTTGATTTTAAATATTTTAGATCAAACATGTGTAATACTTACCTTCATGCATTGTTCTGGCGTATAACAAACTTCAAATGCTTTTATAAGAATCGAACCAAGCTTTTTCTCAATAATTTCGGAATCTTTAAAGAATTTAATTTTCTCTTTTTTGAAATTTTCAACTTTTGCTGCGCTATTAATGAGATCAATTTTCACAGTAGTCCAACGTTGAAATATTTCTCTGAATTCTTTATAAACCTATAAAACAAACTTGCAGTGCTAAGTATTTCAGTTAGTTAATTAAACCTGTTGAGTTTGATCTGTAAAATATTTGCCACGGCTGCCACCAATCTCAATTCGTTCTAAATTTTGAAAACACATTGCTGCATCAAATATCTCTCTCAAATCGTACATTTGGCCCAAAAATTTATCTAAATTGTTAAAAACATCCTCACTGTGAAAATTCCATGGTTCTCTATTAAAAGTTTCAGTTTCACTCAATACGGGTCTAGTTGAATATTCGTTGATTTGCATTCTGAAAAATATTTTTTATAAAAATTTGTTATTTTGCAGAGATAGGGAAAGGATTGTTCAACTTACTTGAAATACTCAATAACTTCTATGGTATTTGATATTTTTAATGCACCTTCATCCGCTTCGTTATGAAACAGCATTACTAAATTCAAATCTTCACTAGCCCGCAGTAGAAGTAGATTAGATACGGCTTTGATTAGCCTTACAATCCGCTTCTTAATACAGTAATAACGTGATTTAGTCCAAATCAAGTAAATTATGTGAACTAACGGTTTAATAAGGATTCTACAGTTCGTAAAGCTAACCTCTGATAAACCATTCGTTCGTTTAAGAATTGGACTTATCCATAGAGAAATATCTTGCGCTTCGTGAATTGCTATGATGAGATTTTTAAGGACGGAATTAAAGGTTTTCGCATATACTGAATTGATAGATTCCAGAATTTCCACAACTGACTTAATACAAGAGGAACGTATTTGTAAATAAATATTGTGAAGGTTTGAGAATCGAGCATTCCAGAAAGACACTTCGTCTACAGGCATATAATTTATTTTAAATATTTCAGGAGCTTCGTTGATAACGCCATGAATTTGCGTTGTCCAGTTAATCACCATACCTTCAAGAGCATTTTCGAAATTTCCATCCAAGTTTGGTAGTTCACTTTGTATAAAAAGGGAAAAAGAATTATTTAAGTATATACAAGTTTAATTTATATTTAATTGCAGATAAAATAATGTCACAAAACATAAAAGGTAGACTCCAACAACAATACAAAATTAAGTGAAATGCTTAGGTCTCGTAGACGTAGTTATTTTGCATGTAATAAAATTTAATCAACTAACCATTTCCATAGTGTCATTGAAAGAAAAGAAAGGAAAGGAACTTACTGGTAAAGTAATTACCTATGTCCTGTTAATTTTGTATTCTGGGAAGAGTTCTGAAAACAAGCTAAAAAGAATAGATGTGAAAATAAGCTAGCATACCGAGATTATACATTTCAGGCGTCAGACAGTCCTGCCGCCTGCGAAAACTATTTTAAATTCGATATCAAATAAAAAAATGAAAACGTGAGACAGTTGTGTAACAATACAGATATTGCGAATCGGTTCTTTTGGTTTAATATTTCTAAACTTTTATGTAATGCTGTGATACCAAGTGTTATTTTTGGCCAGACAGACGTTCTCAGCCATCAAGGACCTTGACATCAGAGAATGAAGGTTGGAGATATACCCCTTGAGGTGCAGTCTGCAGGATTATCAGAAAATGAAAAATGTTTCCAACAGTTGCAGAGGATTGAGTCCAAAATCTCTGCAGTGCGGTTCGTAGCGTAGGTTTTCCATTGGCGTGCAATATCGGATAGCCATGAGAGAACGATGGAAGAATCTGTCCACGCATGCATTGTTATGTTTTCACTATCTAAGGATTGCAAGATTTAAGGCATAAGTTTGCTTAGTAAATGAGCTCCGCAAAAATCTAATCTATGAACAGAGATCTCCTTTAATAGCGCTACCATGGTTTTTGGAGCAACGAGATGCACGAAAACTTTTCCTTCGCTATTCATTGTCCTACAATAGACAACCACGCTATATGCTAGCTCTGAGAAATCACAAAACCCGTAGAATTGTATGTCATTAAGGTATTTGCATATTAGACGCTGAATATGAATTTTTGATATGGCTGGCAAGTTTGCTTTAAAGTCATTCCATTTTTCAGCAGCGTTTTGTGGTATCGGATTATCCCAAGTTGTTGTACCCATAATTGTTGGAATAATATCTTTACGGATACACGATAACTGGAGAAGGCTATCCCAAGGGATCGAAAATTCGCAACGACTCTGATAATATCCATCATTTAATAGGTAGGTCATTGGAAAGTTGGAAGGTGTTACAGAAAAAGGTGTCTTGTGGTCCCATTCAATCGCCAATATCTTTATACACTCTGGTTTGTCTGTGATGATTAATGAATGTTGCTTTTCAGAGTTATTTTTCATTAGTTTAGTCATTTTTGTAAAATATTTGTAAGCATAGTTTGGAGCTCCAAGGCCTCTGTAACGGAATCAGCACCCGCGAGGATATCGTCAACATAGAAATCGTTTTGAATAACGGCAGCGATTGTAGGCAAGCTTGCTCCATGATCTTCGGCAATTTGTATTAAAGCTCTTGTTGTCAGGAATGACTGAGCTTTTATTTTATTGTCTGGTATATGTTCCATGTGACCCAATTTCATATATTCTGTTGTGAAGGCAATATACTGATTTTTATATGATTTATTTCGTTTGAATCGCTGTTCTATGGAATATATTCGCTTAATGGCATTGTCTTCCGAGAATCCCAGGTTAGGTGCCTCGTCCTTGAACGGCAGTGATAATATAAATTTTCCAGTAATATCACGATAGGTGCGTTTCTTGAAATGTACCAACTGCGCAGTTGACCTCATCTTCCGTAAGAAAACTTTTTGATCTGTGAAGGTCTTCGGCTTCCCAGAACCACCTTAGGTTTCTGTCTATGTCTAGAAGCACATTTGAATGCACACTAATAGCTAACCGATCACGGTGGACAAATTGCCACATAAGACGCACATTTGGAGCTGCAAAATACGTCATCAACACAATTTCTTATATTGGATTTAAAAGATCCAAATTGTAGCCCTTTCTGCACTCTTTGAATTTTTTTTGAACATATCTAAATGATAAATCACCATCATAGGGTTAACGTTCAGAAATTAGAGGATGACCTATAAAAACAAAAGCAAATCTCTGTAAGTCCAGTTATCTTGGAAACCGTTAGGATCCCCTCTACTCATACAGTTTCTTTGCTTGTCTAATAATGACCTGTCCATTGCCATCGGATGTAACACTACATACGGGACACCCTGTATATGTGACATCACGTCATCCAATTTTTAAACGGTAATAAGAAAGAGAACTGACTCGTATTTATGTTCAGAAGTTTAAAGCCTGCAGTGCAGATATATTTATTGATGTTGTGGATTTATGCCGTGCTCCTGGCGGAGAGCTCACAGTTTTATTTGAGTAAAAATCTCTCTTTTAATAAAATGAAGTTTATGGTACCAAAATTATAGATAAGCAATCTATCTTTTTCTGAAAACATCCTGTTTACAGATTTATCGATCTGTTTTTACAAAACATCACTTGTCAAAAATTTATCTATAGTATCTTTTTTACAAAAACTTTTCCGCGAATAACAGAGGAACCGAATTATCGCCCCAGGTGGCAGGTACCCGTGAAAGGCTTTTCCGTTATTTTATTGCTTTCTAATGACGTATGAAAAATCGTACATGAGCAAATCCGAAAAATTTGCGATGCAATACAATTGCATCAAGAACTGTAATCTGATATGCCTGTTGTCGTCGTAAAATTTTAATTTAAAGACGAAAAGAATAATTGTATATATATACATGTACAATTAGATTGGAGGAATTAAAATTATATTATGTGCACCGTACATACATATATGCATACGAAAAAGAAACAAAAAAGGAAAAGGCACTATATGTAGATCAGTATGCATATCGTGAGAGTGGAGTGTGCGTCTGATAATAAAATGAAATTTGTGCTTAATTAAAATTGGAATGTATGAAATAATTTTTGCTTTAAATAATTTTATATTTTCAAGGTCAAATTGCGATACATCAATAAATTGTATAGAACAATATATTAACCTTATGGCTGTGGGGTATTGGGCACCTGAGTCACAACATTGATATAAAATAACATTCTTATTAATTGCGAGCAAACAAGCAAAAGTGAGGTTGGGAAAAGAAGTGTTGCAATGACCTCAAATAATTTTTGAAATAAAATTAAAAGTGTTTTGGTGGACTCAATTAAGTAGAATCCAGGAAGTTGTTTTATGTGCCTTACATATATGCAAGGTAGGGCCACTGAAGTATATTGCATTATGTTTTTCGTTATTCTCTTGTATTTCAGATATGGATTGTCTACTGTGTGAGTATTAGAACATCTATGTCTATACATTAGACTAACATGATGAAGATGTAGATAGTGTGTATTTAGAGACCTCAGATGAAGGCAGACTCGGGTGAAAAAGATGGCACAGGATTGATGGGTAATCTGCCAAAAACACAATTATAAGCGGCTTGTAAGTTAGTTTCATCTGTCAAAGAAGATACTGATATTGGTAAACTACTGGATTCGGATGTAGAGTTCAGGGAATTCCTGAAAGATATTTTAGAGAATTTCTATCGAAGCCTAAGTGTGGGTCAGTTGCAGTCACCACCAATAGCTTCATAAAAACCACCTAAATCTTTTTATGGCTCCAAGAAGGAAGTTATTTTTGCTTCAACATCATTTAGTCCTAGCACTATTCCTGGAGCGGAGAAATCAGGTGAAGAGCAAAATCCAATTCGCGTTATCTCAATATAATTTATTTCCCCTATTCCAAATGATCATACTGCCCGTATGTAATTTCGTATGGTCACCAATCTATGGAAGTTTGATTTTTGAAGTGGTTTTTCGCACATCTTTCTAGAACGGTTCGTCGACCATCAAAAATGATTATATTAAATTTCATAGGATTTCATAATCTGAAGAAGTTTTCAGTACAATAAAAACGTCTAGAACTGATCGTTTTCACAGCATACGTAAAAAGCCAAAATTTTTATATGGCAATACAAAGAAGGGGTTGTCCGAATTGGGCGATTTTAAAACTTCACTTACTATTGCTATGAAAACACCATCTGACAAATTTCAGTTCTCTACATTGACGCGGTCACAGGCAGTATCCAAATATATAGTGGAAAACGAAATTTTTGTATGGCAACCCTACGAAGGAGTTGCCCGATTGGTCCCATTTTCGAACTTAAATTTAATTTTTGTTTTGTGAAAAATATCAGTGAGCGTGCTGTCGACATATCGAGAGGATGGACGAACAGACGGACGGACATGCAAAAATCAATGCATTTTGCTTTTCCATCATTATTTCTAGATGTTACAAACGGAATGACTTACTTAGTATACCCTATGATTTCATCTAGGGTATAATAACTCTAGAAACATTTACGTTAAGTTCCAGTTGAAAGAGAACAACGAAACAATCGAGCATAGAAATGGATTTTGTTTTAATTAACGACGATGCACTGTAATGGGATCCACCTTTTCCTGAAAACTATTACAGTGATTGTGTTCGATTACAACCATACCAACAGTTCGAAAATTTTATTGATACTGGTGTTATAAAGCGGATATGCGATGAAACAAATCGATACAATTTATGGGAAGATCCATATATGTATTGTCAAATGATTGGAGAAGCAATGAGACGTGACCCATTTGAGATGACTGTACATTACGTTAAAATTTTGAAAATTAGAGCATGGACTGGCACTCTAAAGGATCGGTTTTTGAGATGTTTCAAATCAGAACGTGATTTATCTTACCACGAGGCAATGATATAATACTATGGTCATCATGTTTGCAAACAATTCATGCGTGGAGGTTTGGTTAAAAAATGGGGAGTCGAAATGCACCTTAGGTTACCTAATAAACTCGAGATATACCAAGGTAAAAAATCAAGAATCAATATTGAATATCCAGTAAAGTACCGTAAAAATGCATCCCAGTATTTTCTATTTTGGACGATTTTATTGGCGATATCAAACCCCTGCCCTTCTCGATAATATTTTTAAGTCAACACGTAGCGTCGTTATTTTGCTACAGGCACACTAAAGGAATTTAGGATACTAAAATCGTGCACATAACTTGAGAAGAAACAGATAAAGAAACAGCAACGCTGTTACATGCAAAGCATACAATTTCAAGGAGCCGATATTCCTATACAATAAAATCCATGGATAATTTTGCTGTTAATAATGCGTCGACACTACATGGGATGAATATAGTATCAAAGTTCAAAAGGTATTTAAAAAGGATAAAAGACATATAGATGTTCCCCATCCATATTCATTTGCTAAATATAATGCCGGAATGAATGCACTGACCGAATGGACCAAAATGTAAACACTTACGGAGTTATAGCAAGTGGAAAGAAATGATGGTTCTCGATTTTTATCTAGCTTCTAGATGTCACGGTTCAGAATGCGTATTGCATATTGCACAGGAAAGGTTATTCTGGGCTATCCCAATTACATTCAGCAATCTTATTGCCAGATTCTCGCTACTCCTCGGCCACCCGGAGGATATCGATATCCAAAGATATGACAACGTTGGTCACTTAATCAAAGTAATTCTTAAAAAAAAGCGAAGATGAATATTGTTAATCCAGCGTAACAATAACGTATAAGAAATGCACCGTTGTCGTTTGTGTTTCATATTTCGAAACATACCACCTAATTCCTGTGCGTGATTAAAATTTATTATTTAATTCCGAATTGTCCAGCCTCATTACCATTTCTCCGATACCAGCTAGAAGGACACACGTAACCCAAATAGTTAGTGTATCCCAGCATCTGCTGTATCTGACAATGAGCTCTTTCACTGGGATTATCTCTTTCACTGGGATTATCTCTCTGCGCCTATGTTCGTCAAGGATTTCTTTTGCATATAGTTTCATATGCCTATCGGTAAAATGCGATAAGGCTTTGCATGGAAATTTTATCTAAGGGAATGAATACTCGATTAATTATTGCATAGTACTAACGAAAATAATCTGTTTCTAACCGTGTTTAAATGTGCTGATTACTCATGAAGGATGCTTCGGATGTTTGTAATAAATTCCATGTTCCCCTTTGTGACTGGTCGCGTTTGTGATTGTAAGTGCTGACAAAATTGTGGTTGTTTAATTGCAATGTGAAGGTTGTTTCACTTTACTCTTGAGAAACGTAGAATGTCGTTTGTAGATGTGGATATGGTAGGCTTAGGAAAGGATAAATAGCAAAGTAAAAAATTGAATTGTATTAACAAGACCTAATTCTTTAGGTAGCTTGAACATTGAAATACCAAGAACAAAAAGGAAAAGAACCATACAAGCAGACGCTGCAACTTCTTGGAGGCACACGAGCGAATTTAAAGCTGTCGCCATCGTTTCCACGTTGTATTGCTCATGAGCTGAAGGAGATGAATGAAGTACTGATTTGTGTTGGTTATCTGTATTTGTATTGATAGAGACTGACTATTGATACAGTATGAAGAGGAACTATCTTAAATCATACATATCCTATTTTATGCTAAAATGGTAACATTTCCATAACAATACTATACTTTTTCACTTTTTCTATTATACCGGAGTAAATATCCTCTTGAACAAGTACTATAGACTTTTTGGTTTCTAAAAATACTTATATCACTTTAATGAATTTTTAAATACCTACATATATAAAAAAAAAACATTCCTCACTATTATTTGCGGCACTTGAGATTTTAATGAAGATGGCATATGCAAGTTAAATATTTGAGTTCTATATACAAACTTAAGTAAATCTTTCTCCCAGTAAATAAAAAGCAAGCAAAAAATCAACAAATATTAGAAAATCAAAGAAATCCTTCCATTGAGTAAAGCTATTTTCATAAGATGTCACTGTTTATCTGTAAATCCTTTTCACAGAAGGGATTTATCAAATGCCTTTTACAGAATACTTTTGAGTGTAATAAATACTTACCCCCTTTGAATCTGTTCTGCAACTTCAAGAATCATATGGGGTTCCATAGTTACTGAGAGCACTGTCCTCTTACTGATATTTCCCTTAACCTAATTCACAGTTGAATTGATCTCATGTAAGTAAATTCGTATCTGTGAAGCATGAAAGATAAATTTAGTTTATACCTCTGTAAGAATATTTCGTATATCCTTCATTTGAGCTGCCACGTCTTGTGATACGATTTCCGGCCACAATTTTCGGTTCAGTGGACAATTCACTAGAGGAAAAAATACTTCGTCGAAGAGGACTGCCAAACTTTTAACAGTATTTGAAGGTAGGTCCCCTAGTATGATCTCCGTACGAAAATTATCTGTGGTAACAGCCATAGAATATTTTTTGACGAAATAAGCCGATTTTCCTCGGGCGTTGGCAGGAAACGACAATGCTGGGACAAGGAGCCCAGCACTGTTCAAATTGAGTAAGAGAATCCTTCGCTGAGGATTATTAAGCCAGTCTAAAACAATGAGCTGGAAAATTGCATGAACACCGATTTACTTATATGAAATTTAGTTCTATTAGGATTTATACCTTTAGGTCCTCTGTTGTTATCATCTTTTGCCATTTTTCATATTTCAGCCGCAACGTCGTCAAAACGTAGGAATAGATGTATTCAAGTCGAGGGTCGTCTTCATCCCTTCGTTTATCCTTCCTTTCAGCGCTCATCGTTGCGTAATATTTTGAACTCAAATAAATCTCAGCCTGGTAAAAATTACAGTAATTGGATATACGAAATCGGGGACTACATGGTGCTTTCCTATGTCCTTAAACTATACATGTATGTAACATATAGACGAAAATCATTCTTGTGCTCTCCACTCAAGATTAAAGCAATTTCCGAAAAATGTAAATATAATCACACGAATATACACGACACAAAATGTAGACTTCAACTGTTGGATAGGCTATACAGCCGTAAGTGAAGTGATAGAAATTACTATATCGATCAAATAACTACTTTAGAACCGTTAAGAGCCATTGGATATGGTACGGTGTTAGAGTGAGACTTGAAAATTTCCCTTCCCCCATCAAAGTCTAGATTTTCCAGAAATTTGTGCATAATACATATGTATGTATGTATGCTCACTAAGGGCCTGAATTTTCGCCTTGGTAATCATGTACATACACACCAGCATGACCGACATTAATACAGCTGTTGTTTCCCGTTAATCTACCAAATGGCCTGTTTAAACGACACAAATTGGCCATCAAAACAATATTATATTATCAATTCTATTCAGGGGTTGTTGGAAAATGCTTGTTATTAAAGAGAAGAGTCCACAAGTGCGAGTTAGGAGTTATTGGAATTTATAGATGTGGATGTTGGGAAAGAGTGTCGCATTTTCGTTATTAATTACTAGCTGTACCCCGCCGCGAATTGAATAGAATATAGAATAGAATAGAATTAGTAGTAAAAAAGATAACATGATTGTAAACGTACGAAGTTATTCGGAATAACACATATAAGTTTTGTAAAAGATTCAGTTGGATCCTGTTCGCTGTATGCTAGCTGGCAAACGATTCCACAAACGCATTCCCTTGATGTAGTAAGTTCGTTCACCATATCGTGATTTACAACAAGAGATCGAAAGGTTCATATGCCGGGATGATTACAGGAAGCTCCATCTCTCAAATAGGTATGAACGCTGTTCGCTATATATAAGTATATGAAGGAATTTCAGTCCATAATTCATTGGATAACTTTCTATCAGACAACCGAGCAAGGTAAGGAGAGATATGACTATACCGAGGAAATTTGAAGACAAATTGGGTTACATCATCGAATGCAAGCAAGAGTTTCGACCGAATCGAGAATTGGAGATATCGTACAGCCATATGTTAAATAGGGTAGCAAATAGTGGCGGATCCAGTATTGAAAATTGAAATTTGGGGGGGGGGGGGTCATCTTACAAATTAAATTGAGTAAAAAAAAACCATCCAGCGCAGTAAATCGCTTAGTTCATTTTTTAATATTGTAGAATAGGAGTTTAGGGTGCAAACTGCAGGAGTCATTCACACCAAAGTTTTCTCAGTTTTACACACTGCCATATATAATATGGACAACTCGATATGCTCATTCATGCGGGTACAATTTTATGTGTCAAAAATAGTCGGTGCCAACATAGAAGAAACTATTGGCGAGAAGTTGCAAAGTGATTTTAATAAAACCACTCGAATTTCTGTGTAGTATCTATGAATATATTGCCTTTGGTAAAACACTTCTTATCACTAATTAACCGAAATAATTAATTTAAAAACATTTATTTCGTCGAACGATTTTTATTTATTTGTTGTTTAGAGTTTTCTCTCAGTTGGTAGTTGGTGCTTAGACCGAAAGAGAACGCTATATAAAAGTGAGCTCACTTTCTGCAATATGTTTCTGTGGACGCATGTAGTCAGTCCGTATTATACATGTCAGTGATTTTACATAAGAACACTGGAAATAGTTTCGAATCAATCTTAGGAGTTAGGACTAAGTTAGGGCTGTGATGTGGTAGTCAGGGAGTCTGTTTCGTGGGAAGTATTTCTCGAGGGTTTTGGATCACGCAAAGTTGGGGTCCCAAACTCAAATCCTGAAAAAATCCTCTACACATACATACATCACATTCATACAATAATATTCATTGAAATAAATTTTTATTTTTTTAAGTTTTTGAATTAAAATATTTTGTATAATTTTTTGAAGTTGAATTATTTAAATAAAAAGATGCAAAATATAAAATAAATTTTTTCAAATAACTTAATTAATTAAATACTTTTACTTAATTTTTTTAGTGGGGGGAGGGGGTCATTACCCCTACGCCATCCCCTGGATCCGCCACTGGTAGCAAAAGGGATTTAGCTAGTCTTACTCGTAAATTATGCAATAGATAATCGGAGTTCGACTAAAGCTGACGCAGGCATTATTATATTTTACTTAATTTAGCACTGACATGATCACAAACAAGAAAATTTTGAGTTGATATGACACCTTAAACACTTTGCAAAATTTACATATACTAGTCTATAGTTGTTCACATAGATCACGTCTGTAGATCGCCAGACAGTTCGATTTATTATGTTTGAGAGCTAAATTATTTTGCTCAGATAAGTTTAAGAGCTTAATTTATCCGACTTACGAAATCTTCCACTAAACCATTAGCTGAGGTATATTTGGACATCATCAGCAAACCGATGAACGGCGGCATCTATAACAACATCTGAGGGATCTTGATATAGAGACTGAAAAACAGGGGACCAAGTATGGACGCCTGGGGCATTCCACAAGAGATCAACATTCTTCTCAAGGTAACATTATTTATTTCTACAAATTGGCTGCGACCACTTAGAAAACTTTCAATGAAGATTATTGACAATGAAGAGAAGAGAGAATTCATTACCCAATTTAGTGAGTTGAGTAATCTTTGAAGTAGAATGCCTTACTAGAATCAAATAGCGCAAGAGTAGTCAGAAGATCTTCATTAAGGGCCATGTGAACATAACATCCGATATCACATTCAGCATAGCGGTTTCACGGCTGCGATAAAGAGGTTGACAGTAAACAGTTTCTTTTTGTGTAGTTTATGGTTTGCTGGTATACTGTTATTTTAAAATACTTTAGCCAAGTAGTGTTGAAGGCTAATTGAGCATAAGTTACTTTCTTCCCAGACGGGAATCGAACCCACACTTGTTAGAATCGGTCAAAGATTGAGAATAGAAGAATTTCATGAACTTTTATTTTTAATGATTCTACATCCAATCATAAATATAAGAGGAAAAAAACCGCCTCGTCCGGGATTTGAAACCGGGATCTTCCGTTTGTCGACTACTGATTTGATTTAGAATCGTTAAAAATGAAAGTTCTTAAAACTCTTCTACTCTCGATCATTGACCGTTTCTAACAAGTGTGAATTTACAATTTATTTGTGCGTTTTCATCGTTACTGGTTAATGCCAGCTGAAAAAACGTCGCTTAGCAGGCTAATTACAAATTAAGAAATATAAGAGGGAAATCATCTGTCTTGTTACCGCGGTGGTAAAAGCAGTCGTCCGGCAAGCGGAAGGTTCCGGTTTCAAACTCCGGACGAGGCGGCTGCTTTTTCCTCTTGTATTTATGATTTATTATGAATTGTCGACAAAGAGCAAAAGGTCCCATTAGTAAGGTTTATCAACGATTCTGCCTTATATTAATGCACCTCGTCTTCCCATCCACCCCTCTTAAATTGAGCTGTCATGTCCATATAGGGTCCAGATATGGTAGCCTCGTAATGGACCATTGCTGGTATAAGTGCGGCTAATTTGTAGGTACATGTTTCGAGAACTTTCGCTCTAACCTAACCTAAGCCAGAGGTTAAAATTTAAAATACTTATATACCTACCTATATTAAATAAGAAAATTCTGAATCGATTTCAATACAATTATAATTTTTCATTATTTGTTTCTAGTAGCTTTATGCGATATTTGATCAAAATTAGAATTAGTTTCGCATGTAACATCATTTGTTATTATTTTCATAAATTATTTCTCATCGGATTTTGTTTTTGGAGACACCAAAAACTTTCTTTGTTAAAGTTTAGATGAATTTCCAATAATGTGTGTTGCGCGTTTAAAGCTATTCTTATTGGACGACTATGTCTTCATAGTGGTAGACCGGACACATAAAATCCACCGAATGGGGGCTCCGTGTGTTGGATTACACAATGCTCCACATAAAATCATAAGAATTATACGTAGTATAGACAGACAGTAAGAACACCTAACTTTCCCTTTTTTTCCAAGCACATTTATCAGAATCGAAGCCTTCAGATTCGTCATCTTGTTGTTAATTGTCTTGCACTTTCCAACCACAATAACACAGCACTTTTTCATTCTAAGAGAAAATATGGTTGACGAAATTATTAATAAATTAAATTCCAATACGTTAGGTGTATCACGTTTATCACCTTGATAATTCATATTAAAAAATCGTTTTTCTTTCTTTCCTTTTGACTTTACGAAGGAAAAATCAGAGTTTGAAAGCAATATCAGACAGCAAGCGCAGCATAAGAAATAATTCTAGGTATATTTGTTACGCTTTCGCAAAAATTCCATTTGGAGCTGCTATCCTTGCTGCTGCTATTTCAAATTTCACTATTGGGTTAATTGTGCTATTTGAAGTTCATGTATCATTGCTGTTGTTATATGATGCTTTGGAAAGCAGGGCTAGCACTGTCGATTGCTTTAATACAACGAAACTCAAGATATGAAAGCACCTGTTAATCATTACATCTCAAAGCATATCTATAATTAGGATAACATTTACAATACATATATAGTATATATTAAATTTACTCAACAAATTTATGACAGCAAGAATTTCGCTAGCCTTAAGCTCTAATATCTTCACATATTTCCCACTTGCATATCTTCCTGCATATTAGCAAAATTATTCTGACAGAAAATGATAAAGGCAGGCAAAATTCAACATTGCTGAGATAATTGAATGTTCATGTGAACTTTGTAGCTAGCAAAATTCTTCAATTCTGTGATAAGATATTTACGTAATTATTAATTTAGCTAATTAAGCATTTTTATAATGTATGAAAAGAGAATATGAATAAAGCATTTTTTAGCTGCTACGATACAGTGAACCAAGACTTTTATTTTCCTCAAGTGGATTTGCTTGAGGCACTGTCATTCAGTAAACATTCTGGTCTACCGTTTTAAGGGCTACTGCATCCACAACAATACTTACGATATAATACTGTAATGGGCAGTTTCACAGCCGAATTTAAACCAAGGTTTAGTTTAAGCCATCCTGCAAGCTTAAACGTAGTTTAAACCAAATCGGGTTAAACAGTGTATTATTTTAGTAACATTAGTACTAACTTAGAATAATAAAATTACAAGAAGCGACAAGAAGAACACAAAATGTGCAACCAATTCTGTTCGCACCCTGTGCTACATCACCTCCAGTTGAAAAATTTTTAAGCTGTAGGTCATCAAAGTTGAAAACCCGAAAGCTTGAAACGAAATTTTTTATACTGCCGTGTTGATGTGTTTTGTGGCTTTAGGAACTTGGAGAGGAGTAGAGACGTAAGAGTGTGGTAATGTTCTGCATTCATTTCATGTATATTTGCTTCTAGCGACGGGCACTGTTTTCTGAGACATTATTCTTGGAAGCTGGATTGCTTTGTCTGCCTGCCTACCTAATATTTTATTAGTACAAAATAATGGTAACGTATATTTTGGAATAATTTTTATTGACAAAATCAATGAATGGTTGTAAGGATCGGTTATAAGATGGATTGGATGGGATGGTAGGATGGTTAGACCGAATAATTTGGATGGATTGGATGGTTAAATTGAATGAATGGAGAAAATGAAGGATAGGTGATAGGATGGACGCGGCACGGAAACGAGAACTTTTACAAATTAATTCAAAATAGGAGCATGTAAGTATTTAAGAAAATAAAAAATATTTTATTTACATATTTGCCAATTTTGTTATGTAAAATTTTAAAATGCCTTTTTTTTAAGGTAAAAAATAAATAAGATGTTAACAACAAGTGTTCTAAAATAGATCAACCTTCACCCGTTCCAGATTGGCAGATTATATGCGACAGCTTTGTAGTTTACCTCACAGTAGCACTAGTGCTGAAAGGGAATTTTCGAATTTAAAAAATTATTAAAGACTGTAAAAGAAATTGCCTCAATACTGAACCAATCGAAAACATAATTTTAGCAAAGGAACTTTTTGAAAATATTCCACATCTTGCTTCAAATCCGCCAAATGAGTTATGCTTTGAAATTTTCTTTCACTAACGGGGAATATGTAATTAAATAATACTGTAGGTGACTTATGCATACTATATAATTTATTATAAATAGTTTTCATCATTTGCTCCTATTAAATGTAATAAAGAATTCTAAGAAAGTGTAATCAGTTCTGTATTATTAAAATTACTTAAATTTGCAATGATACGTGAGCTTTGTGTAATTTATAAGTAACACTGTTTTTTTTTCAAATAAAATTCTTAAATAAAATCTCTATAAAATTTAATAATAAAATTTGCTAACCATTCGTTCAATTTTCTCATTAGTCGTTAATTTCAATTTAACAATTCAATTTTTTAAAAATTTAATGAGCTATCTCTACCAAAATTTGTACTTGTCATTTCATGTTTATGGAATTATTACGCGCTGAAGTTCCAGCACTTAGCCGCTGAGATCTCAGACAAAGGGCAAAAAAGTTGAAAAAAAGCGGAACAAGTGACAAGCACTCGCAGATGCCTAATTACTAGCTGTTGAGAAGAATGTGCAACTAGCAGATGATAAACATCAATTGTAATTTGCTCTCATAACAAAAGACCACGAAGAGCGAATGATAATGATGAAGGAAGTGCATGAAAGAAAAATGCTGATTTTGGCACACAAGCCAACACTTGCTAAAAATTAATCAGATTGCATTAATTAAATCGATTGAAAATATAATTACAATTAAAAAAATGTTTGTTTTACATTACAATAGCTATTTAAACAAGGTTTTTGAAGTAGGTATTGATTAATGATCTGCGTACCAGGTTTTCATTGGTTGATCTGAGGTTGAGATCATAACGAGGAATCGTACTGACAAAATTAACAGCTGCTTCTATCTCCTCTGATAGGCGTGGTATTCATGCAACAAATATTATGCAGGACTGCTGCCGCTACAATTATAATTTGAATCTTTGGTAGCTTCAATCGCATTCCAATAGCTAAAAAACCTGGCCATCTCGCAACAATATCCAGAATTTCAAGCTGTGAATCACACATTGTCTGCATATTAATTGAAAAGAGCCTTTTCGATAATAACTCACCATTCTGCCCACCTGAAATAATTAATTACCTTATTACAATATAATGGAAAATATAAATCTAGTTATACCAGGCTATAATATCCTCAAGTGTGTACAATCCAATTATTTTCAGTATACAATAAAATACAATAAAATGATCACTCAATAGAGGAATATTATGGAACACTACTGCTACAACTCGTCAGGCTGTAGCCTTCGAAACTTCACAGAAATCTCCTGCCGTAATAAGCATGCAACCGGTTGCATATACCCGAACCAGTAAGAGCAACATATGTTCAGGGAACAGAGCTGCATTCTTAAAATGTTGGAACATTTTTAGTGAATAAAATATTTGTTAAATTTTACAGCATTTACCAACTTATTTGGTGTTGAATATTAGGCGCTATAAGCTCCGAAACAGCATATGCCGATTCTTTACTTAAACGGAATCTAGCATAAAAATCAACGTCGTCCCACTCATTAAAATGATTTGGCCGATTTCTAATTTCTCTCGGTCGTCGACAAAGTTTTAAATTTGATAAAATAACTTTCTTGATAGAAATTTACAATACTACTGTTAAATTAAAATGTCACACTTGTCAAATACTTTTATTTTGAGCTTAAACCGAGGGATGGCACGGTTTAAACTCTAGCTTTAACCAAGGTTTAAACCAAACTGTGAGACCCATTCGTCGAGTTTAAACTAAATATTTGGTTTAAATTCAGACTGTCAAACTGGCTATAAGTCCCAAGTAAATATCAAGACAAAAGAGTCAAGTTTATGGATTTGTGCTCTACTTGTTGCATCTGCATATGCTACCGCTTTTGAAGACCGAAGTGATATGTTGAGATAACTGCACTGTTGACCTGTAATTGTGATTCTCTCCTAAAACTGCAAATCACAAATTGCAAACGAAACCAATAAAAGTCGCAATATTACAAAGAGATAAAAAGACGGTAACGTACCTAAATACCGAGAAGAGATGAAATCCTGATGAGTCGTAAGAAATAAAAAATAAAAAAAAAAAAGTAAATAAGAATTGTTCTTATGCATAAGACGTGTTTTCTTTTGAGTAGCAATTTTCGGGACAAATACATTTTACACGATATCAGTATATTATTCTACATCTGTATTTACATGTTATAACTTACATTCAAAGTAACATTCGTCAGTGCACTTGCACAGCTTTCAATAGGAAGCTAGAGCAATTAAAATAGCATAGCAAACTTTCATGTGCTCAACAGTGCAGTTAGCTAAGCGCATCACTTCTGTCTAGTATTGTCAGGTCCAAAGGTCTTTGTCCGCCTACAAAATTATCAAAAAGCCTCTAAAATGTATATTTTGTCAGAAAAATCCCCCAAAATAGTCTGGAGCGAAAATGAAAAGAAATGCAATATTTCTATATTTTCTTTCGTCAACTTTCTTCGTTATTTTAGATACATAAAATCAAAAATCTTGTATACCTACTATTCAAAACTGTTGAAAGCAAGGATTCTGTTCGAACAATGTTCCACTGGCGAATGCTTTGATCTATGTTACCACAAAACTGGGTAAGTCTGCGCTAATTGTGTAATATCAGGCTTAACATGATTTGTAGCTTGACATAGAGAAAAACGTGATATTTTCTTTAAAATACTTATATTCTCTGGAATTGTCTTTGGAAACTGTTCATATATTATTGTAAGAAATTCTTTACATCCAGACTTAATCTTTCACAACTCTTCTGAATCACTTTCAGCCACCGATAAGTTGTAATAATAATAACCAAAATTCGAATGTGGATAATTCATTCCTCTTCTGTTCATCCAAGATTTGAAGTGGCAGCAGAATTGACAGATAAGTAGTAGTAGTAGTATTAGTAGTAGTAGTGAGATCGTCAAGTAAAATATGTGCTGTTCAGATTAAATCTTAAAAGTTTGGGCATCCAAAACTATAATCACATTTGTCTAACTGCAACTCATGTCCAAACTTTTAAGATTTAATTTTAAGTCTAGTACTAAGGTACGCGCTAAGCTAAATTTTAGCGGGTCTCCAATATCGGGTCGTTCTTTAGCAGCTAAATTATGACAGCGGAGACTCACAGAAAAGATATATTAAAAACAAGAAGAAAAAGAAGAATTTTGCAATACTTTTACGGAAATACAACGCGCGGTGATAATATTTCTAAAAACAGGTAGTTAAAATTATTTGGAAATATTAAAAATATGCAAATAATATGCATAATGTATAATATACAATAAAAAAAAATTGTCAATGATATTGAAAATACGGCCACGAGAAGAAATCCAATTCATCCGTACTTACAGCAAAGACGTACAAAACTACGTTAACTACAAAAATCCGGTCAAAAAATTTATCAAATCTCAGAACTCTGAAAATAAATATTTTTAGCGCGCTAAAGAACGGCCCAGGCGGATAAATTCAAGCTAAATTTTTTGGAGACTTACTATTGGTGCCATCTCTAATCAAAACCCAAAGGCAAATTTAGTCCGTTGACCTTAGTGCAGCTGTCGCAAAAATTCAGGATAAATTTCCGCCAATATCTTTTAGCTTGCTAAATTTTCATACAAAATTTAGCTTAGCGCGGACCTTTGTACTAGGCTTTAGTTGTAGCATTTCTTATTTTGTGTTAAGCTTTTCTTGTTTATATTACTGAAAAAGAAAAAAAATATTTTTTACTTTTAGTGCATTTTATTTACAAAAGCTATTTATTTTAAAGGTTTATTTAATATATTTTGTTTTCTAATTTTTAGTTTTAAGCCTAGTATCGAATTCGAGCAAAGTAAAATTTAAAGCGGTCTCCAAATTTCTCATATTAAAATCGCTGGTAAAATTTTGACGTATATCAATTTGGAGAAAACAAAGTGACAGATGTCTTAAAATTTTATCGCTGAAAAACTTCAAATTGTTTATAAAGTTTATATAAATCTTTCTACAATTTACCATTAAAAATTGACTTAATTAATCTGGAAATTGCTAAATGAACTTAAATCCGTCAATAAATGAAGAAAAAAAGTCTGAAAATTTTCAATTAATATTAAATTCTTCAAAAAGTTCAAAAAACAATATGAAAATTGTCATAGAAACAGGAAATGTCATAATTTTACCAGTATTTTAATGCTACGCGCATTAAAATGTTCAGTAAAATAAGTGGAGACATGCAAAGTGCCATCTACCGTAAAATAGAGATATATTCACTTTTTACCAGTGAACTCCGTACTGCACTAGTAAAATCATCAGTAAAATTTTCGCTTGCGATTTTACCAGCGCTAAAATTTGTATGGAAATGTCACATTTTACTCGAACTCTATACTAGAATATACTCTCCAAACTAAACTCTCGAATCTCAACTGTGGAAACTCGATTCCAAATTCGAATCTCGAAACTCGACTCTTCTAAAACGACCCTCGTAACTCGATTGTTGAAACTCGACTCTCGAAACTACCTCAAAAATCGACTCTCAAAACTCGACTTTCGAAATTCGACTCTTGAAACTCGCCTGTCGAGAGTCGAATTTTGAGATTCTCGAAACACGGCTCTCCAAATTCGACTCTCGAATCTCGACACCGCCAAATTGGACAGCCCCAAGGGTGGTAATTACCACTTCCACCCCAAAAGATCAAACGTTAGAAAGTTTTACCCCATTGTAAAGCTCCAAGTTCACTCAATCTAAATCAAAAAACCCCATATAGATCGATCACGTTTACTACCGTAAAACTCTTTTGTCACGAACGGCACTCTCAGGAGTTCAGGCGCTCAGACACAAACGTTCTGAGTGAGGGGTCTGTAAGTTGATAGAAAGTTATTAAAAAGTATAGAGAAGTAAGCAAACGTATTTTCTACAATAGTAAGAAGAGCCAAGATCTAAACAGTAAACAACAACTTGCTCCGTTCTGTCCCAGGAGAACATTGAATAGTCAATCCATTTTCGATATTTTGATTTTAAAAACGTTTTAACAAAATGAGAAAAATGAACTTTTCTTATACCAGCTGTCAATTTTTCAAGAATGGTGCAGTAACTAAAAGTTCGGCTAAATTCATTTAAGAGGGGAGGCTGTGACGTATGCATGAAAAAGCAAACGAACAAAAACTGTGCAAGCTCGTGCAAATGAAATATAATATACTGTCCCACAAATGTATACGCGAACAGATGTAATATTAGACTTCGTAAGCTCTGGCTCCCTTGTACACATTTAAAATGAATTACATTATTATCCAAGAACTTGACCTGAAGAGGATTAGATGTGGTAAAGACTATCGCATAAATTCGGGCAGTCTCCTATAATAATTTCCGTGAAATGGAAACTGAAAAGTAATGATAAAAACTTGTGACTACTGCAAAAATTGACTAGAATTTATTATAAATTTTCTAATAGAAATTTATAAATGACAAAAATTTATTTTTGACCAGTGATTTCTGATCTGGTGGCCAATTTAGACGGGGACTTTGGAGCTTTCCTAGCCTTCTTCACTTTCGCTTTGATAACCTTGTTTTCATCATTCTGAGATAAGTTCTTCTTCACCTTACTCGAAGTCTTCTTTTTCAAACGACCTTTCCCAACAGATTTCGCAGAGCTACTAACAGTAGTCATTTGAGATAGCATTGCCTTAGCTTTTGGTGGACCAGTAGTTGTTTTACAAACGCGCTTCTCTTTCTTTAATCCTTTTACATGAGTTTTCGTAACAGATGGACTATTTGCTTGATTAATTTGCTTCGCTTGTGCAACCGCTTTCTGTTCCAATACAAATAATCCAGCCGAATTTATGTTGTTGAAAACAGTTTCAATATTTTTATTTAAATATTCTAAAAATGACAATGAAGTTGTACAAGTCGTGCATGAAGACTTCTTCGGAGCATTTGTTTTTATGTAGTTTTCTAAATATGCTAAATTCTTGGCCATGTTACCACAATTAATACATTGTATAGTCGCCGACTTAGATAGTACATCAGTAGGTCCTTCCCCAAACTTGGTGATCTTGGTGGCCATATCCCTTTCAAAATCCGTAACTGAATTATGTGGTACTTTATCCAAAGGGCTTTTTGGCTTTTTATCGAGATGGTTGAGCCTGGGTGTACAAGTGTTTTCACTTTTTACACCAATATATCGAGTAATAATATCGCCAATAATATCACCGGATTCAAAATCTCTATTACTTGTTTTATAATCAGATTTTTGCATAATTCACTAACAAAAAATGAACTTTTAATTTTGAAACTGAAAATTCTACGCACAAGCTCATCTAAAACAAATCAAGACTAGTCGAAACTTTTGTTTTCCTATATGACGCTGACAGAATCCAAAGCTTACTTATTTTGTTTTTAAATTCATAGTTTACTGTAAAAAATTTTAGTACATCAAGGTATAAGTTTTAGACGCACTGACTCAAAGTCATTTAGCCGTATTCTTGGATCACGAATGGTTTTCACGAATTTGGTAAATAAACGAATGGTTAACATAGAATGGAAGACCCGTTACGTATTATATTTATTGCCTCATTTAATCAGACGTTTTCAGCCAGAGTTTTTGAGTTATTTTAGTTAACTCGAACATCTGATGAAATTTAAATAAACAATGAAATGGAAAATCATTAGTTTCTTTACAAACTTCTACAAATGATTCCTAATCACTCGGTGAAATATCACTCATACATATGTATATTATTATAATCTATCCATAAGTTCACAGATTTTAGCAGAACACTTAACTATTGGTGGGAGCTACGCCAACACGATTCTGGATCATAAGTCACTGCTAATGTTTTTTGTGCAGCTGATCAAAATAAAATATAAAATTATGCTGCTATAGAAGAACAGGGCAAGTTAAAGGGAATGTCAATCTATCAACGATACAAAAGTGTGTCGAATATATTTGATTAAAAACTGAACGCTAAAAAATTAATTTTGCAACAAATACGTGAATATAAAAATGTAATTTTCTCGGACGATAAAATGTAAGCCAGCCCTATCAAACCAAATCCTCGTAGATAATTCTCAAGACATCAAATAAATATTAAAATGAAAGTACCATGGCCGAATTATCTGTCAACTGGTTGCTCATTTGGCGATAATTATCACAAATTTGTTCGTATCAATTTCAATCGTCCTTATAAAAGTGAAAAAAAAATTTCTATTTGGAAATGTCTTTGTTTTCCCACTAGCACATAATTACTCAACTCGAAGTGATTTAAACGAAGAAACTAATGTTTTTTTAAATATTTTAATATATTCAAAACGTATTTCAGTCAATAAAATATGAAAAACTCAAAACAAATTCCCTGCAAATGACATTGTCATCTCATGGCGTAGAAACACGAATTGACGCGACCATACCTTGTTATCTTGGTATCACTTATTGTTTTTTTTTTTTTTTTTATGAACTAGCTATTGAAATAAACATCCTCCTATTGCCTCAATTAATAGTTAGCGACGAGAATGTTCGAGAGTCCGGTGCACAGTAGTAATACATGGAAATGACAATTTTACAACTATAATGGGTAGACTAGCGCCAACCTGGAGGGATTTAGTTATTAGCACAGCGCGTTCGCATTATCCTGAAGAGCATTATGTTAAAGCAGCACAAAAAGTAAGTTAATCGTGTAGTGAATTTTTTTCTAGTATTAAGGGTGGTCCAAATCACATTGGTGAAATTATTAAAATAACAATCCATCACTTGAAGATCTGGTATTGCAGATCAAGCATGACTTTCCAGGTATATTCAGCGAAGATCTTACTAAAGCTAATACAGGGTTCCATGCCGAAATACGTGTCAACTCATTATTAGCCCCAACGTTCGACAAATTTTATACGGTACCCTATAAACTTCGTCCTAAAGTCGAGTCTTACGTAGAAATATTGTGTGAAATTGGAATTATACATATCTCCAATAAAGTATGCGGAAAATTCAAATACCAAAGCAAGATGGATGGAATTTGTAGTAATGTAATATCTTGTTATTAACACGCAAAAAGGTCTTTTTGTCTTCAATCGGTTATCATTTAGGGTTTCAACTGCGCCATCGATTTTTCAAAGTGTAATCGATTGTGTCCTCAAAGATAATGAAAAAGTTTTCGGATATCTGGATGATATCATTAGAGGAGGTACAGATAAATTGAATTGTGAACGTAAAAAAATATAGATTATTTGACAAAGAAGTTGAGTACAGCACAGTTAACGAGAATTAGAAATTTTTAGAAAAGCATCAGCCTTTGAAAATTTAGTTTAACTGCAATTCCGAATACGAATCACGTTCCACCATTATTGTACGAAATATCGTATATTGCATACAAAAGCACGGTACAGAGAGCACCATACTCTCTCTCATCTCTCTGTTTTTCCTATATCATTAGTGGACGAAATTACCTCACAGCACAGCTGTCAAAATTTAATGAGAATAACTTGTAAGCTCTGTACTGTGTGCAATCCTATCTGGGGTTGTCAAATTATTATGGAAATTTATACCGAATTTGGCAACAAGTTTGAGTGGTCTCGATAGAGTGAAAAAGCGTTTCAAGAAAGTAAGCAACATATATTTCAAAATTCCGTTTTAGAATTATATATGATCCAAATAAAAAAATAATTATATCAGCAGATGCATTACCCTATAGATTGGGGCCAGTCATGTGGTCCTACGTTAATGGTGTTGAGTACCCTGTACAGTTTGCAGCCTGTACCTTGACTGAAGCAGAAAAGATCTCTTTGCAATTGCATTGGGAAGCGTTAGCCATTATATTTGCAGTTAGAAAGTTCCATAAATATATCTATGAGAAAAAATTCATTATTTACGGTGACTACCAACGGCTCCGTGAAATATTTAACTTGAATAAGGAAACTCCCGTTGTTTCTGCTACACAGTTACAGCGTTGGACTGTAATATTGTCCATGTATGATTATAAAATAATTTATAAAAGTTTATGTCTGCCCTTAAGAAGTACCTCGGTGATTAGTAGTTGCTTAATTAAAACTTTTGATTTGACTGAAAAGTACCCTATAAATTTGGACAAAGTAAAAGTACATTGGCAAAAATGCCCCGTAATAAAACTAGTTTCAAGTTATGTCGTAAAAGTGTAGCCTGCAAAGTCAAAGATTAATAACCTAAAAATCAGTTGAAAATAAATGTTTGTAACAACAAGTTGATTATGATGCAAGTCGCAAGAATCCAAGTTTATATTAGGAATTTAAATAGAAAAGTAAAGCGGTTTGTATGAACCACTGACATGTATATACATTTCCTGGCCAAATTAGTAGACACACCCAGAAATTTTTATGCTCATAAAGTCAAATTAAAACTTTCTATAGAAGGACTCTACTAAAATTATTATTATTTTTGCATTTTACAGGCTATTAGGTAAATAAAGGTCATAACTGCGATAAAATGTTTTAGGACATATATTTTTAAAAAATTATAATAAGAAAAATGGGAAAAAACTCGCAGATTTTTTAAGAGCTTAATATTTTGTGCTTCCTCCTTTGGCAGCATTTAACGCCTGTATTTTCATCGGCATACTGTTTATACATGACTGCACAGTTTCCTGAAAGTACGGACTATGGTTCCGAACATCTATGATTCTTTCTATCAGCCGAGTTTGTGTGGTAATGACCTTCTTTGCTAACTCTCTTTTGATGAGTGCCCACACATTCTCAATTGGGTACATTTTCTTCGGAGAGAGAAGTTTTGACAGATTTTGCCGTCTGGCAGGGAGCGCCATCCTGCATGAAAATAAAGTCTTCTCAACTCAGAAACCACTCCCTAAACTGAGGAAGCAATCTTGTCTGGAGGACATTCTTGTATTGGTCTTGTTTCGTTGTACCCTTTACAAAATCATCACTTTTGTAGGATGCTTCACTGTTGGTTTCACGCAGTCTGCTCGAAGTCTCTCACCTGGACGACTTATGATGTATTGCGCTTTATTAGCGAGAATTTCGAAAGTGCTTTCATCAATAAAGCACACCTGAAATAATATTCATATCTATACAAATTTACGTAATTTTAATTAAATTATGAACAAACGCAATTAATAAGTATAAAACTATAAAAATTTAACGGTTTTCGGAAATCTAAATCTTTGTTTATGATGCTTCCTTGCCCATAGTAAACGTTTTGCTTTCATCGCAAAGGTCAATTTTGTATGGCTGAGCATTTTTTTGTTGATGTTTCTAAGCATGTTTTTAAAAAAACGTCTATATAATATTTAATCTTTTTTGTTTAACGTTTATGTGCATTGTATATAATTTCTCCGGTGCTTAGTTTATGTTTAGTTTAACATATTAATACTAACACCGACCGACTTAGTGATGAAACGCATGTGTTGTTGACCGTTTATTTATTAAACGTGTCCATTCAGCGAGCTTATGTTAAGCTGGTTTTGATAGTCAAATAATGAAGTGCCTCATATGAATTTTTCATCACCACGGTGTAAATGAAATAGACACAAGCTTGACAATTTTGAAATTTTGTTGAAGCAGATGTTAATAATCTCCTGAAAAAGTATGAGAAGTTGTCTCATGATGTATTAGAATTAAAAAATGAAGTAGCTGGCTTGCACACATAATTTAAAAAATAATTGAAATCATGCATTAGTATATACCACAAGAAAAATTTAATCATACTAGCATCAATTATGGTAATAAGTCAGCAAAATCTAAGTCTGGAGAAGTTGCTTCCTATTTCAAAAGGAGACCATTTAAATGAACTGAAATCTACATTAAAAACTACGAAAGTCGTGTTTTCAGATTTTGTATGTTTCAAGTGTTTTTGGATTTTGTATGTTTATGTTGTTATTATTTGTACATTCCAGATAAATTATATGAGTGAAATTGCTGGAACAAGTGGTACTAAGAATGGTACAAAAATAGTATATATGGTAGCGAACAGGATATTTTCACACTCATTTTTAATCGAGTAGGTACTCGTAGAGAGGATCTTCAAAATCAAATGAAAAAAGAAATTGCTTTCCTCAAATACACATCTATATTTGAGAACTTTTTTAAGATTATACGATTTTCAGATACACGGTATAGCGTTGATGATAGTGATAGTCGCTGTAATCAGACAACTCCGAAATATAATTCAAAGAGAAAACTTCGGAATTAGTTGAAACCAAAGAAGTATTTCTGGAAACATGTGGAATAGGAGTTTGTGCCACTGAAACGGAAAGTACAGTGAGTACTGAAGATCTTTTTGTAACCGAAGAAACGAAATACAATCCTGTATAAAATATTCGTTTATAAAACTACTGTAACGGAAACTGCCATCATTTTTGTTGTTGTTTTATTGAATTGAAGTTTCAAATATTATAGGTAAGTCGGTACATTGTAAACCGATTAGTTTTATTGAACTCTAACCTATACGTATGTATTAATTAAAACAAAATTTGGTTGTTGTTGTTATTTTATTCCTTTACACACATTGCATAAATCTAAAGTGTGAAGCAGAGGTATAAAAACACTTTGGCTATCGATAACTTTCACAGATGCTAATTTACATTTAATACTGTGCAATGTATATAACTTCAGAATTCGATGCAAATCTATTGAAATGCGAGGACTTTATCGGTATTTCAAAAAAGTTTTTCTTTAGCTTTAAGCTCGAACCGTAAATGTAAACATTTTTTTTAAATATCCCTGCATATTTCATTGCTACTATTTCACCATTTCTTGTCAAAAACCATTTGTTGTTATTCGCTCGGGTTAATATCAAACCATCCATATAATATTATTTTTGAAAAACATTTTCTGCAAATTTCTAAATCAGTTTCATCAATAATAATTTCATTTTTTATAATTGGATACAATTCCTTTGATATTTCATTATCAATACGAGCGGAATTTAGTTCAATTATCCGTCGAGCTACTTGTGGTAATGGATTAGTTCCAGTGACTGATATGTCTATAAATGGACTGCTCGTTGAACCAAAATGCATGAAAGCAAATGGCACCACTTTCATGTTACTATTTCTTTCGATGAGAGCATACTTTCTCACTGAACTGTAACGATTCAGCGGTATTTTCAACCAAAACAGCCTTGTAAAAAACACTTCCTCGCCTTATAATTAAAATTTAACAATACAAATAGTCCCAAATACTTTTGTGGTAAATTCTGTAAATCCCATTGACATGCATATATAAGTAAATTCCCAAATAATTTTAATACAGCGCCAATCAGAGCATGCTTTTTAAAATCAAAACTGGTGCCACATGAAACAGGAGAACAGTCAGTCCATTTATACACAAGTCAGTGGTTCCGCTCAGGAACAAAAATTTTATCTTATAAAGCATATTTTCAAATGGATATGCACTGAATGTTGGCAATGATCCGAATTTTTAAACTTCATCTGTCAAATGGCAGAAATTGTGAACGTTGTTTCCGATGGAGTCAATACCGTATATTTCAAGGTATTGTTCAATAAATACTTCAATACTACATTTTTCAGCAGCTGACAGAAAATTTGAATACTCTTCACAGGAAAGTATTGTAACTGAGCAGAAAAATAATATAAAATGTTTGAATTTCGTCTGGGCTCAAAATATGAGAAGGTTCGAAATTCTAATCATTTCCAAAAGGAAAGACAGTCAAGAGATCTTACTGCTCGATGTATTTCGCTAGGCATTCTGCATTGAAGTAAAAAGTTCGATATAGCCTTTATACATATCAGACGCAGACAATTTCGTCCTAAAATTAAAACTTCCGCATGACCATCCAGTTAACAATTTCTGCATTATGCCAAGGTTGACCAAATGTAAAGAATCATCTAAGAGAATTTAAAAAATAACCGTATGTAGATAAACTTATCAAAAGTATTTCAGTTAACTCACCTATCACAAAATCGTCTACCATATTGATAGGAAGTCCTTCAAGTGGTGTGTCTGCTTTATCATGATCTAAATCTATTTTTTGCCGAAAATTTTTATCAACTCTCCGTGGTGAGTCAATTCTAGGATAGCTTATATGATGGCCCTTAATATGGAATTCGCCAATATGCATACATATAAATAGATATCCACTAATTAGGGAATTTAAAGTTAGAGAGCTCCAAGAGATGAACGATAAGTTAGATACCAATTAAAGTAAAGAGGAAAATGTGGATTGATTTAAGTTTAATAGAAATGCACTTGAATGTGTCTATTTCAAAATTATGATAATTGTATTGCGATTAATTAAATTCGATACCTTTTACAAAAGAACGTGCTGGCGTATCACATATAAAGCATCGAACTCGAACAGCAATTTTATGGTCGTTTATTGAAATTCCATTTTTTAATATATCCTTTACTCCGTTTACGAAGGGTGACAAGAATTCTTTTGCGCTAGGGGGTTTACTTTTTCCACAATACATATATACCGATAACCATGGGTTGAAATTTTGGAATATCATGAATGGACACTAGCATTGGCCAAATTTCTACCTTAGAATTCCTACAAAATGGTAACCCATCGATATTTATATTCAACGCAATGCTGATTGAATTTTTGAGATCACAAAAGTAATTTTGTAGACATGAGCGAAAACCATTATGTCCATATCCATTGAAGTTACCACGACTTCCCGTGGAATTCTTAATAGCGAGCGACTGTAGAGCATAAGTGCATTGATCTAATGCACACAACAAAATAGCAAAGAAAATCATATTGCAAACAAATCCACATAAAAAAATATGCAACCAAAATATTCAAGCAAAAAAATGCGAGTTTTACTGCATGAATGAAATTGCAGTAGAATAATTGTAAACAAGCAAATGAAATAAAAAAGAAAAAAGAAAAGAAAAACAATTCTTTTTTACATAGCTTGTCCATATGAAGCTGCATCGTCATAGCTAAACAAATAAGCTCATCATGGGTAAATTATGCATGTACAATGAACTTGGAGTAAAGCAGCATAAAGCTTACTCGGCGCTTTGAGCGTATTCACCGATTTCAGGTGATCGATTGTACAATTTTAATTTTTATATGCATATTGATGAAGTAAGCTATTTTTTTAATGTATAAAAGAACTGTAATTTGTCGAATAAAATCAGTGTTTATTTTAACTCGAAAGCAGTATTTTATTGAAAGTGAGCTCCCTTAGCTCCTAAAGAATGGATACCCCCAAAGGTAAATAGAGCTCCTTAGCTCTCTAGCAATTGAGCTTTTTAGTACTAAGTTGTTAAAGGTATCACTGATAGAGCTATCCGCAGCTCTGGTAATATCAGCACCAATTATATTAAGACCAAACCTTGAGCTTCTTAGCTCTCACTTGGTCGAGATACAAGTGCATAGTGTTATGTCTTTCTAACGAATAAAAAGACAATTGTTGTTGCTTAAAATTATTTACTATATATATAAAGTAATGTAAGTAGGTAAGTATAAAGTAAACTTCTGGACCACGCCAAAAGCCGAGAGATTCTCATGTCACTGTCAAAAGTGCGAGTGGGACCGTTTATATGTTTTATGTCGGACGTGTGCGTCTGGCCGTAATATACATTACAACTTTCCCCCTTTTAATTGAGGTTCAACTTGGTTTATTCTTATTTCTTAATTACTCTAAAAATGTAAATCTTCTGGGTTTCTTTATAGTTCGATTAGATCTTCTTACATACGTTTCCTCTTGGGTTATTCATAATCTTATTTTCTTGTTTTTTAATTTCTAGATCAGTACAATATACATTTCTGTCATTTAATTCATTATTCTCTTTTATTTTTTTAAATATACATATTAGGACTAATATCTACTGTGAATATTCGATTATTTAAGGTTGACTCTTTTAACTGATTTTCCTGTACAAGCCTAACGCTACCATTTATTTTAACTAAGTATGTTAGTCTACTTAATTCTTTCAATATTTGAACTGGTATCCAACGAACAAACTGTTTAATATTATTTCTATATAGTACTACTTCACCTCTCTTAAATTTGTTAGTATTCTTCATTTTTCTTTACTTGTTTTTTAAATCCTTTAATCCATTTTTAATACAATATTTTTTTGTGTAATCAATTTTGTTTTTAATTTTATTATTTACTATATCTAAATTTGTTTTTGGTTTGTAGGTAAACATCAATTCGGAAGGTGATTTGGAAGTGCTTGTAGTTGGCGTATTTCTATATGTAAACAAGAATGATTTTATTTTTTCTTCTATTGAATTAAATTGTTTTTTTTTTTCTAAGCAAAGCTTTTTTAATACTCTTTTTACGGTTTGTACAGCCCTTTCTGCTAATCCGTTTGATTGTGGATGGTACGGTGGAGATTTTGTTACTTTTATTTTACGATTTTTACAATAATCTGCAAATTTGTATGCTGTGAAGGGTGGTCCATTGTCAGACACAATCTCTGTAGGGTAACCTAAAATGGAAAAAATTTCTTCTAATTTGCTAATAGTATTATGTAAATTAGTAGAATTCATAAGTTTTATTTCGCAAAACTTTGAAAATGAGTCAATAAGATTTAAGAATTTTTTTCCCAGAAAGTAGAAAAAATCAATATGGACTCGATCCAAGGGATAACGCGTCCGTAGCCATTTCGTATTGACTACTTCTTTTGGAACGTTTTGAGTTTGACAACAAATGTCACACGATTTTACATAACTTTCGATGTCTTTATCTATTCTAGGCCACCAAACGTAAGACCGTGCTATCATTTTCATACGTACAATACCAGCGTGGTTTTTGTGTAATATCTTCAGACACGACTTTCTCAAACATATAGGCAATACAGTACGGTTCCCATAATATACACTATCCTTTTGTGTAGACAAACTAAGTCCAAGCTTATAATACGGTTGCAGGTCTCAGTTACTATTTTCGGCCAAGTATTCATCAAATGTCTATGAACGGCCTTTAAATCATTATCATGAGCTAAATGGTCTCTAAAGTGACTTGTGTTTAAAAATATTTCCTTTTCCGAATATAAGCTATTTATACTAAAGGTTTCAATTTCACTAAGTTCGTTTAAGGGTAATCGCGATAAGGCGTCTGCATGTGCCATTTGTTTGCTTGGTCGATGTATAATCTTATAATCATCACCATCACCAATGAAAAAAACTGTTTTTTTTTAGTAGGATATACACTTCTTTTAGCGTAGTAGCTAGATTTGGTATAAATCTACCATAATACTTTAGTAATCCAAGAAATGATTGTAATTGGGATAGATTTTGAGGTGCTGGTGCATTAATAATTGCCTTTACTTTCTCCTCATTTGGGCTAATACCTTTTGTCGAAATTGTATGGTCTAAGTATTTTACTTGTGTTGTAAGGAATTTTGATTTTTCTAAGTTTATACGGACATTATGACGATTTAGTCGACTTAGGACTTCAAATAATTTATTTTGACAATTTTCTTTTGACGATCCTCCAATAATTATATCGTCCAGAAAAAAAATAACGTTATTCATTCCGACTAATATTTGATCCATCACGGATTGAAATGCAGATGGTGCACTTGATACTCCAAATGGTAATCTGCGATACGCAAAAAAGTACCTTAAATGTATTTATCGTTAAGATTTCTTGCGATTTTTGTCTTACCGCAAGTTGCTGATAGCTGCCGTAAGATCTATAATCAAAAAGTATTTACAATTTGCTAACCCCGCGAATATTTCTTCTATTTTAGGTAAAGGCTAATGTTCCGTTTTAATGTGTTTATTAATGGTTACTTTGCAATCTATACAAATTCTTATCTTCCCATTGGATTTGGGAACGATAACGATGAGACTAGCTCTAGAATATTTTCTTTACACAAACGATTTAGTTCGTCACTGACTTTTTCTCTTAGTTTAAATGGGACACTATACGCAGTATGAAATACAGGACTAGCATTTTCTTTTAATAAAATCTCCGCCGTATATCCAACAATCAGGGTATTTAAATTTTTTGTAACGATATTTTGAAATTTATGAGTAATTTCATGCATTATTGGGTCTGTACTCACGTTTTTTATCCATTTAAAACAAAAATGTTCGTTACAATTGGGAAAAATTTTATCTAGCCATGTACGATCTATTAATGGTTTCTTCGACCAGTCTTCTTTTATCGCGACTCTTTCCATACCGTCTATCACTTGACCTCCAAATCTTACTTCTACCTTGATGCTACCTAGTTCTTTAATTGGACTACCTGTAACTGTACAAAAATTATTTACAGAGCTTTGTAGCTTAACATTTTTAAATTTTGTATTATACTCTCTTTGACTAATTATGGTTGCCGTCGCCCCCGTGTCGATTTCCATGTTCATCTCCTGATTGTTTACTTCCAGTTTACAATCAGCTGGTTCATTGTTTTTATGTGACGTGATTACGTTTATCGGCTCTATGTTGTCTTCCTCGTGGTTTTGATGTATGACCCATTTTATGATAAATGAAATATTCCCAATTTTTTGCAGGATAACTGCTTTCTCCGTGTGACCTCGCACAACGGTGACAATTATTACTGCTTTGATATTTGTTATTTTCTTGAAAACTGTTGCTGTTCTGTGGACTTGCGTTTTTGTTGTACTCTGTTTTGACTGGTCGCGGCTTTTGTTTTCGCAGGTGCTTGTTGCGGTGTGTAATGTAGTGACTTTGAAGCTTTTCCTGATAGCTCCAAGTTTAATGCCTTTTGACAGCATTGTTCAAATGTGAGGTTATCATAGTTTAAAAACGATTGCTGAATTTTTTCACTTTTTACTCCAATTATGAAACGATCTGTAAGCGCGTCATCCAATATTTTAATTTTATACTCTCCAGCGTTTTTGTCTTTGCTGCTCTCCATGAAATCTCCAAATTGGCAGTTTTGACTGCTGATTTTGGACGGACAATATTATCACAAATGGGTTCACCTTCTTCCTGATGCAATTTATTAAATTTATATCTTTCCGCTCTTTTATTCTTCCTTGGAGCAAACTGTTCTCTTAACATTTTTATTAATTCATCGAAATTTTTAGTGCTTGGCAAATCTGGCATTGTTATTGAATATAACAGTTCATGAATCTCAGTTCCCACTATTGTTATAAATAGCGGTGTTTTTGCCTCCTGTTGTACATCATTTACTAGGAAAAATTGACGAATTTTATCTTCATAGGCACTGAAATTTCCTCCGGGAACAAACGGTTCTATTTACCCGATTAATTTTGCCATTTCTTTTAATATTTTATAAATTATTTCCGTATATAAAAGCACCTTTTTGTACCATGTATTACCCTATTAGTCAGCGAACCCACTAACGTGCCCTACGTGACACATGTACTCTACCACGCTAATGGGCTGCTTTGTGGGCAATATGTATATATACATTCAACGATCAGGGATTTCGATCGCATTTTGTTAACACATGTGGTTTCCCCATTCGTTAGTTCTTTCAAGATTTTTAATGCACGCTTTTGCTCACTTTTAGATTTATCACTCGTCGCCAGAATTTGTTATGTCTTTCTAACGAATAAAAAGACAATTGTTGCTTAAAATTATTTATTATATATAAAGTAATGTAAGTAAGTAAGTATAAAGTAAACTTCTGGACCAGCCGCACTCGTCCGCAGAACACACAAAAAAGCCCACGCCAAAAACCGAGAGATTCTCATCTCACTGTCAAAGGTGCGAGTGTGACCGTTTATATGTTTTATGCGGGCGTGTGGGTGTGGCCGTAATATACATTACACATATAATCTCTATATAGCTCTATCGCTAGTATCTTATTCTTCTAATTAAGATACTCAACAACTATTGGCGAATGGAAGGAAGACTTATAAGAAGAAAGAAACATTACACGACAATCCTTGGGTATATCGTTCACATGATTTCAGTATTTTCAACAAATAATTCAATGCTGTGTGTGCTATGTTTAATTTAAGAGCCCATTCCCTGAGTAACTACATAAAATTGTGTCCATTTTCTTCTTCACTCGTTTCAAAATAATTCTCTAAAAGTTCGGAATTTTCGCCATCAGCTGTTTTCTCCATCGATGGTTGATGAATTTTATTTGCATGTATCTCATTCGTTTTGATGTGGGTAGATGCAGTATTTGTTGATGCCGAATTTTCCGGGCGCCATCACTGATATGAGACACCAAACTCATACTCTAGATTTTTCTCTGGCAAATATTTGTAATATAATAAAGCAAATTAAGCAGCATTTTGACAATATGTTTCAATATGTAGATAAATTAAAAATACTGCAAAGGTTAAATGGCCTTTGAAATTCGTAAATGGTAGATATTTCGGTTAACCAAGTGACAGTAAAATGTCTGTACAGCTGAAAAGGTTTTTTTTCCAGCTATAACTATCAACAGATTAACTAAATTGATATCAAAGCTACTAGTCTGGTTTTTAGCTATTTTATCAGCGTTATTATACAAAAGGAGTTAAAAAATGCTATCGCTACGAAAATGTTATTATTTGATACTTTTTTCAGCTATTTGTATTAAGTTATAACTAAAATTCGGCCAGACAGTTATTTATTCATTTCGGGTGGTTTTATTGTTGCGAAAAAGTTTCTCACAGGGAGTCAAAAAGAAAACTTTCCTGAACTAACTAAATTGCTACAATTTTATCTGCGATAACGTTCTTACAACCAAATTTCAGCTGCTAAAACTTAAATCTCTGTTGTGTGCTACTTTGGCCTACTACAGTATGCACAGAGCCATCCGTTCTAACCAAGCCCTAGAGCATTCAACAGATGTTGTTAGGAACTTTTCCTGTCCGAAGAATCAGTTCCGTGAAATATTCTCAAGAATGTCACAAGAATTTTATGGGATTGTCACGGCGCAAAAGTTACGCTGTCCGAGGATAGTATGCAGTCATTATTCTAAGGAATTTCTTCAGAAAAAAATAAAAACAATGTCTTTGAAAACTTAGCGGATATTTTCCGCGGACACATTATGGAGAGAAATTTAGCGGATATTTTCCGCGTATATTCTATGGAGGGTTTGCTCGGATATTCTGCAGAATTATTCCAAAGAAATTCTTCAGAAATCACAATCTATAGAATCTTCAGAATTTTTGCCTACTACAATAAATAAAAAGCATTTTAAATATATTATTATTAACAAAAAAAAAATTATTCTTAAGAAATTCATTCAAACAAAACAAAAAAACGATTCAATTATAAGAAGAAAAAAAAAATCTTAAGTTTACTCAGAGCTGGGTGGTTTACCTCCACTTTCTCTGGGAACGAAGAAGTTATTAGTCTTAAAAGTAATAAAGTAACTAAATTTATGTCTTACTTTACTATTCTTCTATTTGCTTCTTTCCTCACGAAATCTTTTAATCTTAATAGGGTTTTACGAAATATATCTTGCAAATCTATCCCTTGTTGTACACAAAATCTCTCCACACAAAATTCTAAAAGTAAATAGAAATTGCTACACCAGGAGGTCAATAGAGCAGGAGGTGATAGCACTCACCTAGCCGAACCAAGAATTGTATGGCAGGGGGGGGGGGGCATATCAACCGTTAAGAGTTACAGGGTGATTAAGAATAAAAGCTAGTTTTTCACAAAGCACTCTGTATCTTAAAAATGACAGGGCGTACGGTCACAGTTAAGAGCTCATTGTTTTTAGCTATTTGCCAAATTTGATCCAAGCACGAAACTCACTTCATTCACAAGAACTCAACACTAAATGCGTGTGATTTCACGACACCATTCAGTTCCATAGCAAAACTCTAAGCAATTTTTCCTGGAAACAATAAAACATTGGAATTTCGTTGGATAAAAGCTGGACATAGTACAGATTCATTCTGAAGAATATCCATAGAATGTCCAAATTTTTCAGTTCATTGGAATTTATTCGATAAAGCCTGGATATAGTGCAAATTTATCTTGACGAATATCTATAGCATTTTTCAGTTCCACTGTTAATCCAAACTTTTTCCAACAAATAAAAAGAAAAAGTTGATAAAAACAAAAGAACGGTAAATTTACCAAATATTTTGTCCGGCAGTTGTCCGCTGTTCTTCCAATAAAGGAAAGAGTATGGAGATTTCTTTGGACAAAGTGAAGATTTCAATTTCTATTTTTTCTGCAGTATGGCCACACTTTCTCCATATGATTTCATTTACGGAATTCTTCAGAAAAATATTGGACAAATCAAATAAGAGTTATAAATATTTTCCAAAATTGTCCACTGCTTTTTCTATTCTTATATCATATAAAATTTCTATGGAAATTCGCTAGATTTTCCTAGGAATGGCAAATAGAGGCAGAGTAAGACTTCGGAACAAGTAAAAACATCATTCTGTGTTGGAATTCTTTGATAAATATTGGAATTACGTCCAATATTTTTTTAGTATAGCTCAGAAAATATCAGGACATCGAAATTGTGGTTACTAGGGATGTGAGCACAAACCTTCTTTGTACATGACTACATCACACTACCCTACTACAGTAGTAGAAATAATAAAAATAAAAATTAAATCTGTGCGCCTCTAAAATTGTATAAGTTTTACCAGCCCGTATAGAATTTCTTGAGAAAGAAGCGTACAACTGGTTTTCTCACAGTTACGAAAAGAACAATATAAAATAATTTTCAATTTAATAAATGAGGAGTTGATCCCAACAATTTAATTCAAGCTAATGAGATGCAATGGCTTAGTAGATATCATGCTATTGATAGGATTTTAAGTCAATATCTTGAACTTGAAACCCATTTTTATACCCTAGATGAAATCATAGGGGTATACTAAGTTTGTCATTCCGTTTGTAACACCTCGAAATAATGATGGTAGAGCAAAATGGATTGGACATAATAATATTAAAAGTTATTTCGATTTTTGCATGTCCGTCCGTCCGTCCGTGCGCACGATAACTCGAGAACGCGTATACTTAGAGAGCTGAAATTTTGTACACGGACTCTAAAAAAAAACAAAAAATTAAGTTCGAAAATGACACAAATCGGGCAACTCCTTCGTGGGGTTGCCATATAAAAATTTCGTTTTCCGCTATATATTTGGACACTGCCTGAGAACGCGTCGACGTAGAGAGCTGAAATTTCGTACATGATGTTTTTACTACATGAGCAAATAAAATGTCAAAAATGGACTAAATCGGGCAACTCATTCTTGGTGTTGCCATATACAAATTTCGGTTTTTCACGTATACTTTGAAAACGATCAGTCCAAGACATTTTCATTGTACTAAAAACATCTGCAGAATACGAAATCCTATAAAATTGGCTATAATCATTTTTTATGTGCGACAAACCGTTCTAGAAATATATGCGAAAAACTACTTCAAAATTAATACTTGAATAGATCGGTGACCATACGAAATTTAATACGGGCATTCATCTAGGGTATCCTAAGAATTGGTCTTAGACCAATTCTAACTTTTTTACTTGTTCTATATCTATTTTGAAAGAAAAATGTCATACCGAAAAAATTTAATCAGAAATCTATAAAGATAAAACAAACTTAGTCTATCTTATTTCTATTAAACCAATCTTGAAGGAAATCAGAAGTTTAAACTTATTATTTTAAAGACTGAAGACTATTTTATTAATAATAATGTGATCCCTACATTTGAAGAATTTTGTTCTTGGGAAGAGCCTAGTCAGGATCGTTTTATTTATGACACTGGCATAAATTTAAATGTAGGAAGTTCTATTTTAAACGAACTAACCAAACATTGGAAATCAAAGCCAATTTTAAAATATTTGTTATAATATTAATTACAGAAGTAACTAAAAGACTACATAATAATTTAGCTACTATGGAAAGTCTAAAAAATTTTACTCCCTCTGGTGCGCTTTTGGGCTATCTTTACTTACAATTTGGGCGTTTTGAAATCAAAATTATCTGGCATCATTGTACAGTACCTACAGTGGGAGAAACAAAAGCGGTCTTCGATACAACAACTTCCTTCTTTCCTTCTACATCCTTTTTCCTGCCGCGCGTGGCAAGTTACATTAACACCAGGGTGAAACAAAAAATTTTGTATGGCAGGGGATGGGGTCATCTCAATCTTTTCGGAGTTACAGGGTGATTAAAAAAATATTCTAGTTTCCAAAAACAATTCTTCTGTCTATGAGGGTGAGTTTTACCTCAGATTACAGTAAATGCTCTAAGCTTTCCAAAAAATGCCACACCGTCACTCCACTCCGTAATGTTGGTAGTTATAAAATGACGTAAAAAAAATGGAAAAAGTTTGCTAACTTTTATAAATTTTAACAATTTTCCTACCTACATGCCACGTGCCGACTACTAGCGGCACTAAGTATATTTAGTTAAAGAAGTAATGTAACATAAAAACAGGTTTATCTAAAAACGTTTGCATGTACATAGATGTAGGCGAGTACATTTGTAGAATTAATTGAAAGGTAATACTCTGACGTTTCCAAATATTGTAAAAAAATTTAGTGGTTATTAGGTATTTTGGCAGGAAAATCGTTAAATTAAAAAAAAAAAAACTAGCGACTACATTCTACATTCTTTGAAAAGATTTGTTGAATCCTGATACTAAATTATTTTTTTTTTTCTAAAAATGGCAAATATAGTGCTTTTACTTTTTAAACGAAAGCTGTTCCCACAAGCTTCTGAGTATAGTTTGAATGGCGCATTTCTTGCAAAGGTTGATAAGTTAAGTAAAATAATTACTTTTCTTGCTGATCTTTTAACTATCTTCTAAAAGAGATAGTGATCCTAGTTTAAAACTAGTTATAATCCAGAGATGGGCGTTTTTGCATTACCACTAAAATGGCAGCAACACTAAATTTTAATGATAGTTAAAATATAGGTTGCACTATCACTAAATGATTAGTGGTAGTGCAAATTTTTTATCACTATCACTCAACGAATAGTGGTAATGCATAGTCTATTGCATTATCACTAAACGATTAGTGGTAGTGCAGAGTCTATTGCATTATCACTAAACGATTAGTGGTAGTGCAGAGTCTATTGCATTATCACTAAACGATTAGTGGTAGTGCAGAGTATATTGCATTATCACTAAACGATTAGTGGTAGTGCAAATACTTTTCACTATCAATGAGTGATAATGAATTCGTGCATTGGTAGTGCAAACATCTTTCACTAGCACTGAACTAGCAATGAGCGAATAATGCATAAAATTTGTAAAGAAAAAATTTCTAGCAAATTTCTAAGAAAAAATTTAGGACTTCCTTACATCATTCCCTGTCGGTCGCAGAGTTGCCATACAATAATTGATTTGAAGTAGGTATTTTTTATTAGAAACTAATATTCATAAATACAATGGGTAAGAAGTTGGTTGATTTTTATATTTTATTTATTAACGAAGACAATTTCTTTACAAGATTAAATGCTCTTATGTTTATATGTTGTATAAGCAAGCCGTGTTTTTTTAGGATTCATATATAATCCCATACAAAATCCACCAGAAATTGCCCAACTGGTTATATTTTCACTGGATAATATATGGCATCTCTGTAGTGAATACAAAAAAAAACGGTTGCACAGATTTAAACTATTTACTCTTCTTGCATTTTGTTGTACATATTTTTGGAAATTTTGCTAGTAAGTTACTATTTGGGACAAATTAAACACCAACGATAAAATATTTAAAGTAAACTAAAATACTTCATTAATATAGAGTCAATAGAGGAAATAAACGTTTGAAAGACAAGACTCCCGTTTATTCTGACCTAATACAATTAAGTTTTTGATATTACACAGAATTCAAATTCAACATACAGAATAAAAAACCTTCCGTTCAGTTTTCTCTTTTGCGGAGATGGAGATGATTCATTAACAATTAACACTAATTTTGATCGAACGAGCTACGCGTAGTGCTGCATATGCGTACCATTAAATTGTCGTTCAGTGCTGGTGAAAGATGTTTGCACTACCAATGCACGAATTCATTATCACTCATTGATAGTGAAAAGTATTTGCACTACCACTAATCGTTTAGTGATAATGCAATATACTCTGCACTACCACTAATCGTTTAGTGATAATGCAATAGACTCTGCACTACCACTAATCGTTTAGTGATAATGCAATAGACTATGCATTACCACTATTCGTTTAGTGATAGTGATAAAAAATTTGCACTACCACTAACCATTTAGTGATAGTGCAACCTGGCTTTTAACTATCACAGAGGCCTCTAGTGCTAATGAAATAATTAATGCACTGAAAATTTAATGCACTACGCCCATCTCTGAATAATTTTACTATTACTACTATTACATATACTATAGTACGTTATGCTATAGATTCTGCTACCACGTATTATATCTAATGTTATCACAAACAGAGATAATTAACGGAAAATAATTACTGAATTAAGGTGTTATTGTCATTATTATAGTCAAATTAAAGTTAAGTCGATCAATTTTATTAGATTGAAATAAAAAGTTTTGGAACTAAAGTGTTATTAATTAAAGAAGCAAATCCACACACGCAACGGTAGCTTATTATTCCATATCTAAGCTGTTACAAATTTCAAACAAGCCTAGCCAACAATTAATATATTCGAATTTAGGTTGTTAAATTAAATTTCTCACATAAATAATCATCTCCTGCGGGCTTTACTTGAATAAACTTCCCACAAACAAAACTCAGTTGCAATGCTGCTGTGGTAATAGAATTAAAATTTCGAGAGGTTTACTTAGCAATGTTTGTAGAGTTTCTCATACAACTGAAGTTTTATTCTCTGGAGAGCCAAGCTTAACTCCCATTGCCGCCACAGGCGAGTTAAAAATCATAGAAAAGTGTCGATCTAATTTAAGTGACATTTATCGTAGAAAAAACTGGTTTTTGTTCTGAGCTGCACCATGGGGATTGAGATTTAATTAAATTTTCAAAGCGTTATACAGAACTACTTTAATATAGAAATAGAGATATAAGAAAAGAACTTCCCAGTTAAATTCAATCAATTATTTATAGAAAAAGAAAATATTTCGGAAAGTGTTTAAGTATATGCACAGAAAATATATTCAAGTATTGGCTGTAGAAGAAAAAAATTGGTACGAATAGTTCTGTAACAAAATGGATACATATACTAGTGGTGGGCTGTAATGACAAATTCCATATAGCTCAGCTTACAACCGTGGAATAGAAAGGTATGACAGATTCTTTGTCTTTTGTTGTAAGCGCATGACGTCCGGACTTGTTGTTGTATTGTTTAGATTGGAGCTCTGAACGAAACAATTTCTTTCTTAGAAATAGAAAAAAAGTATGGGTTGCCTGATTTAGTCCATTTTTGAAATTGTATTTACTATTTTTGTGAAAATGCTTTATACAAAGTTTAAGCTCTCTAGTTCAACGCTTGCAGGCAGTGTCCAAATATATTGTGAAAAACGAAAGATTTTCCCATTTTCGAAAAAAAAATCTATTGTTTTTTTTGTCATATGTAAAATTCGTCTTTCTTTTTCGTTCTAGAGTTATTGAGAGGAAAGGCAAATAGACAGACAGACGGACATACAGAAATCAAAGGAACTTTTAGTATTATGCGTCGGTGTCCAATTCATTTTGATATATTACCATTGTACGTATGCGTTACAAACGCAATGACAAATTTAGTAAATACTACCAAACCATATATCCTCAACCTCTAAATAGCTCTTTCCAGACTTTAAAAACTTAACAAACTTTACTTTCTTAAACGACATGCAAGAATTTGGACAGTATGTTCACTTTAGCTAAACAATAAGAATTAAAGTATTAAGAAGTACAAAAATTTGTGCTGATATGACATATATATGTATGTGTGTGGTCAATTTATCCACATCTTGTTAACGATTCGACTGATTCGGCTCGAATAATTATAATTCCTTATTAGAAAAACATCTGATGGCTTTTAATATTAAAAGAAGGAATTTCCCATGGCCCATGATTAGATTTTTATATTAAAAAAGAAGTATTTCAGGCAGTATTCCATACATCCATTGTTCTTCCATAAAATAAATTTGAGTAATCTACATAAGTAGGAATTAAGATACATATATGGCTTATTTATATACCAAATATGGGATTGTATTACGTCAAAACAGACCAAATTAAAAGCGCTAATATTACATCTACACCTGATCAATTAAAACGAAAAAACGCTGCATGTGGCTGAAGTTTATATGTATATTACTGTTTACGTATGTATTTCAGCGGCATAACTAAACAAAATATTTTTAAATCAAAAGTGCAAAGCTATTTATCCTGTAGTAAATCCGCAATTAAAATTAATTGTATTCCATTTCCACTAGGTAATGAGACTTTATATTTAGAAAAAGTGGGCCACTTCTACTACAAAAATTTGAGAATCTGTTGCCAACAGACTAAGAATAATTATGTTATGGAGACCATCTCTGCTGATGTATCATGCGTTCGCTTTGATGACAGTCCTGATTACCGAGGTGGCAACGCCTGCAGGCGTTACAGTAGAAGAAAGGGAGAACCAGAGTGCTAGTAGTCTGCCCTTCAATTTTCCACGCTTCCTATGTGCCCCAGGAACCCACTGAAAGGACACCTTGTTGTTGATACACAGCTTATATAGAGACGTCCTGCAGCCCACTCAGAGTCAACAGGGCTACTGACTATCCGGGAGAATAGCAATGACCTTCCTCATTATTTCCATATCAAGAGCTATTCTGACATTGCGATGGCGAAGACTTCAACCTGAAAAACAGTAGTTGACTTTCCAAGTAAGTAGGTACTCCAATTCAATGTCAGGTTCATGAAAGCAAAAATCAGCACCGGCTCCCTAATTTTGAGAAAACCCTCAGTGAAAATGTTTAGAGCGGACTGGAAAACACTCGATAATGACCACGATTCCTTTTCAGGAAAAACGACAGAGAAGCGCATCAAGCGGCATGCAGATCAGAGTGTTTTCCCATTCCAGCCCACATGCCAGAAAGTACTGGCAAGAACCAGTCCAGCCGTCTTCCTACCATCTGCATTAACACAATCTACATATGGCACTTTTATTATCTGCTTGACAAGATCCAGGGGTTACAGATTAAGTAAGACCTCAAGAGCAGTAGTAGCCGTGGATCGCATGCAAACTGTAATTGAAATGCAAGGAGGCCTATGCAAGCCCGTCAGATTCCAGATTGCAGTCCCTAATTGCGTCCTCGGCTACTATAAAAATGAGGTATATTGGAGCATGGTTCTTACAATCGAGATGTCATCCATACACGCTTCAGATGAGAATTCCACATTTTTCAGAGCTGTGATGAGTGAGTCAACCGGCATACATCAGAGTACCGGGGGAAGTACGCCACCCTGCGCGCAGCCTCTCTCTACCAGCACACTGAAATAGGTTAGGTCATCCAAGTGTACGGTCAAGTTTCTCTTGGAATGGTCATACCTTATTATTTGTTTTACCATGATTGAGACAATTGACACGACCGATGCGATTTCTCAACCAATATTTGTGTATCCATATCAACAAGTAGAGGGACTGTTCCACATTTCTTTTTTTCTTTGCGAATTCCTGGGACCATTATTTCATTCATCTTAAAAAATCATTGCAGCTATCTTTTATATAGTTAGTCCAATATGAATAAAATTTTTTTTGTGTACTTTATCCATACAAGCTTGGATGTAAAAAAGCTTATAATTTTATTATGATAATGAGAATACTTACTTCCGCCTTCTGGAAAAATTTTCATTTTTACAAAAAGATAATTTTCATGCTACACCTCATTTACATTTTGTTCTCTAGACATTTTTATATTCCCGTTTTTGTATTATTTCTTTTCTACCGCATCTGCCTCCGGGAGCCATTAGAGTAGTTTTACTCTCTTTGTTTTCTTTTTTATTTAAACTGGTACACTTTGTACTTTGTCTTTTGTTTCAAAGGGCTGCCTAGATAAAGGATATGAGGAATGTACTTGTTTTTGAGTCTCAAGTTCCGAGTCATCCTACAAGATTTTTTTTTTTTTTTATAAATTATAACACTAATCACTCGGTATCTGCATCATAAGGGGGTTCTTTGTGGAGATATCACAAGTCCAGATATGTGTAAGTGTATAAATATGTAATGAATTGCTTTAAAATTACAAATTTCAAAATGAATTTGGTAAAAATGTAGTGAGAACGAGTGAAAAACGAGTAAAATTTTCCTCTGAGAATGTTTAATTTTTTTTTTTTTTTATAAAATTTCATGTAGCAGCACATTTTTTTATCAAAAACTTTGATGATTGGACCTGGTTGTATCACAAATTTACAAGTATTCATAAACAGGAAAACTCAGAGTGCTTGCAGAAGGATAAAAAGAAAAACTTATTTGTTAAAAGTTTTTGCTAATTTATGGCATGACTGGAAAATATGGAACATCCGCTTTCCCTTTGAAAAAGGTTAATACTGCTTAGCATTCAATTTTAGTCCTAAGCATATCTTCACCCGTAAATTGGCTTGGGGTAAACGCTAAACCACAGACTCTATAACTTATCAGACTATTCATATGAGCAGATTTAATTAAATTTTCAAGTCCCAAATATGTATCACTTCAGAGTACTGCTTTGCATTGGAAGTAGAAAGGATAGTATGATCACAATTAATCACAATGCAAGTGCGTTAGAATAGTTTTCGCTGTTATCTTTTTATACCCCAGATGAAATCTAAAGAGTATACTAAGTTTGCCATTCCATTTGTAATGCATAGAAATAATGCTGCTAGAGCAAAATGGATTGGGCACCCATGCATAATATTAAAAGTTATTTTGATTTCTGCATGTCTGTCTATCCGTCCGCCCGTCCGTCCGTCCGTGCGCACGATAACTTGAGAACGCGTGTAGTTAGAGAGCTGAAATTGCGTACACGGACTTTAAAAAAAAAAAATTAAGTTCAAAAATGAGACAAATCGGTCAACTCCTTCGCGGGGTTGCCATACAAAAATTTCATTTTCCGCTATATATTTGGACACTGCTTGAGAAGGCGTCGACATAGAGAGCTGAAATTTAGTACATGGTGTTCTCATTGTACTAGTAAATAAAATTTCAAAAATGGACTAAATCGGGATACTTCTTTTTGGTGTTGCCATATAAAAATTTAGGTTTTTTACATATACTGTCACGATCAGTCCAAGACATTTTTATTGTACTAAAACCTTCTTCAGAATACCAAATGCTATAAAAGTGGTTATAATAATTTTTTCCGTCCGACAAACCGTTCTGTTCTAGAAATATAGCGAAAAACCACTTCAAGAATCAAACTTGCACAGAAGGTTGACAATACGAAATTTCATAAGGGCATTAATCTAGGGTATCATAAGAATTGGTCTTATAGTATACCAATTCTAGCTTTTTTACTAGTTTCTTCTTTGTTGCTGAGCTGAGTAGAGTTTTATGATGTATCGGTAGCCAGGTTAATGTCTGCAAAAATTACTAAAATCAAATTCAGTGGGAAAAATTGTGAGGATGATGACGATACGCTCTTAGATTTGAATACAAATTTCATAATTCCAATTGAAAATTATGATAACAATAAAAATGATAGCTTCGAAATAGAGATGGGTAAAATTGGAACAACCTGTTACTTTGGAACAGGTACAGCCCTGTCCCAATCTGTATCTATTCCAACTTTTTCAGATAAGCGGTGACAGGACCAATACCAAGTCTTATACATATTTCCCAATTATGTAGTATATAAATTTCTAATAAATCTTTGACTAATGCAGCCTATACATTCACACAGTCACACTACACAAGGGCTTTGAGCTTTATGCATGAGAAAGTTAAGAGTACGATATTATAGGGTGGGTGGCTTGCAAAGTGTTTGAAATATATCGTAGGAAGCCAAAACAGAACTATTATGCAACAGTGACAACATATAACATAATAGATACAATACAATACAGTTGATTTAGGCTGCATTAAATTCTACTTATGTTTAGGTATAACATATTTTTAAATAACAATTAACCCAGTCGTGTATCTGTATAGAAGGAGGTATTTAAATTCCTTTTAAATGAACTTAAATAATCTTGAGATTTTAGGAAAATTTATGGAAGAAAATGTGTTTTATTTACAGGTATGTTTCTGTAATTTATATTTTACTTTTATCTGCAGGTATCCGTCGTGAAAAAAAGTAAGAGCTACATTTTCGGTTCAGTTTCCGTATTGCAATTTTAATATTTTGACCGTTCATTTCTTAAATAAATTTAAATGCACAATATAATTTTTTTGGGAAAATAATAAAATAATAATAAAATTTCACCGAAGAATAAAATCGTAATGTATAAAGTTGTTGTAATTTTGTTGACACATCTTTTGTGGACCCTAATCTAAAAACAATCTTGTTTTATTATTTGTACCAAACTTGGGTCTTGTAATTGATACTTTGGAGCAGGTACTTTTGATACTTGGTACAGATTAGAACTGTTCCATTAAAATGTCCCAATTACCCATCAATACTTCGAAATAACGCCTTTAAACGAAAAAAATGAAAACGAATTAGTTCAGGAAAAGGTTATTGAAAGTACTTTAGTTACTTAGAAAATGAGTTTAAAGTCTCTGAAGCAGCAAAATAATACTTTACAGGTTACGCTAGTTTCAAAACCATAAAAAAGAAAATTAATTGCGATATTTGTAAAAAAATACTGGTAAAGTAATCTTCAGAAAAACTTAAATTACCTTCAGAGTTTATGATTATCAGCAAAGATTATGGAACTGCCATCAATTCTTGTGGTCTTCAACCGCCAACGGATTATTTTTTTTAAATATGAAAAAGATTTTTCAATGTATACGAGCAAGTTTTCGATAAATATTTACATATAACGAACATAAAAAAACAATTATCGAAAAGTGTATAGCGGAAACTAATAAAGACTTTCCTGATTGGTTTCGTGAAGATGATTCCTGCTATCAGCACAAAGTAGATATTTTAGATTTTATCATTTCAGTACTTTTGCGAAAGAATTGTTCATGGATGGCAAAGGCTAAATCAACTTATTCATCTAGTTCGAAATATTCAATCCTAAAGCAATAAATTTTGCAAGGGGACTCTTTTAAATACTTGCGGTCGATTTTTATTTTTTTTTTATCAACATACAGTTCCCATCTCACACAGATAATTTTCAAAATTTCCAAAAAACTTAAATTTCCAGTACAAAAAAATGTCCCCCTTCTGAAGTCTGTTAGCAGGATCTTGATCTTATCGATACAAACGTTGAATAAAATATAATGCCCTTGAATTTTCATCTATGGTATAATTACAGTCCCTTTTCAACCCGCAGCAGTCTCCGTCCGCCAACAGAATTTCTGAAAAATTCTAATATCATACAGAGCAAAGTAACGTGCCACGAAAATCCCAAGCCAGCACCTTTCCACTGTCCATCAACATTACTAGCACAACACATTACCCAAGCATATACTCTGGTGGTCAATCATTGATTTCCTTTATCTTCTACTTCCAATGGAAAGCAGTACTCTGAAGTGATGCATATTTGGCACTTAGAAAATTTAATCAAATCTGCTCATATGAATAGTCTGATAAGTTATAGAGTCTGTGGCCAAACTATAGTTTTGAGAAAAACACACTTTTAAGTTTAGAAGATAATTTTCGAAAATCTACTCGTTAACATTTTTTTTTCTCACTTATAACAATACCTTGATATGGTTTTTATAGAAATTTTAATTATTTACACCAATGTTCTTACCCAGTAATATTGTGGGGGGGGGGGGGGGGGGGGGGGGGGGGGGGGGGGGAGATTAATTGCTCGGTTTGTCGTATATACCACTTCGTGACAATTTGATAAGAGCTCATTTTTATTTATTTTTTAAATCGATTTCAGTCTGCCATATAATTTATAATAATATCAATTTTAATATTTTTAACATTTTTTGGTAATATTCCTTATAATCAACAGGAAGGAAAGGTAAAAGGGCTTTTATGTCACTCACTTTATGCTTAAGATGCCTTATTTTGGGAGGTATATGAATAGTACAGCAATTTTTAGGGGTATTTAATTTTCTTTTAATTGGTTTTTGAACTACATTTATATGTTTGTATTCAATATCTTTTGCTGAAGTTTTAAACTCAACACTAAATAGATCAGTGTTATTGTAGCAAATGAATTTAATTTAATTATAGGGAACTTTTGAAAAATCTAAATTGCATGATTTATTTGAATATAAAAAGAAGTCTAAAGAATTAATTTGTATTATGCACAGATTTATTTTCCCTCTATTCATCAACAATAAGAAATGAATTATTGATATAACACTTGGAATCTCGACATTTTTTAAATATCTATCAATTGTGCCATGTACACAATCAACTTTTTGAGCAAGCGAATGACCCGGTTCTGAAAATTTTAAAAGCGAGGTGCTCATAATACTGTTTTTATTTTGGGGGACCCAGGAATCACTCCAAATTTTTAGATATTCGGTAAAAGGATAGTCTTTTAATAAATGTAAAAAAAAATTTATTAATGCACTAGCTATAATATTTCCAGCTCGCCCGTTGTTGCAATCATCCCATATTGCGCAAAAAGTAATTTTAGACTTATCTCTAAATATTGCTGTTGCCGTAAAATTGAAAGTATTAATTTTACGTTTATAGTAAAATGAAGAGGAAAATCCTTTGGGAAGAGAAAATACAGATTGAAGATCAGCACACAAAACTACATGCTTTTTATCGATATTTTCCCTGTCGTGATCTCTTTCACACTTAAGTAATTTTAATTCTTGTTTATGTGAATCGTATGAAGCTTGAATTTCAGGATTACAAGCAGATGCCTGACTTTTTTGCAGAAAACACTTATCGCACTGGTCTTGTTTTGGATTATGAAATTCAATATAAAACTTCTCGTTGAAGATGTTCCTATACACTGCTAATTAAATGGGTTGTGCATACTTTTCGTTGTATAAATTATACATTTTTTGTTAACGTTGCTTCTAAATACTTTTTTACTGTTTAAGCTCTACAGTAGTAGGAATCATCTACAGGGAGACTTGAGATATGATCGCACACTTTTCAATCTTCTCAGGATGCGTTACACTTTTACCATGTTTTCCTTTTTTATGAAGTAGCGGTATTCCAGTTTCTTTGTTATGGAAATTTTTAAAATAACAATAAATATGTTTTTCATCTTTTCATCAATTGAAAGAGTATTTCAGAGGAATTTTCGGCAAACTTAAAAAATCCGTTTATCTGTTTCTAAAAAGTAATTAAACGTATTACTTTTTCTTTTGGAGTTTTCAACTCTTCGCCTTGAAATGTTTGTTTGCCTCACAAATTTGGAATAAAAGGTATTCTTTGCATTATCGCTTAACTCTCAAAATAATTAATTAATCTTTCTTCTATCTTCGTCTGGAAAGCGCTTTGTAAAAACTGGTAATGGAACAAGGTTCGCGTAAATTGCGAGCTGACATAGTTTTTCATTTTATATTAGTATATTCCTGGCCCTTCTCTCACATTATTTTCCACTTTTCCGGCTGAAGTTTTCTCTTCCTGCTTGATTTAAGTTCTATTTCGCTTTCTGTTTGTAAACAAATTATGATATATTCAAATTCAATAAAATTCCAGTGCTACCTTACTTGGTGTATTCATAACTGAAGGTATACATCTCTATAAAGAAGTGTTTACAGATGAAAGGGGATCTACTGATATTGGCACGAACACAGGATCTGCTTCTGAGTCATCTACAGCTGGAATAATTTAATAGTAGAACTAAAATGTTGATGTAGGCTTTAATGTATTTGAAAATTACCGGAATGATCTTCAGATGATGAAGGAATTGTAGATTCGGAAGGAACTATATCGCTTTGTAACGTGGAAAAATTAGCTTAATTCAAATTATTTGTATTAAATAAATGTAAAAAATTTTAGTTCTACTTTAAAATAGATGGGTTCATTCCAGGCACTGGTGAAGACATAATAAGAGCTGAGATGTTTAAACTGCAAAGTTCAAGAACAGACTGAAGAAATTCTGATCTGATTATTATAAATATCGATTTCTAATGCACATACGGCAGATAAAAAATTTGTTTTTTTACATTACAGTTTGCTCTTTGTGCAGACTGTTATTAGAACAAAATCAAAATCTACTGATTGAAGAAGAAAATGGGTAAAAGGAATGCATACTTCTCGTTTCAACATATTAAAATTAACATTTAACTAAAAACTGCCTTTTAGGCATATACGGCACACCAATTTCCAGGTGACGATATAGTAAATGGAGAAAACATTCCGAAGAAAAGTCTATTGGTAGTATGATTCCCACAGGAAATTTCTTCCTGTATATACATATTTTTCAGTTTTTTTTTCTCTTTTTTTAATGATTTTATTGAACTTTCCTTATTTGAGACAGCAAGATGAGGGTAAAGTTAACTTAAAGACAAGTTAGGACACAGAAGAGACTTCTGACTGTTTTTCATTCAATGTACACAGCTACGAAAGGAAAGAAAAAAAATATGAAAAACTTTTCTTATATGTACATGGAATTTGTTGTTCGGCATGCGATATATAAGTTATATAATTCTTTAATTCTTTGAATACTAATGTTATAAAAGTAGTTATAACATTAGAAATGTTGAAAAAATTGGAAAAAGAGCTCCGGTGTCATTTACAAATATGATTGGAAAGCCTATGGACGAAAATTAATAAAAATTGGTCTGTTAATGAAAAGGAGGATGAGGAGATAAAAAAACACGATTTTATGAGGTTGTGAGTTTCTGATATTTTGCTGAAAGTTTAAAATCAAATTGTGGAAAATATAAGGCGGATAAAATGCATAAAAAGTTAGCTTTAACTCTAAATTATTTTGCGAAATATAAAAAATGTCTGAACTTCTCTCACAATTTTATCATTATCACAGAAATCTCGAAACTTTTTTTCTTAATATATTTGGTGAGGGAGAGTAAATGCTGTTAAATTTGCATATGCACAATAATAATTAATGCAAGAATAATTTTTTCGATTTTAAAACTTTTTCAATGTTGGCACCGAGGAATTCTATAGGAAATTGAACAAAATTCGCACTTTTCCAGCCTGGCGATCACCGTTCTCGTTCTTCTTTTGCTGAAAGTTAAGTAGTTACGGAGATAATAATATCAATAATTTTTTTTTTCGGGCGATGCATGTTGCCTGAATTAAAGGGCTTTGAAGTCCTTATTTTTGATATGTTATATTTAAAAAATCATAATTTTGATTCTAATTATCACAGAGACATGACATTTAGCTTATTTTAAAGAAGAAAATACAGTTTTTTAGGAAAGATTATAAAAAGGATGCCTTTTAGAACAAGAAAAATAGGGATATGAAATATATCCTTTATCATTGAATATTTAAAAATGCATCCGTATTTTTTTCATTTTATCTAATTTTTAAATTAATGCTGATAATGTTGTTAGTTAAACTGTTAAATTTCCAAGTTGGGATCTCAATAGTTTTAAGGTTGAGAATTATTTTCGTCAATAGATGTCTGGTGATTGAATAAAATTATGTATTGAAAATACGTTCTTATATTCTTTGCTCAAATTTCCTAGTACTACAGTTATACCAAATTGCATGAAGAGATTTTATTCTATGACTCATAAGACCCTTGGTATGATTTAAGAGGTAGACTAAAAAAAAAATGTGGTATACAAAAGATAATCGCGCTTGAGTAATGTGACTAAATCCTCCTAGCTTTATGTAGGATTTAATGATTTGAGAGACCTCAGTTAAACAATAAAGAGTAAATGTTAAATGAACGTATAAAGCGTAGCTTGCAATTTCGGCTTCTTAGAAATTATGTCAGTTTTATCTACCTGTGATAGATATGGTCCAATAACACTATATTTTTAGCATTATGATTGAAGGTATGAATATTTTATGATTGTATAGGAACTAATTGTTTAATCGTTATATGGCTTGAAGTCGTATTTAATCCTAGAATGTTAAACGTGAATCAAATTAACTGCTCGCCAAATAATATTTCCGTTATTTAATTGCCTACATGTCCAAGTAGCCACAACTTCTCAGTACCTTTATTAATGAGTCTGCTGCGACTGTCGATGGAATATTGAAGCTCTTAGTTACATAACGGGTAGGCATAGGAGTCAAAATGACGTATGTTTAGCAATATTGTTATTTTTGTGCGGGTATTAAATTTTCTCGTGCAGAGTATTTATTGCGATAAGTGATTGAGAAAGCTATTGGATTATCTCCACAGGATCTGGAACCATCACAAAAACTGCATCAGACCACATATTGCTCATACTGCGAAATACATCAACGGTCTATTCAAAGTGCTCTAAGAAAGTATGAGGGAAACGTAGGTATTATTAAAACTTGTTCCCAGAAATACAGAATTTGTATATAATTTAGCCAGAGATTCCTAAATTCTCCCAAAAATCCATATCCTATCCTCTCATATTTCCTTCCTCCACCCTCATTCTAACAACTAACACCAAAGGGAGAACAACATACGGTTTTGCTGATACGGCGCAACATTTGTAAAGCAAAAGATGACAGTGAAACGGGAAGTTGAAAAGTTGCAGCTGACATCTGTCAACAACAGGACAGGAGACGACAAGATGGGCCCCAACAATCAAATGAAGGCAATCAAGAAAACATTAGGGGAAACTACGCCAAGTGTAAAAGGAAAAAGGCGCAAAACACACTTGACTTGACTTGAGTTGAACTATCAATGTAGAATTGTGCGTGCAAGTATAAACGTGTACGGATATTTAGTAAAAAGTGGAGAGGCAATTTAACTTAATATGAAAATGTTGTATTCCTTTTAGAAAACGTTTTCACAAACCACACTGTAAAGATCTAAGGAATGTGCTTCAGTCGCTTAAAATGGGGCAACAAATCTGGCCATCGTGCCGAATAGAAACTCCTTCATGTTGCAATCAAGCTGCGCATTCGAAGCAGCAGTTGACTCCTGCATTCAGGAGGAGGATTTTGGCTCTGACTATACATTGAAACCATTGAATGAATGTTGAAGTTTTCTTGTAGGCCCAATGATAGAGGAACAAGTAAAAAGGCTATAATTGATCTAAGACCAATTCTTATGATACCCTAGATGACTAGTCGTATGTCATTTCCTCTGGTCAAACATTTGTGCAAGTTTGATTTTTGAAGTGGTTTTTTCGTATATATTTCTATAACGGTTCGTCGGACAGAAAAAAAATATTAGAACAAATTTTATAGGATTTCATATTCTGAAGAACATTTTCAGTATAATAAAAACGTGTACGACTGATCATTTGTACAGTATACGTAAAACCACCCGTTCCGTTACATTCCATTTCGGCCCGTTTCGACTCAACTATGAAGTGATCACAACGCCCCGGGCCGTCACGTTATTTGACTGTTATCTTCACTTTGTTTTTATAAGGCAACACCAAGAACGGGTTACCTGAATTAGTTCTTTTTTGAAGCGTTATTTACCATTACTATGAAAACATCGTGTACAAAATTTCACCGTTCTATTTCAGCTAGATGTACTCGTTCTCGACTTATAGCGAATATTGGCAGACGGATGGACAGACGGACAAAACAGACTGACAAGCAAAACTCAAAATAACTATTAATATTATGCATTGGTATCCGAGCCATTTTTCTCTACTAGCATTATTTCTGTGCGTTACAAATGGAATGACAAACTTAGTGTACCCTATGATTTCATCCTGGGTATAAAAAAACGTTTTAAGGACCCAAATTATAGCCGAAAAGAGTTTATGAATTTTGCTGTTACTTGTGCACACTCTTATGTCATTGAACTCTTGAAACAAAAGTTCGCAAAAACAGAATCAAAAGAGTATAGGGCTATGATCCTTATATTTGTTTCACAAGAGTGGAGCATCTTCAAGATTATGGCGGAATTTCCAATAGCAACATACTACATCAAAGTGCTTTACAAGGATAATGGAATTTTGGCGGCAACGATTAAACTCTGATAATACAATTGAATATCAAGTCGAAAATTTCTACTCAAATGATGATGTTAGTCGAGTAATGCCAGTCAAAAGGATTCTATTTCAGTTAAATTAAGTTCATATTTGCTACTATTTGTGGAAACTTTTTGTCTAAAAGACTGAAATATGTTTAAAAAAAAATATCTCAATAAATTTGCAAATTGCATTAGAAATGCAGAAAAATTGAACTTTTTGACCCAGCGATCTCATTAGTATTAAAAATACTCGTGCTTGCAGGCTTGTGAACCTAAAGGAGATATACCAGAATTTTAAGCAAAATCATCCAAATATCAAAGTCGGATTTTTGAAATTTCCATCACTACGACCAACCATTGTGTTCTTGCTGGATCTGCAGACCCACACCTCAATTTGTTCATAAAATGTAAAGAAAATGATAGAAGGCTCCAAATTTAAACATTTTACACCAAGTATTGATAACGTTGGCAGCTTTAAATATTGCCTGGTACGAATGATGTGTAATCCACCTTTGATAAGTTGTTTTTATAATGGATGTGAAAATTGTTTTAGCTTTATGCATTAAAAAGAATGTTGGACGTTGCGTTTGAGAAGAACTTCATGGACTCTGTCACAAATAGACGGATGGGTCGATTTTGGAAACTCGCGGTGAATCTACCCCGACTAACTTTCTCTGCCGATATGCTTTTATTACAGAACAACAAGGCAAATTTCTTAAAGATTTTAAGTCATCGTTGAAAGCAGACGAATTTATCAACTTAATGAATTTTTCGGAGTATTATTCCTTCGTAATACAAAACGCAGAAAAAGGATATCATTGGACTAATGACCAGTAATCCATATCTCCATTTGGGATATATTAGCTGAATCTAAATAATAAAAACCGACAGGAAACGAATTTTGTTACCATTTCTAATTATTTGAAACATGATATTTTTCTTTTGTATTGGTTACAAAGGTATTTGATAGAGTACTTTAAATGTAATTTTGTAAATGTCAAAATAATTGTATATTTTTCTGGTGGTTCGCCTACACAATATAAAAATAGGAAAAATTTGCTGGCATATAGCTCTCCAATTTAAAGGACTATGCAGAATGGGATTTTTTCGCTACATTTCACGGCAAAAGTATGGTGGCACTTTAAGGCAGCTAACTGCCAAAACCAGTTCATAACGACCTTATGGTAAACAAATTACGATTCCTCGTCAACTATATGAATGGGCACAATGTAACATACAAAATATGAATTTTGCGTACATTACAAAGGATGAATATGCTCAAATAAATAATTCACTTACAGGGAGATTTAATGAGTCTCGGTGGATTCCATAAACAGCAAATAAATTGCACTATATGAGTTAGTTGTACTGCAGTTGATGTAAAATTGTTCTCCAATTCAATTGATGGATATGTAGTAAGATAAATTTCGAACTTTTGGATGTATGAACTCATTTACCGCATGTGCATGTTAATAATAAAGCTGAACATTGTGAACTAAAACAAAAAAAATGTATACATAAATTTAATAATTAATTTTTTGCTTTTATGTTGCATTTAATTGAACCATGTTTTTGATTTATGTTCGTGTTTATTATACTAACACCAACACTTACAAATGC